>JAWWES010000030.1:17294255-17432480 GCA_035583135.1 Lophotriccus pileatus | reverse complement strand
CCCGCGGCGGCGGCGGGCAGCGGCGGCGGCAGCGGGGCGGGCAGCGGCGGCGGCTCGGCCAGCCCCGCCACGGCCAGCGAGGGCGAGAGGTGCTCCAGCAGGTCGCCGCCGTCCAGCGCCGGGTGCGGGAGCGGGTGCGGGTGCGCGGCGAGCGCGGCGGGGTGCGGGAGGGCGGCGGCGGCGCAGGGGACGCCGCTCATGGCGTGGAAGGCGGCGTCCGGCTTGAACGGGGCGTGGAGGTGGTGGCCCTTGGCGTGGGGGGCGATGTCCGCGGCCGCCAGCGCCTCGGCGCGGGCCAGCAGGCTCTCATCGAAGCTCCCGAATATATTGCCCTGCAGCTGCGAGCAAGAGCGCGCATGGCGGGGTCAGTGGGGAATTCTGTCATCTCCGCCTGAAAAACCGGCCCCGGCACCGCGGGTCCTCCCGGAGCTCGGGTCATAAAAATTAATAGGGAGGCAGCGGCCCCGCTCCGCATCGTGCGGATTCAGGGGTGGGCGCGGGGGGGGCGCGACGCGCGATGGTGCTGCCGACATGAAAAAAACATTAACCCGCTGCCTGTCAGAAAATGTGCCTTAGAGCGGTATTTGCGCTGCATCCAACGTACCTGCGGGGCCGGGAGGCAAACTCTGCGCATCGCGTCGGCGCCGGCGTGCAAGCTGGGGAACTTGGGCTCCTGGAGGGCGGCGGGCACGGCGAAGGGCTGCTTGGCGTCCATGGACATCATCTCCGCGCGGCCCGCGGGCGGGAGGCCCCGGGCATGGGCGCGGGGCTGCCTCTGCCCTCGGCACTGCCCGAGTGAGCGGTGTTCGATGGCAGAGCTCGCCCGGCGCCCGCCCCCCCACCGCTCCCTCACTCATCTTACACGCTGCCCGCCCGCACACGGGCCGCGCACGCGTGATGCGCCCGGGCAGGACGGGCAGGGCACGGGCAGGGCACAGGCAGCGGGACGCCCCGACCCACCCCCCGATCCCCCGACCCCCCCAGGCCCGCCGCCCGCAGCCCCCGCCCGGGGCGCCCCGGGACGCGCCGTCGCGGGGGTCCGGCTGCCGAGCGGGACAGGCAGTGACTCGCAGCCCCGCGTTGCTCCCGCTTGAATCCCGCCCTTCTCGCAGCCGGCGGCAAGAAGGGAGAGCGGGCGTTTCTCCGTGTGTAAAACCCACGGGCTGAAGTTTGGACCAGATGTCCACACATCCGCCCCACGGGAAAATAGTCCTGAAGTTGGCAACGTTCTATCGTTCTACCGTTGAGCGGCCGTTTCATTTTTGCTCTCCCCATCTTGACAAATCTTCAGATACTTTTGGATTTTGAGGAACTAGGGGTGCAAACTTTTTGAAAAATGCGAAGTTCTTAAACAAAAATAAAATCTACTTCGAGATTTAAAGTTTCCAAGACTTCTGTGAGCCTCGATAAATACGAATCAAGAGCCGAAGGAGCTGCTCTTTGGTTTCCTGACAAATGTACTGACTCAGATCGTGGGCAGAGAAAAGAAACGGCACCGCTGTGGTGAAACGGCTTCGTTTGGGGAAACACACACAGAGCAAAGATCACAGAATAAAGGAATGGGTTGGGTTGGAAGGGACCTTAAATATCGTCTCGCTCACCCCGCTTGCACCGCGGGTCTTCCCGGCCCGGACGGGTGGCGTCTGCGGCGGGAGGAGGGCTCGGGGAGCGGCGGGGCAGCACCGCGGACCAGCACCGCGGACCAGCACCGCGGACAGCGCCCGCAGCGCGGGGGGATGCGGCCGTCCTGCTCCGGCTCCCGCCCCTTCCCGTCCCGCACTCGCTCCGCTCCCATGCCACTCCCCTCCCGCACCCTTCCCGTTCCTGTCCCGCACTCACTCCGATCCCAACCCGCTCCCAATCCCGCTCCCACCCCGCCCGCCCGCTCGGGGCCGGGGGCGCGGGGCCGGGCCGGGCGAGCAGCTCCCTCCCCTCCCACCGGGGGGAAACCGGCGCGTTGTGGAGAAGCTCCGTGCTCTGATTTATGATGAAACATTTAAAGGAAATCATTTATATTTCAGAGGCCCTAAATAGCTGCATGAAAGTTTTATCTGAAGTGGCACCGCTTTATAGGCGGCCCTGCTTGCTGGAAGTAATTAATAGAGGGATAAATTTCAGGTCTTTCTTTTGGTTTGTGTTTAAATTTTATTTAGTGCTGTTTGGTTAACACCAGTAAATAAGAGGATGCAAAGGCTGGATACAGAGCTCGCTTAGCGCCTGCTCGTCAGAGCCCGGCTCCCCGGCTCCGATGGCGTTTGCACAGGGCTGGCAGCTTTTCCCCGTCTCTCTGCTGTTCCTTCGTTACCTTCCAAGCGAGGAGGAGCTGCCGGACTCCCGTACACGTCCGTGCCGGGGACCCCACACGCTCCTTCCCCCGGTCCCGCTGTCGCTGCACGGACCGTTCGCTGTCACAGCCGAGCAGCACCGGCGTGACCGCAGCGCTGGGCTCGGGGCTGCTGCCACAGCTCAGAGGGTCCCTGTCCCAGCCCACCACAGGACACCTCTCTTGGCCGCCTTCTTTAAGCACAGTCCTTCCCTCCCCTCCAAGAGGCAGCCGGGTTGGGCAATGCAGCTGCTGATCTCCCTTTAATTAAAGCTGTAAAATATTGATGCTCCTGGCCCTGTCTGCTGCCATTACACCTTACAGCCAGGGGAGAGGAGTCCAAAGGATAAACAATAACAAGTTAAAGGAGCCCAGATGGTTTGCCATCAGAAACTGTCTGCAGACTCAAAGGTGTCAGTGCAATAGATTTCAGAGATCATTCACCTACTGGTAAATAATTAATGGCATTTCTGGAAGAAAAAAACCCACCAAACCCATACCCTGATGAAACATCGCTGGTGACTCATTGGAAATCTGGAGGCAAAAGTCAGATTAAAAGCGTGTGCTATTTTATCCTCTGTCACAGTTCAGGGATTGTTACCCATTTTCCTAATACATCAAAATATACTCTGTTCTCATTTAGATTTTCATTCAAAGCCCATCACAGAGAGGTGTCGATAGGCTCTTGGTTTCATTGTATTAACTCAATCTAGTTTAAAAGATATACAGTACAGGCTGGCACAGAGAGAGACTGACTGATGGGAAGTTTGAAACAAAGGCATGAGTTAGTTAACCCCCAACTCATGCTGATATTCTCTCTGCCACAGACTGGGAGTAACACTGTCTGTTACAGTCACAAAGCCAGTGGAATGTGCCCCATTAAGTGTTCTTCAGTTGCTGTTTAGAACAACCACACAATGTCCTGCACACTTAGCTCCTCTGGAAGAGGCCACTGCAGTATTTACCTGTTGAGAACCATGAGGCAGCTAAAGCAGAGAGCTCACACTGGGACACTTCCCCTTTCCTTGCTGGGGCAACTCAGTACCTGCACCCCCTTCTGCTCCTGCTCTGAACCTTCTCTGAACCTTCTTTCCCCTGCCCAGCCCACCCAAGGCCTGGCCAGGTCTCACTGTGGAGCCCCCGTGTTTGTCTTCACTGTGGATCTGGAAAAGAAATTGTGGTTCCAGACCTGAGTCAAGATTTGTGTGACAAAATAAGTTCTGTTTCTGAGATGCAGCCAGTTATCAAAATCATAGAATCGGGGTGGGTGGTTTGGGTTGGAGGGGTTTAAAAATCATCACTTGGCTTTGCTAAACCTAATGAAGTTCCCATGGGCCCACTGCTCAAGCTCATGTGCCTGATCTGTGTGGAGGAAGAGGATGAGCACTGACTCTGGAAGGTTCCTGCAGACCCTGGGTTTGCACAGCACATTTCCAGCACCCCAAAAGCATGGGCTGTGCTGCACCCTGGATGATATGGCTGTTGCACAGCACAATCTGATTGAGGAAATATCTAGGGTTACCCAGACAGTCAATTATTCATCAGCTAAACAGCCAAGCATCAATTACCTGGCCTGATTCTCTTATTCATTAAGAAGATTGAAGAACGCACCTTTACAAAGGAAAAAGTTGCTAAGTTACAGGAGCTGCCCCGTGGTGGGGCCAAGTCAGGATTTCAAAGGAAGGAGTCTGGCAGTGAGAAACTTCCAGAGGCCACAGTGTTCCCCAGAGCACTCAGCTCTGCAGAGCCCATTCCTACACAGGGTTGGGAGCAACAGAGTTATGGAGAGCAGCAGGATGTGCCGAGTTCTGACAGTGCCTCGTGTGGTACTGTGAGCAGGGCCTGAAATGGAGCTTTGAAGAAGAACTTGGAGGGTTAAAGTAGGGGCCAGGGCAGGACATCCTGGAAAGTGTTTTAATACATGTGGGAATGGGATGGAAACGGTTTCAGAGAGCAAAGCTGCCAGTGGCATCTTGTCCAGGACAGGCTTCCTCTGCAGGTCCAGCAGCAAGGGCCACCCCAGGAAAAAGAGCTCCAGAGGGACCAAGTATTGGGCCAGTTGCTGAACATCCTTCCAAAGAGAGGGAGGGGGAAGCACCCGGGTTCTGTGCATTGCTTCAGATTAAACCAGAAGTGCTCGCTCTCCTCCTCTGTAATTAAAATCCAAGCAGAGCCTTGCTGACTGCAGAGGGGCTGTAGTCAAGCAAAGCCTTGGACACATCCCTGGCCACAGGGAGCTCCAGGGGCTGAGTGGGTGTTTTGGGGTGTTAATTCCAGACCCAAACTAAAAGCCTTTGGCGTTCGCACCTGAAGCTGCCCTGCAGCATTGCCGTGCTGGGTAATGGGGGCAGGACAAATAGCCTTGTCCAGCAGCAGCAGGTGGAAAGCTTTATAATCTTTTTTTTTTTTTAATTTTTCATGAAACAAGATTTTGATTTGAGGTCCCTGGAATACAGGATGCCACATTCTCCTTTGGGACCGTGCCCCTTGTACTCACTTGTAATGTACATGAATTATACAACTTGTTTCTTGTATCATTCCCTGAAATTAAAATTGTAACAAAGGACACACCGGTGCTTGTTCAGAACAAACATGGCCCCTTCCTGCTGGAGAGGGTGGGAACAATGGGATAATGCTTTCCAGAGGAGGAACAGAGCACTCAACTGCCAGGCATCTCCTCCTTGTTATATTTGCTCCTAATTCCAGAAATACATCTAAATGCAAGGACTCTGTGCCACAAGAAATTAATGAGGAACAAACATTAATTATTTATGCCCTGAAACAGTAGGTCTGCTAATGTTTTTGCTAATCAACAAGTCAAACAGCTGCATCTCTGTCAGGGCAATCTTTGGGTGGACAGAAGAACACTGACATGGACTATCCCAAAGTCTCACCCTCTGTCTAAATCAGTGAGGGATGTTTGTCTCCAGCCCAGCCAAAGCAACCCAGAGTGTGGGAGTGAGAGCAGTCCCAGCCCTGCACTGCCTGACGGTGCCAGAAGAGTATCCCTTCATCCTCACACTCTGCTCCCATATCCAGGGTTTGTGGCCAGGTGGGTTTGGCCAGGGATGGTCCAGGGAGTGCAGACATTGAGGGAAGATGCCACCTGCTCCCAAAGCCAGAGAGAGCTCAGACTTTTAAAAGTCAGAGTTAACTCCCTTAACACTCCCAACAGCTGAGAGTGAGCTTGTTACAGGAGTCTCCCTCACTATTTTGCGACCCACAAGTAACCCAAAGTCACGTGAAAAAGTGAAAAGGAAGAGCGGATGGAAGTGCTGTCTGACAGAGCTTTCTCCACCAGAGAGCACACAGAGGTATGTTATGTTGAGTTGGCTCCAAATAATTTTCACATGAATTACTAAAGTGCCAGAAATGTATAATTTATCATTGTTTAAATAAATCACTGGCAGAAGTGCTTTAAGGTTACGGGCGCAGGATGTGCAGGCCGGGCTATAATTAACTCCCACGTCACGGAGCGCGGAGCTGCTCCAGCGGCGCCACGCGACACCGCCAGGGCTCAGCAAGACGGAGTACAGAAGGGGTTCGGCTCCTAAAAATAGGATGAACGACACCAGAGCAGTCACAGCCCTGAGCTGGGGGCAATGCTGGTGCCCCCCATGCTGGCTCTGGGCTCCTCCCCACCCCCCGGTGCTCCAGGGCTTTTCCCTGGGGTCCAGGATATTGTTTTCCCCTTGGGAGCGCTGGCAATCCCGGCAGTGCCACAGCACAGCTCCCGGCAGCTGTGACAGCGCCCGACCGAGCCTGGCTCTGCCGGGAGATGTGACCTCAACTGGGGTGCCAGTCCCTGATCACCCACAGCTGGCAGAGGGTCACTGACGTGCTGCTGGGGGCTCCCCACTGGCCCTGGGCACTCACCTCCACCCCAGCTGGAGGCACGGGGCAGTGACAGCTCCATTTGGGCTGGAGCTTATTGACCAAATAAAGTGGGTTTTTTGGAAGTTCAAATCCCAAAGCCATTTCTGACAAAAAGTGAAATGGCCAGATGCCATGAAGAAGTAGTGAAAAAAACTTGGTTTTCTTTTGTGGGAAGAAGGAGGAAGCTCCAGGTGAAGAAGAAGGAGGCATCTGGGGCACCCCACACAAGGCCTTACCCCCCACCCTGCCCAGCTCCACCTGCCCAGGATCCCACATGGATCTACCTGAGAATTACCAAGCAGCCATTGGAAACTGTCTGTGTAATGATCCTGGGGAAGGAGAAACAGCTCTAGTTCACCCATTTAGGTTTTGATCATCACAGTTGTAAATCTGTCATGGAATAAAGCAGTGGCAGCACACAGAAACCTCCAGAGAAACATCAAACTTACTTTTCCCTTTTCAACTCCCCTTGTGTCAGTGATCTTGTCAGTAAGGGCCCAGACACGTTACACAACCTGCTCCACAGGACAGAACTGGGTCCCACATTTCCAGAGACGAGTTAAAATTAGATTCCCACCTTTGGGAACCCTCTCCAGACAGTTAATGCTGTATTCCATGCAGCCTCGACCGGAGACAATAAAGACATTCTTGGCCTGACAAGTACATCAACAGCTTACCTTCATGGGTCTGTTCACTTCAAATAGTTCCTGCAGTAATTTGCTGCCTTCCAACAGGCTGCTGGCAGGATTCCAGCCCATGAACTGTCCCATTCTGCTGGGCTCGGGGAACTCTCAGATGATATTTGGAATGGCTAGAGGGAAAAAATACATCCAAAGCCACACACACACACAAATGCTACTCCCCTTCCATGTTTGTTATATTCCCTTTTTCCATTAAAATGAATTTTGATCAGGTAGGATGCAGCAAGTGCTTTGAACTGGATGCCAAACCTTTCCTGCTCCATGTCAGGATCTATCTCTGGAAGGACGTGGCTGCCTCCTGCAGAACGAGGCTGGTTTGTGGCTGTGGACTGAGAAAGGAGCTGGGGAAAATTAAGTTCAACTCCTGCCACTGAGAAAAGTCCCAAAGCCACAGGTTTGTTATGGAGAGGCTCTTTAGCAGCACAGAAGAGCTAGATTGGATTTTAAATCATCCCCAGGAGCCGGACACAGGGAGGGGCTGCAAGAGGGAAAGATTTGGAAAAACTTGGATCACAAACATTCACATTCATGAAGGCAACACAGGGAAGAGGAGGGAATAACAGGAACTGGTGAAAGGAGCACAGACCAAGAACAAAGGTAATAGTGGAATAAACCAACTTTCACCCCAACCTGTGAAGGACTCAGAACAGGCAGGTGTGTCCTCTCAGGGCCTGTACCCAACAGCCCAGAATGCTGCAAACCTGGGACAGACCAAGAAGCCACCCTGGGCTCTACAACCTTCCTTCATTTTCTGTTGAACTTTGAGCCCCCCCAAATGTCAAACAACCTCCACTCTGCCTCCTCCCACATCCATCTGCCTGCCTTAACTCCTTCTGTTCCAGAGCACTGAGGCACTGGGAAGATTTGTCTCCCAGCTCCAACATAAACCAAACCTGCACACCAATTCCACACACATAAATCCCCCTTCACACACCCGCTTCCCCCAAAAGAAGTGATAATGCTCTTTTTGTGAGTTGTAATTTTTTTGAATGGTTCTGCTTCCAATTTATTTCAATTAGAATTTTGTCTTTTCTAAATCTTGAACCATTCCACGGTATATCTTTATTGCAAAAAAGTCAACATGCATCTTAGAAATTCAGCTTGTAATCAATAAAACAAACATTACATATATGAATTTCAATGTATAAACAGTTAGAAATTCATCAATATCTCCTATTATCCTATTACACAAGTTCACAATCTGTAAAAACTATAGTACAAGGTTACTATACACCAAGAGGAGCTTTGTTCCTTTTCACATGATTTTGTTAAAGTGGTGCTTTCACAAGCAGGTGCCAGGTTGCAGATTTACCTTGTCAGCTCTGGAGATGGTTTTGTTTATTTTGCTCAGGTTAAGTCAGCAAGGAAAGGGAGGGAATTTCTCCCACAGCAACATGCTTTGCCCATCCTCAGTGTCTGTCCCCCAGCTCAGGCTGGCACAGGGAATCACAGCTGCCTGGGGCACACAGGTACCCTGCAGGTTGTGTTTTGCCCAAGGTACATCGCCATGAAATAAACTCAGCTCTACTGCCCTGCTGCCTATGGAATCCAAACCAAACCACTCCAGGAGAGCTCAGCATGCCCTGAAATACAGGGGGGTCCACACACTTTGGCAAAAGGCAGGCCAGTTTCACATAGCTCCTGTCCCCCTGCTCCAGCCCCCTGAGCCAGTCACAGCCCTGCTGCCCCCTGGGCACAGCCAGGCTCAGGGGCACTGCCTGCCCCACAGGCACCAGCCACCTTTGGGAAGGTACCAGGGACTTGGGCCAGCCTACCAGGGGCACTGTGAAGGCAAAATTAACTGCGTGAAGCTCTCAAAGCCATTAAATAAAGCTCCGGCCCTCACTCCCCTCCTCTTCCCCAGCACTTCCCCCTGGAAAAACAGAGGCCACCCACTGTCACTTTAGAGCTAAAACCATATGAAAAGGAATCCATTCCATGTGTGTCAAAGGCTACTGCAATTTGCTTACAGCTTAATTAATCAACTGTAATTTTCATTTTCCAAATACAAAAATACAACAATTCTTATTGAAATCTATACGCCGGTAGTTTTAGTACACAAAAAAAAGCAAAATATTTACAAAATTATACAGTTTAAGAAAAAGCTCTGTACAAAAAAATATATAAATCCTTTTGATCCCTCTCTCATTTTTTAAGTTGTCAGGACTCAGACATGTTTGCTGCAATGGATTTTTCAAGATACACACTGTGCCACAGACATTAAAATCCTTAGAGATGAAGGGAGAAGAGCAAGACATTCTTCTAAGTATGTGGGGGGTTGGCTTCGCCTTGTTTCTTCATGCCTGGAATTTAGACTCGGTCCCAATTCTAGGAAAAGGTGAGGTTTGGAACAGGACAGAATACTGGAGATGTTCCCTTCAGCTGACAGGAAACAGGACATTATATGGGTTGATACCCCACAACGTCTCAAGGATACAGAGTCAGCAGGGCTGTGACCCCAGAGGGTGCTCAGCACCTGCCCATGGCCACTCTCAGAGCCACAGACAGGTAAAGAGTGTGGTGGATATTGCCCTTCCATCAGGAGTCCCTGGGGAATACACTGGTGATCACTCAAGAGAAAAGAGCACTGTGCACTGCCATTGTGTTGATTTTGTGTAGAAATGCACATAAACTGCACTGAGGAGTGGCCAGGACCAGTGGCCAGGCAGGGAAAGTGCTGCCAGGTGACCCGGTCATGACCCCGGTAGCAGGTACAGCACCTGGCTCAGGTCCCTGACTCGGTTACCTGCACCCCCACCAGCACACACCCCATTCCTAGGGGGTCAAATGGTACAGCAATAAGGCAATTGAGCATGTAATGGGGTGCAGCTCAAGATGTCTGAAAGAACTGCCCTTGGCCATGAGGGAATCCCCTTGGAGACCCAGCTCTGAATGTCCTCGGGACACTCATCCCTGGTTTGGAGCCCTGCAGGACAGCCTGGTCCTGTGGGCTGAACACTGCAGGGCTCTGCCTGGAACAGACAGCTGGGAACAGGGAGAGGAAGGGAGCTGCTCCTGGCTGGGGCCAGATTAGCTGCTTTTGAGGGAGTCTGGAACTCCTCCCATTCCTGCTCACGAATACTGAAGTGCAGTAAACAGTCTGACTTACACTGAGCCTTACACTGGAACTACAGAAGGAAATCAAGAGGGAGTGAAAATCCACTCCAGTGTGTCCCTGCTGATGTTTTCTGTGAAGCAGAACTTGAAGAAACAGAGTGAACTGGACAATGTTATAGCAATACCCTGTTAAATTGTTTCTTTCACCTCCTCCCACAAAAAGCAGCACAACATAGAGACTGTGTGGCTGTCAAACACACTGAAATAAATGATTTATGAACCTAGCTACAGATAATTCCTACTATAAGAGACTCTGTAGGAAACAAAATGCTACCCCTTTTCAACGAGCAAATGAGGCCAGTTTTGCTTTCATAATATTTAATGAAAGTTTGTCTTTACCCTAACCCCATAATATTGCTAAATAAAACCTGTAATATCTTTTCAATTATAAACTAACAAACCAATCACATTATAAAAAACAAGGTAATACAGGTGACACAAAAGAGGACAAGAAAATACTAATTTCCCCCCCCCCTCTCTTTTTATCCTCCTTAAATAGAAAAAAAAAATCACCAGCTTGGTGAGCTTGATAATCCTGTAAGAAGTTCCCGGGCCTTTGGATAGCTCAGTCTCACAGCTCTATGTCCCACATGTTCTCATACCAAACTCTGCTCACGGTAAATCTTGTGGTTTGAAAAGAAAGTAAAGCTTTTTTTGGCTCATCAACTTCCTTAAATAAACGTTTAAAAGATGCAGCTTGAACTATATTCCTAAAATTATACATTTCCAACATCAAGTTTCATCTTCTCCAAGAACGGGATTCATCCTCATCTTCATCATCATCGTCATCATCTTCGTGCAAAAATAAATCTGAGGTTTCAGTCTCCTGGAGGAATGAAAAAATGGACTTTTAAACACAAGTTCCATGCTGTGCCCTGGGACACATCATACCACAGCCTCAGCTGCACTTGTACCTTGATGTGGTGTTACTGTGTGTCTCACAGACACGCACAACTACACCCAATCAGTTTTAGGGGAAGAATGGCAGTCTCACATCAGGAAAGGGAAAGAGAGCAAAGCTTCTAAGGAAGCTGGAATAAACCACCACCCATGCCCCTCCAAGAAGGTTCCTGTTAAGTGCCCCAACAGAAAAACCTTTAAATGCTTAACATGTTCAGAATTACAGGGAACAGACATAGTGTTTCCTACAGTGTAGCACTAACAAGAGTTAGTGCTTTGCAGCCTGCACACAGGACCTGAGGCATCACCATCACTGACAAATCAACATTCCATCCACAAAGTGTCTTTTTCATTTTTAAAATGTGAGAAATGTACCTGACTATTCCAACCCAGTTCAATTCCTGGTTTACAAAAACATCTTTTACAAAACTTCTTCAGCGCACAGAAAATTGTATCCTAAGAGCTCTGAGCTATTAGATTCCAGGAAGAACAAGCAGGTTATTAACAGATTTTCATACCTCCTCCTTGGACTCCTCTTCCTCAATTTCTGTGGACACAGAAGGTACCTTGGGTTTGTGCCATGAGATCTGGAGCCGTCGGTCCTTGAACCGGGATCCCTGGTTAGCAGCCTGAGTTGTGTTTGAACGAAAAGATTTTCAGAGAGAGGATCAAGTACAGAACTTTTAGTATCACCAACAAGCCAGACCCAGTGCATGAGGTGCAGAGGCACCTTTGAAGATCTCAAATATATAAACCACAATCAGTCTTCTGAGAGCAACTTCATTCACACCCAAATCTGCCAAGCGCTGCTCCCGCCCTTGCAATGTAAGAGGATGAGCAGAGCTCTGAGGGGATGGGGACACGGAGCCTTCACCAGCCAAAGCCCTGTGTCACTGTTCAGGTGGTACCTCCCTTTCTGTGGCACTACCTGTAGCAGCACCAAACACTAGCGAGCTCAAACTGGGGGATCAAAGCCTCTGAAATTTTAAAATACAAAGGCAGACATCAGCAGTTAAACATTCTTTCTTAGGTCTGTGAAAAAAATATACCCATGATTCTACTTACATTCTCAGCTTCTGAGCGAGACTTAAAAGTCAGAACAACACTTAATGGGGAATCCTCTTCTTGAAGATCTTCGATATCTCCAAATTTCTGTGAGAGAAGAGTTCATTAGGACCAGCAGTAATATTCTCCTCCAAACCCACGATCATCATGGGCTACGCTTGCAGTACTCAATTGTACTGAAACCTTATTTCTTGGACAGTGAAGCGAGAGCCAGCAGACTCTCAGCTGCATCACCCAGCAATATTGCAGCACTTGTATTTTTCGACAAAAGCTCAGATTTATTGCTATCCTATTAAGCAGAGCTGAATTCTGCAGGAGGAAAGGAAACACATAACAGCTCACACTTACAGAGAAGTGCTGTAACAATTCATCTTTTTCCTCTTCAACGAAGCCTCCAACAGTGAGTGCTTTGGGCCGGTGATCCACCACCATGTGGTTCAACATGCCCCTTCCTCTGCCCCCACGGCCCCGGCCCCGGCCTCTTCCTTGGGCTGGCACTGTCTTTCCTCGACCAACAGGCAAGATTCCTAACCGGGCAGCCTGGGGAGAGAACACAACCACCCCCACTGTGAGGGGATCCGGGGCACTGACACCTCAGCAGTTCATTCACAGCACCAGTGCAACACCAGCTCACCTCCACCTGTAACTGGTTGAGCTTCTTCCGCAGCTCAGTCGTGTCCTCTCCAGAGGACAGCCTCTTGTGGAAATCCAGCTCTGCATCCAACAGTTCCTTCTGTGCCTGGGAGGAAAAGGGGCAGGAAGAGAAAACAGGAGGGAAGGGCAGAAGCATAATGCATTGCTTGTAATGTTTTATTCTACTTCAACAACATGTTGACGTGAATGGTACAGACAGATCAGGACACGACAGCCACACTTTTCTCTAACTTCCATCTGTTCTAGTTGTGTGTGTTGTCCCCACCATTTTTTGAAAGGCCCAGAATCCTCTGCGTTAGAACTGGAACAAGTGTGAATGAACTACAAGCAAAACTAGGTCATGGAGTTCCTTAAACCACAATTTGCTCATCTGTAGTTATCACTCACATTAAAATGCTGCTTGCAAGTGTTTTGATCTAATGTTGCTGCATTTTTAAGACATATTATTAGAAACAGTTACAAAAGACAAGCAGGTAAGTGTATTGCACAAGAAATACCTCTGTCTTGGACTTCAATTTGGATGGTGTGGAGGTTGCAGATGAAGTTTTTAATTCATCCTTTAACTGAGATATTTTTCCTGTTAGTTCTTTTAAGGTCTTCATAATTTCTGCTCTCTCTTCTGGTTTCATGGCCTTGTTTTTCTCCAGCTTGGATATCAACATCTATGCAATAATAAAAGTACAGGAACATAAAATTCCAGGAAAAACAGCCCTGAACAGACAGGTATCTACAAAATCAGAATGTATTTACTAGAGACATTCCAGACTTACCTTCTGGCATTCTATTTGTTTTTCTAACATCTCCTGCTTCTTTTTCCTCATGTCTTGTTGGAGTTTCATTGCCTCCTATATGAGCAGAAAATGCTTTCTATCAGTAAAAAGCAGTGTAGCATTCTGTGTACTCATACAGATTATATGTATTCACACAGATCATATTGCCCTCTTCAAGCTATGGAAGTTAAGTCCACAACAAAAACTACTCTCTGCAAAAAGCACAAGTACGAAGTATAGCTGATCCAATAAAAAGCTGCTAATTTCCCACTGCAAAGTACTTCACTTTTTGCCCCCTTCAGACATCTCTTAAGAAACACACCCTACACTGTCATTCAAGTGTCTCATGCCTGCAAGAGTGGAAATCAGGGAAATGCCTTCAGAACACTCCACACAGCTAAGTGTGTCGAGTAAGACACCCCAAAAGGGCACTCCACCCATGATTAGCCCCAATGTGTGTTTGCAAGACAGTCCCATAATGATGACAAAGCCCACAGCTATGCAGAAAGCTGTACAGCAGCACTGAGGTTTCAGGTGCCCATCAAACCTTGCATTTAAAGCACTTTGCTCACTGCACTGTCAGTCAGCCATCAATAGTCAAGTACCTGTTTTTTTTTAAGGGCTTCTTGCACATCATGAGGTTTAGACCCTGCACCAGACTTCAGGGATGTCTTTAAATTTGGAGAACTGTAAACCATTTTTGAGTGGCTTGCAGAAGTAGGAAATATCTGAAACATTAAAAACACACACACTAAAATACAGAATAGCTTGAAGTGACTCTGAATATACCAGCAAGAAACTTCAGAGGGACAGATACCAACACAAATGTCCAGATTTGTACAATGAGGCAGAAAGACCAAGGCAATTAAAACACGTAGATAGAGACATCGGTCTAGTTAAAAGGATTTCTGCAAAAGATACTGTCTTTCCTTTTCCATGCCAGACTCCCTCTGCATCCTGATTCCCACTAGGACACCACTGAAGGTGATGATTTCCATAGTTTTAGCTTCGCAGTCACAGCCTAACATCACACTTTCTGATCAAATGAAGCAGAAAAGCAACTCCATGCTTCCCTTCTTAAAAGGACTTCTCTACGGCCCAGAACATGTGCTGCACTTCGGTATCAGTATGAAAGAAATTGTATCAGCTTGAATTCTGGGCACAAGCAGTCTCTAAGCTTCTAGCACTGCTGTTAAAGCACAGCATAAGCTCAAAAATCACTGAAAGCCAATTGATTCACCAACAAAAAGCTGATCTCACATATAGGCTGTCAGATTTGTTTACTATGAAGCACTGCCAAAAATATTTTATGCTATTTAAAATACTGATACTTTGTTCCTGAAGTCATTGTCCCTATTTCATGTAAACAGCTGATGAAGTGAGGAAGAAGTGACTGACTGTGGCTGCATGGAACGTTAGTGAAAAGGAACAGAACCAAGTGGGAACAATTCCCAAGTCCTTCCCAGCTGACAGGCCAAAACTGAGAGCATGACCATGGCTGGTTTTCAAACATACCTGAGACTCTTCCCCCCCAGCCCCGGGCTGGCTCAGCTCGGGCTGGCTCCCACCCGCTGCTCCGAGGCGCCGTTTCACTGGGACTTTGTTAAGGACATAGGCACCAGATGCCAGGGGTTTGTTCATCACCTGTGTATCCACAGATATTGAAACATGAAGATTAGATATTCTGCTTTTCTGCAGCAGCAGTCCCTCTGGAATGCTGCTGACCTCCCTGACAGCACATACCTTGGACAGGCTGCTGTGCACGGTCACGGCGGGCTGCGTGGCCAGGGCCTGCTGCTGGAGGTGCAGCTGGTGATGGAGGGCCTGGGGGGTGTTTGGCTGCTGCTGCTGCTGCTGCAGCAACGTGGGCTGCTGCTCACTCTCCCTGTGCCACAGCACCCGGATAAACCGATTGCTCAGCACTGCCTCCGTGCTGGAAATCGCCTTCCTCGCCTCGTCATTACTCAGGTACTGAATGAGAGCAGCTTCAGGGTCGTTCTGGAAAGCAACCTAAAGCAAAAGTTCATAAATCCATTATTTCTCAAGGAAGGAAATATCTCAACTGGCAGAAAACCTATCTACAAATAATCTGCAACCATGAGCGGGACACCCAGTGTGTTAACAGCTGAAAACACAGGTAGAACATTCTATGTAATTAGAGCCAAGTACACTTTGGCAAACATTACATGTCCTTGCAGCAAAGCTTATATACAGTAAATTAAATAAATAAAGACTCCTCCACCAACAGCATCACATTCAGAGCAGTGTGCAGTGCCACTGGTGTATGGCTGATGAGACCTCGATGCTGACCCAAAGGCTCTTTATTCCAACCTCCTAGAAGGCAAGCTCTGCCCGAGGGTGCACAATCTCAGCACACCCTCAAAGCAGCTGCACCTCAGAGTCTTGAATAAGACTCTTTTTCTAAAAATTAATATCACACCAATAAAAATGTATCTTGGACTTTCTCGTGCAATGATTCAGACAGCATGTTTGAAATGCATGATTTCATTATGGAGGTGCAGAAAGCACCAAGGTACCTTTTGGGCTAAGACATAAAAGTACAAACTCAAGAAACATGGAGGCTTCCCAGGTATGTGTCTTTTATTTAGACCCGTAACTGAGGATTTAAGAGGCCACTGTTTATTCTAGAAAAATAAATGGAAATTAAATGCTATTTTAACCATGTAAATTTGCTTTTAGTACTTTTCCCATTCTTACAGGGCAAGAGACACCACTGAGCTGGAACCAGTTCTAAGATGCCGAGTGTTAACAAACTGATGCAGATAAAGACTCTCCTGTAGCATCTTTGTCAAAATCCTATGAAACACTGTAAGACTATCATACAAGACAAACTGTCAGATTATCTCTTTCGAAAGTTATATGCAAGTTCTTCAAACACCTGAGTTGGTTTAGACACTATTAAACTCGTCAGTCTTTCAAATGCAGTAAGGCCTCATGAAGGCAGAAGCCAACATACTTTTACAGAATTAAGATAATAATACACAGCAGACCAAGAAAAGGTTTCTTTGAACTTGATTACCTCCTCTCCCAGTTAGCCTCCATTAAGATTTCTCAAGGAAAATGCGCGATTATTCCAGCAGGCTTTGGGAAAAATAAAATACCCATATACAGACACAAAACCGAACTTTGGCTTTTACCTGAATGTTTACAATAGTTCCAAATTTGCTGAAGTGTTCGTTGAGCTGTGTAATATTGTTCAATTCTGGTGGAATTTTTCGAACTTCTAATTTTGTATTTGTATACTGATTCTTCTTCAAAAACCCTGGCTTGTTCTGGTTGTTATTTGCTTGCCTAGAGAAAAGGAGAACAGGAGCAGTTCAGATGGGCACACGTGTCCCTAAGTAAGGCAGCAAATGTTAACACACATTTTTTCCCCCTGAAAAGTACACCCTCTACATGCTAACAAAAAAGAGCTCTCCCCACCACTCAGTGTTTAGACACCATATTATGTGGACACAGATTTTCTGACCCAGCCACTCCAATTACAGAGAGAGGTGAACAGCAATGTTCACAGCACTGACAGCAATCAAGTGCATTCCAATTAATTCCTGCTAATTCTTACTTTCCCAGCCAGGGTTTCTTCAGTGGTGGACACTCCATGTTACTTGGAGATCTTTTCCTGCTGTCTGGTTCCAGGACAACTCTAGTGACATTGCTGCTGTTATTCGTAATGGGAATGGGAGGTTCAGTCTGGATGATAATATTGGCAGCTGAATGGAAGGAAAAAGGTCTGCGTTATTCCACCACACATGGAAAAGCTCTGCCTTACGCAGCAAAACATGACTGAGGCTAAAAACATAAACATTACGGACACTTTACCAAATTGGTCAGTTTTGTTTCTCAAGTTATTCCCAGATCAATCCCCAGCCTAACTAAACATCCTGAGGGAAACAAACACAGTCCAGCCGTAAGGGACAACGTTTTGACCTTTAAGCTTGAACAAAGCTATAACTTTATCTTTCAGGTACTAAAAACTCAGATTCTACAGGAAAAGGAGAGGGGAGAAAAAACACAACCAACCCAACCAAATCCCAACAAAACAGAAAAGGAGGCAAAGAGCCAAGGCTGGATTCTCAGGTTTCCAGGCTTCAGTTTAGAGCAGGGGGCAAGGGCTGAATAAACAACCAACTTTCCCTGTATGAACCCCTGACAGGGTAAAAGCAATTAAGAACCCATGCCTTCCACTGCTATCCCCTTGCCAGCCCTCCAGCCAGGCTTCAGCAACAAACTGTTAATTAAATACAACTACTACGCTCTCTGAGACTTAGATCTAAAGTTTGAAGCAACTTCTACCAACATAAAGTTTACCAGGAAATTATATATAACCTTTGCAAGAGTATGCCCTTGCTGTTAGTCTCCTGTCTGTGCCAAATATTCAACTCCTAAAAAGAAGTCTGAGTTATACAGCAATTTCTATGACTTTTATATAAGCCAGAGCTCTGCTGGTTACACAGGTGAGAACAGACTGGGCATTTCCAGGTCTGGCTTTGATCTCACTTTGGAGGATGATTTGAGAGCAAACCTTTTCCACCTGTGACAAAGACAATAAAACAAGTGGTGCGAAGCCCCACCACCGACCACCCACCCCCTTCTTAGCCCTGGGATGGGCTCTCAGAGAGCCTGAGGGGCAGCAATAAAGCCCCAACCCTGCTTCTGTTACAGCCATTAAGACACAAATGGCAACAGCAATTTCTGCAATAATATTTAATTATATTCTTTACAGGATGAGTCACCAGAAAGAAATACTGAAAAATAAAAATCTTTCTTATCTACTGAATAAGAAACACTGAAGTGTAACAGCAAACATCAACATTTAACATCTTTGCTTTTAAGGATCAGGGCAGGAAAAACAGGAGGGAGAAAGAAAGTTTTGCTGCCAGAACTAAACTTTCTTCAAAGAGCCTCAACTTGTTCTCTTCCCTAAAAGATATTTTGTACATGTCACCACTAAGAGACTACACCCACATCCACTCAGTAGGGGTTAGGAATTATTTAAGTGCAGACTGGGATTCCCATGGGCTGGGAGAATTGGAATGCTACCTGCAATGTTCATTCAGAGAGACCACCTGGCTGACAGAGTCAGACCATCAAGCACCAAAACATGCCATGATAGTTCCCCTCTTCACTACCACAACAGCCCAGGCAAGGACTGTGATCATCACCTCTGTGCCCTTGGCTAATCAAAAGCAGTCTGTAGACTCTGCTGCCAAAGCCATCTTTAGGCATCATTTTTCTTTCTAGGAGCTCCCAGCATGTGGAAAGTGCCTTCACAGGCTAAGGAGGAATAAAAACCCAACCAACCAACAAAACCCTTGTAACATCCCCAAGCAAGTGGTTATTTTTAACCAAAAAGGCTGCTTTGACTTTAATATGGTCATATTAGCACCTTCAAAAAGGTAGAAGTGTCCAAAAATTGCTCTGAAACGCTAAGAGCAGTGAGAAAAAGTAGTGCTTTCAGCCTGAAAACAGGGAAAAATGTTGACGGTCTTGGACAAAAATAGCAACAGCAATGACCAGAAACCCTTCCTACCTCGAGGATTTGTATCCATCTCCCCAGATGTTAGGCCAATTAGATTTGGACGCTGCATTTGTGCTCTCGTAAAGAACTGCCGATACTGAGATCTACCAGCACTGGTAATACTAGGAGCTTCGGGGTTATAGCCATCTGGCTCATATGTATCTACAAAAAAAGGAGAGAAACGACAGGATTTTTTAAATGAGTTTAAGACTCAGGGTTAGTTTCCCTTCAAGGAAATGCATGGATGCCCAAGAGTCGGAAGCTGTTTCGGATGAAGAGGAAAGAGAGGTGGTACAGCCATTTCAAACCCTCAGCTGGACCCAGCCTATCTGGGCACATTCTCTTTTGGTTTTTAATCCGGTAGTGTTTGTCCAAAGCACACTGAGTATTGCTGATCCACTGATTGGAAAGGCCCAAGGTATCTGTGTGACAACCTGCACAACGTCTGGCAGTGTTTCAAAGGGAGCAACACAAGGTTTGATTTGAACATTTATACCGCAGGGCCTAAGATGCAGAGAGATTTTCAGTCTTTGCTGCCCAACAGTCTAGTTCACTTCAGAAAAGGATTCTGGGGGAAGAACATATTAAATAATTCCAGAAAGCTGAGAAGTGAGGTAATGGGACCAATACTTACCTACTGAATTCTCTTGCTTTATGTAAGAGTGAGATCAGCTGCCTATCCCATGTAAGGTAGGAATGATCATTTTCATTAGAAGGGGGCACCATGAGAACACAAGGTGACAGAATTGACTGCTATTGTTCCTCCAGCCCAAGGTCCAAATTAAGGACAATGCATTTTTCCACAAAAAAAGAGAAAAGCTGTACCAGAACTAGAAGGAATGAAATCTATGAAGAGCCTCCATAGAAACACAGTACATCCTGGAACAGAATGAATGCCTACAAAAGGGGACCTAACAGATGTGAACTCCTCTATATCTCAGCTCCTTATTCCACAGCAACAAAGACAACCCTACAATTTAAAACATGCCCCAGAATACCTGCACTGATGTTTTACAGTTTCAGGCTCTGCCAAGAATTTTCACTAATACTGAAGGAGCTGAACTACAAGTTCCTCCTCCCTGATTTGGCACATGGTTGACTGCAAGAGGGCTGCCAGCAGTTATTACCCCAGCAGTCCAAGAACAGGACATGAGAATCTCCACAGTGGTTCTGGAGAACAGAATTACTGTGATGCCCTGCGACCTACAACAGGCAGAATCACACATCAGAAGCTCTGGAGCTGAAAGGATCAGATGGTGACACCTGAACACCTGACAGCACTTGGGGATAACTGAACCGATTATTGAACAAGAAGTTTGAGTGACTGAAGTTCTGAAAAGCATGGAAGTCACAAAGAAGATGACATGGATCATGAACTGAACTAGAGCCTTCCTTTGAATAAAATTCAGAATATTTACTGTAAAAACCCCAGATGAGAATATTATAAAACACTAAGATTTAATTACCTTATTTTGCTCATATAGAATATGGAAACACCATTAATCCTTTCATTATTAAAGAAATAAGCTTTAAACTGAGCAATCTAGGACTCTCTAGGTATTTTGCTATTTTCCCTTGTAAACCCCCACTTTTTAAAACTTTGAGCTCTGTTAAGGAAGATGGACATGCCCAGTGAAAGCCATCCACTTTAAGATAGAAAACTAGAACTAAGTTGACTCTGGAAAAAGGATAGAAAGAAAGTACTGATGTATATGAAGACTGTACAGACTATTGTGATACACAGCTGGAAAAAATCATATCTCATTTGTAGTAGTCCAAACTGGAGAGGAATAAAACCTAAGTTAAACAGCAATTACAGGTTTCCAGATCCACCTTTTGCCTACTAATGTCCTACTGAACAGCTTGAGGATGAAAGGATCCCTTTCTTACACAACAATCTGATTGCTGTGAGCACATGAAAGCCAAAGGAAGCTCCCCACAGCGCTCTTCCCTCACACTGTGACAGAGCACTGCTGCCATTCCACACTGCAATGGATGATGGGCTGACCCAGGGAGACCCATCAGACTTCTCTTTAGATTTGTACATACTGGAGGAAGACAGATGATAACTTCTAATCACACATCAGCACAGGAATTTTACAATTTTTACATCTAACGGATTTAAACCAAGAGACATTTGCTTACGTTCTGACACTGTATAGAGCAGGTTCTGGGGCAGAGGAGGAGGCAGCCTTGCTCCCACGGGTGCCAGACTGGGCACTGCGCTTGTCCCCGGCTGGTCACGGTTATTTATCAAGTTGGACTGTGTTAAAGGTGGTCCTACAACACCAGAGAACAGATCACATGATCACACACTGACAGCTCACAGACAAAACGTGCAAACAATTCAATGCCATTTGTTTATGCTTTTCTTCCAGCAAGGTCAGGGTTGTAAATACATTCAATCCCACCACAATAACAGTGAATTGAGAAGCTTGTTCAGGTAAGTTACTGTGATTCCAACACCTTTTCTTCTTTCCAGAGAAAACAATGCTCTAAGGGAAAAGAAAAAAGTGTCTTTTCTTCCCCAGAGGTTTATTAGTGCAAGAGCTGCATTAACTACAGCAGCTCCTCCCTCAGCTCTGCCATGGAGAACTAAGGCTGCTCAGAGCAAGAGATCAGATCAGCATCATTTAGACTGGAGTTCTGAAACAGGAACAGAGGCATTCCCAGACAAGGAATTTCTCTAGCTGGTTGTGCTTTGATTACCTCATGTACCACACAGACATTCTTACTGAGTGTATGTTCGAAAAGGGCCCCGATTGACATCACACAGCCCATCCTGAGCACTGTCAGTTCTCTCACTGCAAGTCAGTTGACCCACTGAAGACCTCATGCAAAGGTTAGGGTTAATCCTGTATCAAATCATTTCTCATCCCAAAGCTGCTGCTATTGGACACAACCATCACAGCATGTATTGTGTCCCTGGAACAGAGAGCACTGAACCAGAGCAACCATGCCCTTAATGAATTTTGTGAAGAAGTAGTATATATGATGCAGTAAGACAACACAAAAGGCTGAACATCTCAAATCACTGTTAATCTAAACCAGATCTTAGATGCATCAGTGATGTATTACTTTCTAATGGCAGATAATGTAGCACCAACACTGGAGCTTTATCTGAACCTTCAGGAGATTGAATCTCAACATTTTTTGCATTAGAGGAAAACAAAAACCTAGGAAGTGTCAGGGATCAATCCAACTACCACCAGGCTTATGAGATGAGCTGAAAGATCCCCCCCGCTCCACTCCCGTGCCCTATTTAATCCAGTTTGGAGTGCGAGGGACATTGTGGTTCACAAGCCGGCACTATTTCGAACAGCACACGGCTGGCAAAGAAACCACAACTGGTTCCTGAAGTGGTGCCACAAACAGGCAGCTGTGACTCACGTGGGACAGGCAGCACGACGGGCGGGGGGGGCTGTGGGTGGGCCGGGGGCACGGGCAGCCTCAGGCCACGCACGGGCCCCGGCAGCGGAGGCAGGAGCATCCCCGGGGGCGGCGGCAGCCCCGGCGGTGGCGGCGGAAACGGGATCATGCTTGGCAAGGAAACTTCGTCTACGACTAGAGGATCATTTCCGTGGTCAAACTGGCAGAGATCGCCAAGGACACAATATCCCCGCTCTGCAAAACAGGACATTTCGTGTCTTGTCAGGGGAAAAAAAACCAAACCAGAAGTTCACAGTGATTTGTAGCATTTCAGATTTTGCTGGAATGTCTTAATAAGGAAAGCATGCAGTCACTGATACAACATTAAGTTATCAGATAAGGTTTCAAAATAATTCAAATTAGAACAATCTTCCATAAAAGCATACAAGCTTACAGGCATCCATCATAAAGGCCAGTCAGAAGTACTTGTTCATACTAAACACACACACACACACTGCAATCTGCAGCAGAACTGCCAGTGGTTGAGGTATTTGTTTAGCACATACAGAACCGTGAACAAAATCCATATGTTCTTATCCAGCAACTGTCACAGCATAAGCAAACTGCTTCAGTAAGACTAGTTATGTCCTCAGCACAATACAGGTCATCTCTGCACCTCTTACGTACAAGCTTCACGTCACATGCCACTTGCTGCCCACATTTAGTGAATACCTGAAAAACAAGTCACACAAACACTGAAACCAGGCATGAAATGGAAAACTAAGGAAATAGTTACCATCATAATCTTGACATCTTCTTTTAGGTGGAGGGTTTCTGCCAAATGAACTGGGATTGCTGTGATTGTTGAAATAATTTGACCAGCTCTCTGTGGTGCTTTCAAGGTGGTGTGCAGGTGCAACTACAGTAACAGCACTGGGAATAGCTTGTGCAGAGGAATACTGTTCAGAGGATTTACTGGAAGATGCGGACACCGGATTATACGAGCTTTCAACATCATTTTTTTCACTCTTGTATTTTGATCTCTCTCTCTCTCGGTGCTCTGTTCAAAACAAAATAGTTAAGTAAAGACTTCATGGTTTGTTCTGCACGTCAGAGCCACAAGGAAGTGCTAATACACAACATTTCCTGAAATATTCGGTGTTCTGCACGTTAAAATGCTCTTGAAGGAGCTCAGTCTTACCAATGGAGTAAGAACTAAATAGAATGCAAACAGGGATTTAACTTCAGAAATCTCAACGTTTTCTTTGCGAAACGCACGTTCACTCCTCTGCTCTTTATTCTATTCTGGATTACATGTCTCTTTTAAAGGACAAAGAGAAGGGCAAAAGCCTTTCAAACAACAAACATACCTCTGCCCTTAACTAACGTAGTCTCAAGGTGCGTTGAAATCTGCTGTAATCTGTGGCACTTACTTTTCCAACAGACCTGAACTAGCCCTAAAAGAACAATGATCACATGGTAACCACTGCAAAGAAACCTTTCTCTAAAAATATACAGTAACAAAGTGAGAGAGAAGGAAACACTGCTTTGCAAAAAGCTCATTCCTTACAAGGAGAAAAACAAACAAACAAAAAATCAACAGCTTTGTCAGAACACACAGCTCAAAAATACAATCTACTGATATCCACAGGTATACACCTGTGGATAAATTAAGAGGTTAGCAGAGGAGAAAACAACCCCTTTAATTGTCCTACTCTGAAGAACAGCATCTTAATTAGCAATTTCAAGAACACAACGCTCTCAAAATTTGCTCCAACTACCCAAGGGCACCTCCTGGCTGCTAAACCATAGAGAACATAGGAGTCACACCTGGAACTGCCATGGGGTGTTCTCCTGCAGCAGCACCCTGGATACTCACCACTCCTGCTGCCATCCCGGTCTTTGCTCCGGCCCCTGCTGCGGCTGCGACTCCGACTTAACCCTCGGCTTTTGCTCCGGCTTTTACTCCTGCCCCGGCGCCAGCCAGACTTCTCCCTGTACAAGTCACTCCTGTCATAGTACCTGTCATAGTCCCTCCATTTCCCATCATCCCGCTTTTTCTCTCTGGTCCTAGAAAAGACAGATGTAGACGATGTTCGTGAGAGGAGGAACCAAATTAAAAAAGAAGCTCGCAAGAAGGCAAGGTACTGCTCGTCATTCCCATCCATCTGAGCAGTGAGGCATTCCAGACAGAAATTCCCAAGTTACAGAGAAGTACAGAAGCTCAAAGCTGAATCACTGGTCCGTGGCAAGCAGCAAGAGCAGGACTAGGAATTGGTAAGGTGAGACAGTTACAACGCTCAGACTAGGACAGGGTTAAAAGTGAGTTCACTGTGTGAACAACTATTTTTCATAAAAATCACTACCTACAAGGTAAAAACCAGGTAAAGACAGACAATAAATACAGAGGAATATCTTAATATTGTGGCTCAAAGCTAACCTTTGCTCACTGGAATCTCCACGGCTTCTCTGGGGACTGGAATACTTCTTCTTCCTGCTCTCCCGCTCTTCTTCAACTGACTCTTGAAAATTCTGTTTAACACACAACTACCAAACAAGTATCACTTTTTTTAATGAAGAACATGACATCAAAATGTACTTCAACTTACAGACAGCATCACATATAAAACAATATTCAAGTATTACTTCCCTACAATACTGAAGCACTACAAGTAATCAAGTACTAGAGGGGTTTTTGTCTCAAAACTTCCATGTTTTTATGCAGATATGACCCCAGATAAAACCACTTTGATGTTTTGTTTTTAAACAGGATTCAAGAAAGACAAGATCTCTCTCCACTCTATTGTCTTCTTTAGCATAAGCAATTCTATCAGTGAGGTATTTCCTGAACTTTGGAACACAACTCAGGAGTCACCTCTCCAGGTAGGAAAGCTGACATTTGGAATAACTGCTTTAAGGCAAAAATCCGCTCACATGGTGGAACTGGTCACATTTCTTGGTGGCCTCTACCAAAGCAGGTTCAGAAGTCTGTCAGCTGTACCACCACTGCAAACCACTGACCCACTCTGCGCTTCTGCTGCCATTTCACACTGCTTACAAGCTACTGTAAATTTTGGTGACAAAAGCTGACATGCAATAACGTAAAAGATTTTTTTTTCCAAGCAAAACAAAATGGAAGGCTTCTTACATGCTTGTGTAACAGGGAGGACTGGTAGAAATATTCAAGACTTGGCCTGACAGGGCTCTGGACAGCCTGACGTGCAGCCCTGCTCCCAGCACAAGGTGCATCACACCTGGGTCCCCTGCAGCCCTGACTCTGTGTAATTCTAAGTGTTCTTTATTTTGTGGCCTCCATTTGCAGGACTCACACCATACACTGAGCTATCTGACAGATCTTGATGATCTGCTGATGGCCTTGCTGATGTCAAAATAACTAATTAATGTCCTGATCATGTAAAGATGTCCCATAAAGCTGTCCTAGATATCTTCTTTTGCTTATTGCCACTACCCTCCACCTTCCAAACCTCCCCTCTGTCCCCACGAGAGCACTGGTTAAGTCTAACTACTAACTCAATGTAGCTCTAAAGAACTTTCTATAAACTATGACATTATTTTGAGAACTGATGAGAAAGCTCTTACAGTGAAAATCTTGTATAGTGCAAATTATGAACTTCCATAAGTAAAATTCTGTGTCACAACCTCAGATAAAAAAGGACATCAGAAGAGAGAGCAAAAAAGTAAAAAGCAACTTTAATTTAAATCGCGTGGTGAATGACGTTCTGGTAAATAAGGACTTGTGTTTGTTTGGGTTGACCTGGGTTTGTCAGATTTCTGCAATTAATTGTCACCTTCTCTCAAAAACTTAATTGCTTTCAATTTTGTCAACAGAACTTAAAATCATAGTAAAAGAGAGAACTGTTGGCAAACAAATGCTATCTCACTTTCCAAACTAATTATTCCATTACAGAGGCTGATATATTCCATCGGTTCTAAGTATCACAGAAAATATTCTAAATAATTTCCATTCCTCACAAGATATACAATATTGTAAATGTTTTGGACTGGTTTTGCTGCTTCCCCCTCTGAAACTCTTCCAAATAATTATTATCTGGTATTGCTAGGGCCATGTGAGTAGGATTTCTGACTGCCACTACCCTCAATCAAACATAGGCTTTGGAAAAGTATTCAAAATGTTCTTGTCCAAATTGTCACCTTCCACTGCTCTTCAGACACACACAGGTCACAGAGATCATTAGTCACAACAGAGGGCATTTTTCATTCATCTTTGGCCCAACAAATGTGTGAGAGCTAATTTGAAAATTAAAGGCAGGCAGAGCAAATAACATTACCTCCTCCTTGACTTCTTCTTTCTCCTGCCCTGCAGGCTTTGCCTCTGCCTTCGTGGGCTCAGCAGAAGGAAGGTAACTCTTGGTGTACAAACTTTCAAAAAGTTTATCTACAAACCCTGAAGTTTCTGAGGATACAGAACACAAGAAAATACTGTTATATATGGATTTAAGGGCATGGTTACATTTACCAGAGAAGACCCTGAAAACAGTCAGCCTGGGTGGGCTGCTCACAGCAGCAGCACCTCAGATTAACAAGCCTTAGCTCCACTGAGGGAGCTGGAATTCCATTTGTGGGACTTGAGGCTGTTCATTTAGAGAATGAAATTCATCAGGTATATTATAGACAGCAAGAGAAACTTCCCCTGTTCTAAGGGGAAAGCATGATCAGACCTTGTGATCAAGGAACAAATCCACAGTTACTCCGTCAGCTACACTCACCAATCTCTTTAGGGCAATTTTTATGAGAGTAAATAATTCACAGCAGCAGTTCAACATCATGAAAAATGCACAATAACTTCCCCAGTGAGCATCAGACTTTCAGGTGTTTAGAACCTTGAGTATGAACTAAATTGCCACGCAAAGTTCCCCAGGAGCCTGAAGGATTAACAAGGCCCAGGTTTTCAAAGGTGACCAAGCACCTGTCAGAGAAGCTTCTGGCAGCACGACTTGCACTTTAAACTAAATTACTTTCATTTCAGAGCACTTCCTCCCACCCACTGTGAAAAGTCCAAGTTACACAATTTCACCTTAAGATTATTATTTTTTTAATCACAAGATCTTTTTTCCATCACACTCTGTAAGGAGTGGATACCAAGAAGCATTTTGAAGGCAAGAGTGGTGCATCACCCTCTGTACCCCCGCCAAGAGAAGTGAAGCCCCCAGAGAGAGCTGTACCTTTCTGCAGGAAGACATCCAGCTGGTCAGCACAGAAAGCTTTCAGCTCCTTCTCGGGCTTGTCTTTCTTGACTAATGCCACGACATAGTTGGCCAAGGCTGAGGGGTCTGCGTCACATCTGGGAAGAGGGAGAACCACGCTTGGCTGCTGTAGGACACCGACCTCGTGGGGACAGTCCCTGCCACAGTCCCCGCTCAAGGACCCCCCCAGCGCTCCTGCAACACCCCTGGGGTACTCGGTTCACACCCAGCACCAGCACAGCTGCCCTGGGACCACGGGGCCAGCAAAGGGCTTTCTGAAACAGCCCAATATTTTAGTTGCCTTGTGACCCCTCAGATGCACGTGACAATGGTCCCACTCCTCTGCTCTTCCTGAGCTTTGCTGAGGGAGAACCACCTCTTTTGGACAATCAGACCCACTGCTGTGACCCCTCTCAGCTCAGCAACCACACCTCGAAGGGCTCTGTGGGTATGGCAGAGCACAGACCAGGGAAGGCACTGCACAAGGACTGTGAAGGGTTAAACTGGGTTTAAAGGTTAAAACATTGTTATGAAGCAGTTCAGAAAATGTCACAGAATCACATTTTCAATACACACACAGACAAGTTCTGCACAGCTTCAGTGGCTGTGCCTGATGTGCTGGGATTTCCTCCCCATGGATACTCTCATGTCAAATTTTACAGGGAAGTAGTTACTGACCAGGTTCTCTCCCCACACTCTCTCTCCCTTGTCTGGCTCCACAAAGGCCAAAGACACCAATTTTGTGCAGTGTAACCTGCATATGGGATATTGCTTTAGGTTCCATCACTCAGCCACTAGAAACACACTCCAGGTATGAACCAGAACAACAGTGTGACACAATTAAATGACAGCTCCCTGTTTTGCCTCTCAGAGAATGCAGATGTCAGCTATCAGCTGAGGGCAGGAACCTAAATACTCAGGATTTAAAGACTTATTTTTTCAAATTAACATTCAGAAAGGGGATTGTGTATTTTCTGAGAATATTGACTATGGAAATAAAAGGAAAAAGCATAAAGTATACAGACCTCAAAATAATTTAAAGTAAGAAAAAAATCCATGAAACAAGCAAAGGGCAAAAAGCCACACAGAGGGCAACTGGTGAGAGAAATAAAAACCCTCAATGAGCAGCAATCAGGCAGCTCTGCTCTCAGTCACCCTGCAACAACATCCAACCTCCGCTGAAAGCCAGGATAAATGGAGCAATTAACAACAAAGAAACCACAAACTGACAGATTTTACACACACAGAGAAATAACCTGTATGTGATGCATTCACTGTGTGATGTACTGAAGCCCTCACACACTGACTATAAACCTTCCCTTTCAAATAAAGGAGATGATCCATCACTTCACAACCATTCCCTTTCCTTTCTCCACACATTAGTCCCTCTCAGGCATTCCCATCCCATTATGCAGAGCAGGAGCACACGAGGTGTGTGCACTCCTCCAGGTGAGCCAGGCTATATTGTCACTCTGTTGTCACTACAGAGTCCCTGACTGTCCCTTCAGAGTCCCTGACTGCCAGGGCCCACCGGCCCAATCCCTTGATTCTCTGCCACAGGACCCTCCACCTCACATCCCCACAGAGCATCTCAAGGAATGCTGGAGGCTGACTGGAGCTGGCAGGGAAACTGTGAGAGCAGGAGTCATGCTCCAGTCTAGAGACTTTCAGCAGGGTTTGACTGAGGCCTATTTAAAACTCTTCACATAGGTCTCAGTTGTACTTTGTGGAAGACTTAAGGCTGCCAGGTACTGACCAAGCAGCTTCTCCCAGGAGACTCCTGCTGCAGGTGAGACCCACCAACCCCTCCTGTGCCTGCACCACCAACACCTGCGGCTGCTCAGGCACTGCAGAGCTCAGGACCAGCACAAACCCACCACCACGTTGCAGCCAGGACGTATTATCAGAAGCCATAAAACGCATGAAACAAGGTGGATCCATGCTGACTCCAACCAAGTCCCACTCCCACTGTAAGCAGCAGAATGCAAGTGCTGAGTTTCCACACGTTTAACCTTATTCCTGGTTTTATCAGCTCCTGCCAACCCTGGGCTCTGCTCCCAGGTCACACAGCTGGGACTAAGCGACCACAGTGCAGCCAGGGCAGCAGGTGGGGTGGGGGACACACAAAGCCCACAGCCAAGGCACACCGAACCACTGAGGCTGGAAAAGAGCTCCAAAATTATCGAGTCCAACCTGTGACCGATTCTCTCCTTGTTACCCAGCCCAGAGCACTGAGTGCCACGTCCAGTCATTCCCTGAACACCTCCACGGATGGGGACTCCACCACCTCCCTGAGCACCCCTTCCAACGCCTGACAGCCCTTTCCAGAAAGAAATTTTTCCTGATGTCCAACCTGAACCTCCCCTGGCAAAGCTTGAGGCCCTTTCCTCTTGTCCTGTCCCTTGTTCCCTGGGAGCAGAGCCCGACTTCGCCGGCTCCCCCCTCCTGTCAGAGAGTTGGAGACAGCCAGAAGGTCCCCCTGAGCCTCTTTTTCTCCAGGCTGAGCCCCCCCAGTTTCCTCAGCCGCTCCTGGTGCTCCAGACCCTTTCCCAGCCCCGCTATCCGCTGGGGGACAAAAGGCCCCCGGCCCGTCCCCGAGCCGGGGCTGTCTCGGGCTGTCCCGCGCTCCGGGCGCGCCGGGCCCGGGCCGGGGGCAGGCGGGGCAGGGCCGCAGCGCCTCAGCCGGGCCCGGCCCGCTGGAAGCGCTGCCCGCCCGGCCCACCCCGCTCGCGCTGCCGCACTCACATGGGCTCCAGCAGCTTGGCCAGCCAGGACTTGAGCGCGTCCACGCTCTCGATGATCATGGTGGCCCCGCGCCCGCCCGCTCACAGCGACACCGCCGCCATGGCCGCGGCCTCCCCGGCACCGCCCGCAGCGCAGCCTGCTGGGCACGGCCGGGGCGGGGCCGCGCCGTCACCGCCAATCAGGCACCGCCGCCCCGCGCCGCCAGCCAATGGCAGCGGCCCAGAGCCCGACCCGGGGGTCAGGGAGAACCAGCAAGTTCGGTGGAGCGAGCACATGAACCCGCGGCGACATCTTGGGGGAGGCGCTCTTAAAGGGGCATCGGCCCGGCGGGAGCGCACCCTTGAGAGGCGCGCCGGGTTTATTTCCCCTTCTCCACCGGGGACAGGTGACAGCGGTGACCGCCCCGCTCTCCCTCCTGCCCTCCTTCCTTCCCTTCCTCCTTCAGCTGCGGTCCGCTGTCTTCGCTCTACGAAAGGCCCGAGTTCCCCCCCGCCTGGTGCCGTGGTACGGTCCCGGTCCCACCCCGTGGCCGCGCTGCTGTTGGTACGGCCCGCGCGGTCCCGTCCGGCGCGGCAACATGGCGGTGAGTGAGCGGGGGGCGGTGGGCCCGGGGCGGCCGCGGGGCTCCCCCGGCGACCCGCACATCGTCCCGGGGTCCCTCTGCGGGGCCGCGGCCGCCGGGCGGAAGCCTCGCACGGGCCCCTCTGGGCTCTCTGCCCGGCGGTCGCGGACCCTTCGTGTAAAGGTTTTAGGATTGTCTTGGTTTTGATGGAAAAGTGCCAAATCCTCAAGCTTTATGAGTGCAGAATCTGCGGTGCGTGTGTCCCGTAACAGTTCCCGTGTGTTTTATGGTAAAAGGACAAGGTCCTTTAGTGTTTGCTGTATGTTGTATTCTAAAAGAATAGGGATAAGGGCTGTTTAACACCGATTTAATTAAAATCACTTGGGATGCTTTACCTGAATATCTCTGTCGGTGAGCTACAATTAGAGCTATTACCAGACTCTCCTCCTGGAATGGGCAGTGCTGTTCCCACTTTAGGTGTAGCAAGAGAAACATCCCATGGGGTTTATGGAGATTCTGGAATAAAACAGAATTCCATGTGTTTTTTTTAAACTGTATAGTTTATACACACTTCTGTTTCCCTGGTTTAAACCCCCCTGAGTTTATTCATTATTGGCAAGATGATCTGTGTGTGTTACTTGGCTGCTGTCCCTCCTTTGCCCTGGAGAAAGATTGTTACCCCTTCCCTTACAGACCCAGGGCCCTGTTTTGGAAGGGTGGATCTCAGGATGCAGGTTTGCTGCTCCGCTCTGGGTGTTTCTGCAGTGCCCTGCAGCCAGAGCAGTGCTCACCCAACCCAGGGATGGTCAGGAGAGTTCTGTGGTAACTCACAGCTCTGCTGTTGAGAACATCTCCAGCCAGGCTTTTCTTCCCCCTCTCTGTTGAGCAGGAGCGCAAAGGGACAGCCAAGGTGGATTTCCTGAAGAAGATTGAGAGAGAGATCCAGCAGAAGTGGGACCGTGAGCGAGTGTTTGAGATCAATGCTGCGGACAGGAAGGACCAAAGGAGGTACCATTGTGTGCTTTTTTTTGCGGGTTTTATCTTTCACTGCTTGAAATGTCTTTTCATTTGAAGTCTAGGAGGGAAGAAGTGGCCCCTTTGGAGCGAGCCCTGTTCTTGGCTCCGCTGTAGGGACTCACTCACGCATTGTTGGCATTGCTGTAGCTGATGACGTAAAGCAGCTGAGTACGTGTGTGGCCAAGTTCCAGCAGGGACAAGCGAAGCTTTTCATTCCTTGGCAGTGTCAGTGCCCTCTGTGGTTTTAAAAGCGGGTTCTCTTTGGTGACTTGGAGGAGGTTCCTCAGTGTGATGTGTGAGCCCTCACTACGGGGAGGTTTCACTCTGATGGAGGGTGTGTCCTGCTCTGCTGAGAGAACAGTGCTACACAAAATCACGGGTCCTGCTGTGGGCCAACCTCTTGTACTTTGTGTAGAAGTGGAGGAACCACATGTGTGACCATTACTGTTCCTCAGATGCGGGGCTGTGATTTCTTTTCTTACATGAACTGTTTTGCAGAGGTGCCCTATCAGCTGACTCGTTCTGATCTTTTCTAGACCGTTCTACCTTCCACCTGTGCTGGGCTTGGTTACTGTTTTGCTTTGATAATGGCTTTCTGCTCTGTGGCAAGATACTGCTGAGCTGCCGTGTGTTGGTGTAGAAGGTGCTTCTCTCTTGGCTTCCATTTCCTCCCACATGGGTAGTTCCACAGTTGTTCTCAGCTGTCTGAAATTGGCTCCAAAGGAGTGGCCGGGTGTCACCTGGCTCTGCCCTGAGGAGGGGATGGAGCAGAGCTGCAGGGAGGATGAGCCTTTCATAGATGCAGAGAGTGTTTTTCAGGATTGGGAAAGACCATTTAACTCCTGGTTTTATTTCTGCCCCAGAGCATCCCTGAGAAAGTCTCTGGGAATGCGCAGTGTGCTTGGGAGCACATCTCCTTTGGGATCAGCACGTCCACGCTCTTCACACTGTGGAGGGGCTGCCTGGAGGAACAGAATTAGTCCTCTGGGAAGGTCTGTGCCTGGAAAAGCAGTGACCTTGGCAGTATGAGGTTAATATTTGCTGTGCAGGAAAGTCAGACTAAACCAACTGAAGTGGTGTAACAGGTGGCAGGTTCTTAAATGGTAATTTTTGCAAGCAAGCAAATGACTTGGCCTTTATTCCTGCATGTTTACAGATCAGTGGGAGCATGTAAAAGGAAGAGACAAGGTGTGAAGTAGAGTGCAAAGGCAGAGGTAGAAGTTCAGTGGCCTAAAGATGTGTTGTTGGAACCTGACTTCTCAAAGCAACTAAGATAACTGCAGTAATACATCCCTGTGAAAGGAGTGATTACTTACAGTGTGCCATTAAAATCTGAACTCAGACAGTGGGAGATTAAATAAATGACTTTAAGCTTCTGCAGTAATTAATTTACAGAAGCAGGATTAGAATTTATTACCTGTGGGAACATATTAGATCTATTTCAACATTTCTTTGTGATGTCAGTCCTCTGAGAGTTTTTTTTGTGTTTAGGATTTTTTTTAAGATGATAAAGCCTGTTAGGGTAGCAGCTCTATAAAATCAAAGACTTGTGTTACTGGCAGGAAAATGTTATTTTAATGTCATCTGTGGGCTGATAACTGAACATTCCAGTTACCTGTTTTACTTGTGCATTGTCTGATGGTCACTTTAAAAGCTGATTGTTTTAATTCTTTGACTTCTCAGCAAAGGAAAGTACTTTGTTACCTTTCCTTACCCCTACATGAACGGCCGCCTACACCTGGGACACGTTTTCTCCTTATCTAAATGTGAGGTAAATATTCCCCTTTGCTGATACCTTTAAATACTGCCCCAAAACAAATGCTGATTTTGTAGCTCAGTTTTAAGCTTAAGAATGCCTTGTTAATCCCTTCATAGCTTCAGTAATGACTTATTACACTTTCCATTTTTCCCATATTTTCAGTGGGAATATTTATTGCTGGCTGAAGGGAAATGCCGCTCGTGGCTCTTTCAATTCAAGGAGATGGGGCTGCAGGTGTTTCCTCTGTTCATTCTTTCAAATGAGATGTTTTTTTAGGAGGTGCTGCTAAACAGCTCAAACTTCACAAGAGATCTGACTGTCTCTTTTGTTTGTGCCTGCTGTGGGAGCAGGTTTTGGGCACTAGTGGGTGGAATTCCGTGACATCCATGTCTTTGCTCCCATTCTTCTCTGGTCAGCCTGGAAGCAGGACAAGCTCATGCCTGTGTAGACCAGGCAGTTCCAAGCTCCAGTTTCACCTTCCTGTTATGAATTCCCTCCCCAGCTGGGTGCCTGCACTCACTGTCTGTTCATAGCTGTGTGTTAGAGAAGGATGACACCTGGGTTTGAGAAGGTGCTGGCTCAGCCCCGTGCCATTCCTGTTTCAGCTGTTCCTTTTTCCCTGTCCGTAGTTCGCAGTTGGATACCAGAGGCTGAAGGGGAAGACCTGTCTGTTTCCCTTCGGGCTGCACTGCACAGGGATGCCCATCAAGGTGAGAGCTTTGCAGTTGCTGAGGGTCTTTTCTGGGGGGATTTTATCCCTAAGGCTGCTTGGAGCCTTGCTTAGTGTGCATCCCCAACATCACCTTAGTTTATTTAAAAACTCATCAGGACAGGGTGATTTGGAACCTGAATTTGCAGTAAAGGTGTGTTATGCTTGAACCATGTATCATCACTTCCTAGAAGATAAAATGCTGCAGAACTACATTTTATCTGGTGTATGTTTTTCTTTGCAAGAAAATCCTCACAATAATCCTGTTCCTGCCCAGGCAGGGTTCTTGGGAGTAGCAGGATCTGCTAGAAGTTAATACAAGGTCAAAAAAAAGTTTCAAACTTTGTAGCAAAATGTAAAGTGTTATCAGTAAAACACACTCCTGGGCTGTGATTGCAGCCAGAGCTCAGAGAAGCGCTGACACACTCCCAATACTCTGTTCAGGCTTGTGCAGATAAACTGAAAAGAGAAATTGAATTGTATGGCTGCCCACCGGAATTTCCTGATGAGGAGGAGGAAGAGGAAGAAAATTCTGGTAAAAAAGAAGAAATTATCATCAAAGACAAATCAAAAGGCAAAAAGGTAAAGTTTAAACCAAGCCTTCCTGGACTGAGAGCTGTGCTCTCAAAGCTTCAGAGTGTGCATTGCAGTATTTTCCTCCTTTGGGCTCACAGAAACTCATTATATAAAGGTTTTCATTGTTTTTTCCAGGGTAGCTGGGTACTTTTAAAGTAGACTTGAAAAAAAAATGCATAATCTGCATGGTTCCAGAGATACAATGGTAATGCATAAGCCCTTACTGGTGAGCTGGTGCACTGCTTCATAGAATCATGGGAGAAAACCCTGATCATCCAGAGTAATAGTCTCACTTTTTCTGTTTTTTTTAAACCCTTCACAAAACATTCACAAACAGGTCATAGGAAATAACCCTACTTTTTCAGAGGTAGGGGATGTGTACACCTACTGTTCTGATTATTCCTTTGTAATTTGGTATCTAGCCCATTCTGGCTAGATATGCTCTAGTAAAATCATCTAAACCATTTTGGCTTACCAGGTATTTAAATGAGATTTAGGATTTTGGGAGTATCAAAAAGCAAGGTGAAGAATCAAGTGTAGGAAAAGCTCTTGTGCATGACTCCATCATGTTAAAAGTTCTTGTGTGTGTTTTTGAGGTGTGCTGAAGAGGTTGTCCTGCTGTCAGTGTTGGGTTTCTCTGCATGACAGAAGGAGTGACCTGTTCTGCTCCTGCAGGCAGGGAGTTGCTGCTGGGGAGAGACAGGAGATCCTCAAAGGAAAACAGCTGGGAAAAGTACCATGAGCAAAGTGACAGCAGCAAAGGTTTTTGGTACGAGGGTGTAGTGAAGGGCTCTCCACCTTTCTGTGGTGCAAACACCCAAGGGTCTGAGCAGGAACCGGCCATTCCTTGCCAGGTTGTTGTGGCACAGCTGGTGCAGGAGTGTTGGACGTCGACATGGAATAAGAGGGAAGAGGGAGGTTGGGGAGTGTGCAGTGAGTACAAGGTGGGAAAGAGTGTGGGGTGGAAACTCTAATCATTTATCTTCACTGATACAGAGGATGTGAGAATATTTGTGTTAACTTGTATATCTGGAACTGGAAACCATAACATTAACAGAGGAAAATGCTCTTGTGAGTACAAGACCGTGCGCTGCTTCCTGATTCCACCTGTTCTTTTAGAGCAAGGCTGCTGCCAAGACTGGCTCTTCCAAATACCAGTGGGGAATCATGAAGTCATTGGGCCTGTCTGATGAAGAAGTGGTCAGTTTTTCTGAAGCTGAGCACTGGCTGGATTATTTCCCTCCCCTCGCTATCCAGGATCTGAAGAGCATGGGATTGAAGGTGACTCTGGGAAATCCAAAATTCAATTACGCAGGCAGCCATACCTGTACTGTTACTGTGTTTGTGAACGTGCTGCTTCTCCTTAGAGATTTTCTGCATAATACTGACATTATTCTAGAAATGTTTCTGGTATTTATGGAATCACTCATTCAACCTTTTCATGGTCCGGGATGATAATTAAATGCTTTCATATACAGAGCTTGTACCCTGTGCAGTGGTCACAGCTGGAAATTTGTCAAATAAAGGAATTACGACTTCTGGTTTCCATGTGAGATAACTGGTCTGTGGTCAGTAGTGACAGTAGTTTTAAGAAGAATAATGATGTGATATTAAATAAAAGTGTTTGTCCTGCTGACAACAGGTTTTTTAAAAATTAAGACAGGTAGAGATGATGAAATAAGGCAGTGCTGAAATTCAGCTTGAGTGGTTGGTTAAAACTACTACAGAGCCTCCAAAATTCCCAGTCAGTGGAGGGAGCTCAAGCCTTTGACATCTCAGCTCTGAGAGACCAGGCACAAACATGTGTTTAAGCATACAATCTTTGTGGGATATGTACTGGCATTGTCTTTTTGGAGAGAAAAATTTTTTTAGTTTTCAAATAATAACTTTGCTTTAATTTCTTGGTTGTGTTTACTTACTGGAGACTCTTGCCCGTTTCCAGGTGGACTGGAGGCGTTCCTTCATTACTACAGATGTCAATCCCTATTACGATTCCTTTGTACGATGGCAATTCCTGACATTAAAGGAAAGAAATAAGGTTAAGTTTGGCAAAAGGTAAGTTCCCCTTCAGGTCTGGATTTACTGAGAGTGTGGATAAGCTCAGCTTACCAAAGACAGAGCCCTGTGACGTGTCTCTAGAGTGCGTTTTCCACTCCCATGACACCAGACTGCTTTCATTGCTGGTGCTCTGCCTGACATGGTGAAGTGTAGTTGTTGTGCCAGCAAAGTGTGAGATTGTGTTCCTGGTTTAGTTTTTCCATGGGGACCAACTGAAAGCTAAAAAGGGGCCAATACTAAAAGCTCTTGCAAAAACCGAACTCTTTCCCAAAGAGGTTTATTTTTTCCTCTTGCTCTACACATTATTGCACTCACTGCTAAATGAAAATATACGTTTTTCTAGATACACAATTTATTCTCCTAAGGATGGACAGCCTTGCATGGATCATGACAGGCAAACAGGAGAGGTAATGTTTCTACTTGACATTTTCATGCATTGCTTATGGTCTTAAATACTGAATAGAAAATAAATTGTACCTTGGAGCGACAAGTAGTTTGTACGTGCAGAATCACCGGGTCTCAGTTGTCAGTGCGTGTGAAAATTGAGAGAACTCCTCTCTTGAGCAGATTTGTCTGGCACTATGGATAGTATTTTCCATTGTAACTCGTTTCTTTGATTCTTTGGTGATCTGTGCCAGCAGCATCACTCCATCATATTAAAACAAACAAGCTGTTGTTAACTTGGATGTTGCAGAGACAGTGTCTGTGACAACTTTTTGGGTGTAGGAACACAGTGTAATCTCTCTGCAGTCGCTTTTTAGTGAGCAGCCATTCATATGGATGGAAATAGGATTTACTTTGAGGAAAACGTCCATACCTTAAATAGTGTTTGGATTAGGTTCCTACAGAATAGGGTTTATTTTCTTTCCTGCTCGAGTCAATGTCACTTATTGATTGTTGCACTGTTTGTGGGAATTGTAGGGTGTTGGGCCTCAGGAGTACACGCTGATAAAAATGAAGGTGTTGGATCCTTACCCTGCGAAACTGAGGTAGGTCTTTACTTCTTAATGGCAGATAGACTCTGTCTCCTGGCCAGAACTGGCCATTGAATTAAAGAGTCTGTTTTGCCTAATGCAGAATTTAATTTCACCTGCTTATTTCCTTCACTTCTATGACCTGGTCTGTGTTTTGAGCTGTCGCTATGTGGAACTCATATTGGAGATAAAAAAATCCAAAACCAAAAACCCCCACAAAACTCACAAAAAGTTAATGACTCACTTCCTCCTTTAGGAAACCTTACTTGAAAGTTGATATTGGCTTAAAAGCTTGTTCTGTGTGACCGGAACGTTTCTGTTTTGGTAACTTACTAAGTACTTTCCCCCATCAGTGGCCTGAGAGGAAAAAACATCTTCCTGGTGGCTGCCACGCTCAGGCCAGAGACCATGTTTGGCCAGACCAACTGCTGGCTTTGCCCAGACATGAAGTACATCGGCTTTGAGACCAAGAACGGGGACATTTTCATCTGCACCCAGCGCGCTGCCAGGAACATGTCCTACCAGGGCTTCACCAAGGACAACGGGGTCGTACCCGTGGTCAAGGAGCTGATGGGAGAGGTGAGCATCCTGCAGCGTGCTGGGCAGGCTTAGCTGGTCCTCTGAGGCATAAAGGTGATGGGGGAGGTCTAATTATAAAGAAAATACAGGCGCTACTACAGAAATTTTGGAGTGTTTAGTGGCCAAAAAAGCAAGCAGCAGGCAGCTTCCTTGGCAGCCGAGCCACAGCTGCTGCTGGGAGGGGAACCTGGTGTACTTACCTGAGCAGAAATGCATTCCTATTGCCTCTTTTTGCATGACTTGGTGAAGGGATGGTTTTAAGTAACATTTTTCTACTTGCTGGGAAGAGTGAATGGAGAGGGAGGGGGGGGGAAGGAATAGCTGGAAAGGGTTATGTGGAAAAGGCTTTTGTTGGTGCTGACATTTCCAGTACATCTTTGTGAATGAAGCTTTTTTAGCTGAGCAGTTGGATGTCACTGATTTTGAGATTTACTGTCCTTAACTTGTTTGCTTTGAGCAAGTGTAGTCAGTGGGATTTGTTCATCCTGATCCAAAACACCTTCAGCTGTTTGCATCCCTCAATCTCCATTCACTGCAACTTGTCACTGTCTTTCTTGATCCTGCCTTGAAGAATGAAGTAGAAAACACTTCAGGTTTTTTTCCTTTGTTAGTAGACATGATGTGAATTCAAGCAAATTAGTGAGGTAGAAGACAGCTGCCACATCTAGACTGCCTCCTGTCAGTGCATGAAGTACCTTGACAATGTGCTTTTCCTTCTTGGTTTAATGTAGCTTTTGACACTGGCTTCCTAAGTCACTCCTGCCTTGATGCCGATGTGCTTCAGATATTTGGAAACAAACTGTCCTCCTTCTTCCTGTGTTTTCCAAACTCTACAAGCCAGTAGTTTAGGGTTTTTTGTTGGTATTTGACTTTTCCACCAGTAAACTGTGTATATGCTGTCTGAAATAATACCACAGGTTTTCATATGTACTTCCTCCTTGCCTAGCTCTGTATTTATAATCTATTTATTTGTTTGCAATGTGTAAGGCATGCCAGAAAGTGTGAAGAATACCAGCTAGGAGAGCTTGCTCAGCTAGGCTGAAACCCTCTGATTTACTGTAACGCTGTTCCTTTGTCCTGAGCAGGAGGTTCTTGGCGCTGCACTTTCAGCACCATTCACTGCCTACAAGGTTATCTATGCCCTGCCTATGCTCACCATCAAGGAGGATAAAGGTAACTCTACAGCAGAGCCTGTTGGATGATGGACAGTGAGCACTGAGAATGTGTGGACTAATCCTTTCATCCGTTTATCTTTTCCTTTGCCAAGGGACCGGAGTGGTGACGAGTGTTCCCTCTGACTCTCCAGATGATTTTGCAGCCCTGAGAGACTTGAAAAAAAAGCAGGTCAGTCTGTTAACTGAATTGTTTCTGTTTAATTTCCATAGTGAAGAGGGTCAAAAGTGGATATCCAGTGGGTAAAACGAAACTCACTTTAACTGGAATTTTTCCATCTCTAACTTGAAATAAAAGTAGTTAAAGATAAATGAACTTTAAACCAGCTGGGATGGTTCAGATTTTTTTATCAGACTTCATGTCTGAGTTTTGGGCGAGAATCATGTAACTTGTGCTGCATGTTAAGGTAGAGAAGAGTACCAGTGAGACAGAAATGAATTCCTGTTGTGGAAATGACTTCCAGAGATGAGATTTAGATCCTGTCTGAATTTCAAATGAGACTCAAAGTAGCTGTTGCTATTATAACTGCAAGAGTACATCAGTGTCTGGACAGCTATCCCTGACTATTAAATTTTTTGTCCATTCATTTTCAAGGTAGAGCAATATTAGTTTGTCCCCTCTTAAAAATATAGACAGTTACAGCAAAGAATCACCTGGAAATGAGATGGGAATTGAACTCAAGTATGAGAAATGGTGAGAAGGCAGGGAAGTGGCTTTGTTTGCTGTATAATAAATAGAATATTTTTCTTCCATCTGTATTGCTTTTTTTTCCCTTCCAATTTTCAAGGCTTTGAGGTTGAAGTATGGCATCAGAGATGAAATGGTCCTGCCTTTCGAGCCGGTAAGTGCACCCAGATGTGTCCATCTGCAGCACACAGGACCTTGTACTCACTGATGAGAAATGAACCAGGAGATGTGTCTGCCTCTTCCAGAATTTCTTTTTGAAGTTCTCCTCCGCTGAAAGAGCTGAAAAGCTTATAGGAAATTTTTCTTGTTTTCCTGTAGTTATAATACTTGATCTGTTCGGGGTTGCAACCAAGGCTTGTTATTCTATGCTATACTTCAGAGAGAAATTTTTTTGGGGGAATTATTGTTTTGGAAAATGGAATATAACCTGCTGGTTAAAAAAAAAAAGCCAACCAAAACAAACAAACAAAAAAACCCCCACAAACAAACAGAAAACCAAAACAAAATAAAAACAAAAACAAACAAACAAAAAAACCCACAAAAAACAACCAACCAACCAAACCTTTGAGCCTTAGTGGTGAGATTATGAGTGTATCTGTTCTATGCAAAGAGCTGAAGTCCCTCACTGTTAGCGCAGCCTCAGGGCTGAGTCAGTTTTCATTAGGAAATGCAGTCCCAAAAAGCCATCCCTGTGTGTTGCAGTACCCTTGGTTCAACAAACCAGCTCCAGTGCTGGGACAGCTTGGTACTGGTGCCATGTCAGAAGATAAAACTGGGCAGCTCAGAAGCCACCCTGGGGACTGCCAGGAACTTCTGGTTGATGAGTGGAACTGCACCAATACTTTGTAAGCCCTGTGTAACTTGGTTTGTGTTAGATGCTGCAATGGGATTTGACAGCCCTTTGTTAATTCCCAGGTGCCCATCATTGAAATCCCGGGCTATGGCAACCTTTGTGCTCCCTTTGTCTGTGATGAGCTCAAAATCCAGAGCCAGAACGACAGAGAGAAGCTTGCAGAGGCCAAGGAGAGAGTGTACCTGAAAGGATTCTATGAGGGAGTAAGTAATAAAAGACTGTGGTTTCTTGCTGAGTTTGATTAGGGGGGGGAAAAGTGGATAAAGAATAAAAAATAAGACTGCAGGAAAGAAGAACACTGTCCTTTTTCCCCAGAACATTTTTCATTTAGACGACTCCTGCAGCCAGGTTCTGCAGTTGGACGAGTGATGCAGAACTGGAGAAAGAGAATGGAGGAACGTATGAGTGCAAACTGAGATTTATAGCCTGATTTCCTAGCAAGTGGTCACCTTCTGGGGAGAGTTATAGCACCTATTTCTTGTTACATTTTTAAAAAATCATCTCCTGTGACCCATCTTTTACAGGTGATGTTGGTGGATGAATTCAAAGGACAAAAAGTTCAAGATGTCAAGAAATACATTCAGAAGCTGATGGTGGATAAGGTATGTGACAGTGTGCACACAGCTGCTGCTGAATTGTCCATTTTCAGTGGTTGGAAAACACCCAGTGTGGGTCTGCAGCACTCAGATGCTTTGGGTCTCTGCAGAGCACAGAACACTTCTGAGAGAGGGACCTGGTGTTCTTGGGCTGAATGGGATGAGTAGCTTAGTCCTCTTATTCCCTGCCTTATCCCATCACCTTGCCTAGGACATGTTTTGGTGGTCTAATTTATTCTTTAATATAGCTGGCAGGGTACTGAAAGTGTAGGATCTGAACTCTCAGTCTCAAGCCAGTAAAGGGGACATATGATGTGCAAGTGCCTCATTGCTGGGCTCATCCTTCAGAGAAGGGAGAGCAGTAAATGAACAGCATTTGTGGCCTCTCTGTAATGCCACTCTAATGAGACTTTCCTGATGAGGGCTGGGAGTGGGAGAGGCTTCTGTCATTTAGTTGTTATTCCCTTGCTGTTGCAGCATTGTTATGTCCAGATTATAATGTAACCGTTCACCCTGCATCAGCACACGTGGTGTGTGCAGGTAGACTGGAAGCTCAGCATTCAATTTACCTTTACCTTCCCCACCTTCCTCAGTCCCCTGGGGTTTCCTAGGAGCTGTTTCAATCAGTGGGGCATAGTCAGTGAGGAATATTTTGTGCTTCTGTCCTGCTTTTCCTCATGCATGGAGATGTTGTGTACAAAATGGTGTGAGCTGGTACCTCAGAGAAGCACAGTCAAGCCTTGCTTCACTTTACCCAGAGGAATACTGAGGCTGAGAGCCTGGGCAGTGATGAGAGCTGTGGAGTAAATGCCATAAACCAGATTAGTATGGAGGAGATGCTTTTTAGTAAGTTGTCAGGACTTTCAAGACTTTGCTAAATACTTAAATCTCAGCCTTCACTGCCCTTTCAACCCTTAGGGTAAAGCCATGATTTATATGGAACCTGAGAAACAAGTTATGTCGAGATCTGCTGATGAGTGTGTCGTGGCCCTTTGTGACCAGTGGTAAGTGAAGTAAAGCTGTAGTTATAAAGTGACTCCAACTGTATCCTATTTCTGGATTGCTTTATTGCAGTGAATCTTTCCTGACTGTAGGTATTTAGATTATGGTGAAGCAAACTGGAAGAAACAGGCCTCAGAGTGCTTGAGTCATCTGGAGACGTGAGTTATGGACGTGGCTGTAACAAGGAGTGACTTTGCTGCTGCTGGGTGGGTCTGAAAGGGCTGAGAGGAGTAAGAGCTTCTTTTTTTACAGGTTCTGTGAAGAGACTAGGAGAAATTTTGAAGCTGCTTTAGCTTGGCTACAAGAGCATGCATGCTCCAGGACATATGGCTTAGGTAGGCAAAACACTCCTTTCTCACTCAGTGCTTCATGAGGATGGCAGTCCTTGTTTCATTTGGAAGGTGTAAGTGCTGTCTAGCATCCCCAATGGTGTAGGGAAGTGTGGAACGGCACTATCTGACTTGCATCTTGGCCCAGCATCCCAGAGAAAGCGTGCTTTGTTGGAAATGCATGTGGCCAGGGCTGAGTTTATTTTTGCATTACTACAGGGAGTCTGCAGCGTCTTGTTAGCTTTTCACCTAGGCCACTGATTTGGAAGGGACCTCAGGAGAGGAAATTAATACCATTTCTTGGGTGTTGGCCTTAAATTCTGACTAGCCTTCATCTTGTGTATCCTGACATGGGACAGCTGCTAGAAGTGCACTATAACCCACAGCAAACATTTGTGAGCTGAGCTCTGTCAGGAAACTGACTCAAAACCAGCAAGTGTTTGCTCTTGAGTAAAATCTTCAAATGCATAGTTTAATTTTTAAAACCATTATTTTTAAAACCACGAATGTGAATGTGTATATGTGTGTGTTCCCCTGAAAGTCATAAGCTGCTTATGTGTACTTGAGAGTGGTGCCTGTTGGTGGGGGTGGTGCTGACTGTACCTGAGAGCTGCCTTCCCCCTGTCCAGGGACCCGCTTGCCTTGGGATGAGCAGTGGTTGATAGAGTCTCTCTCCGACTCCACCATCTACATGGCCTATTACACAGTGGCTCACCTGCTGCAGGGAGGGAACCTGAGGGGCCAAGGAGAATCTCCTCTGGGCATCAGGTAAGGAGGGTGAACCACTAAGTTCTCTTTTTTTAATTGAGTGTGCTTATCTCCTGAATTGCTCTGGACAAAGACTTTCCGAGGGGCTGAATCTTTGATTTTGTGTTTAAAAAGCATTGCTGTTAAATTTAACCTGCTGTGAGTTAAGTTTACAGCAGGTCTGCAAAGGGGAAATAAGGAAAGAAAGGAGTGTGGTGAGCAGTATGAGAGAGAAGGAGAAATGCTTCTGAAAGCAGAACTGTGTGCCAAGTAAATCACCCTTTTCAGTACTTGTTTGACTTGCCTTGAAATGGCCCTTGCCATGTGTTTGATTGGTTTCAGTGGCTGCTGAGGTGGCTCTGCTTACTGAGACTGCTTTGCACCATGACAAATCGTAGGCTGCAGTGTACAGAGGGAGCAGGATTTAGCACTTAGTTTTTGTCACTGTATTAAATGTTGGTAACTCTCTTAAAAGCTTGGAACCATATTGTCTCCACAACTTGTATGTGGAAGCTTTAAGAGCAAGAGGGAGGAAGGAAGGCATTTGTACGAAAAAGTGTCTTAAGGCTGTTCTGTGACCTTTTGTTTAGAATGGTTGTGAACTTCAGTGATAGGGATCAGAGAGATGAGATAGTACAGCTCAGTCTGGAATTGAAAAAATCACTTCCTATTGTGCCTTGAGGGTTCTGCTCTAATTCTGTGTGGTTTATGAACTGCTTTCTGGACTAGCTTACACATTGGAAATGAAACTTTCCTTACTCAATGCTATAACTAATCTGAAAGCCATTTTCAAAGTAAAGATTCTGATTCTTACAGACAGCAATAGGTCTGAGTGACTGGGCAAGGCTGTCATTTGGGCTCAAACCTCTCTAATTACAGAGAGGCTACCCAAGAGCTAGTCATGTCTGGAAACAGGCTTTGAAGTGAGCATCCTGAGCCCTGAATTACAGATTTGATGTAATGAAGAATGGACTATTAGAGTGCACTCCTATGTGAGTAGATAACATCTTACAGCTTTGGCAAATGCTTTTTACTGGGACTTGCTGTGTGGGATGAAGGAAAAAGGGTTTTATGGCCCATCATGTCAGTCACCTTCACCTGTTACAGCAAATTTGGCACCAAACACAAGCTCCGTCACAGCGCAGGAATTTAAAGCCTAGAACAAGAGCTACCAGAACCAAACCAGTAAATCAGTGCCTGTAAGATTTATTCTAGGCTGGGGGTGTCGACCATCATCTGAGGTGGTTGTTTAATGGGTACTGGAAGTATGTGGGGTCCAGAATTTTCCTCTCTGCATAGCACGGGCCAAAGCCCCTTAGCAAGCTTCAGTTTGAACATATTTAATTTGGAATGCTTGCAGGCAGTATCTGGTGCATTCCACTGAGGTTCTGAGGAGCCAGGAGTAAAAGTTTCTCTGTAGAAATAAGGATATGTGTTAATGCAGTGGCTGCAGAGCTGTGGGACTAAGTTGCATCTCATCAGTGTTCCTATTCAAAATTGTGGATCCTGTCTCTAGTAATTGGCAAGATGTGCCTTGTAGTAAATGTTAATGTTAAATGTTCATTCCATTCAAAGTGGGAATGTTTTCCATGTAGGAGGTGACCTTGAATTGTACAGCAGTTCTCCCCTGGCCTCCTGCTCTTTGACTTCCATGGAAGCCAGAAGGAATGGCTCTATGATATGTGGTAGTGATGGGCTCTGAGTGGTCAGTTAAGGTAGTGCTGAGGGGGTGACAGCAGGAAAGAAATGATGGCATTTCCAGGACAATGAAGATTATGCTTTATTTATTAATCACTTTTTCTGTATATTCATGCTTTATTGTGGAATCTCAAGGTGCAGTTTAAGCAGAGCATGGCTTGAGCAGTTCTGAGTTTGCTTCTGTTGTTGGATTTACTCATCTGATTTCAGGCAAAGGACCTGGGCACTCTCTGTCCATGTTTGCTGATCACATGGAGTGTGTTGTGAGAATGGATCAACAGGTTTAAGCTGCCTTGTACAAAATGCTGTGGAATGTGAAAGGAGTTTTTACTGACATCTTGCTGTGGGACTGATTCTGTGCAGGGCACATCAAATGAGCAGAGAAGTTTGGGATTACATCTTCTTCAAGGCAGCTCCATTTCCTAAAACTGAGATTCCAAAAGAAAAGTTGGATAAGCTAAAGGAGGAGTTTGAATTCTGGTATCCTGTGGATCTCAGAGTTTCTGGCAAAGATCTTGTTCCAAATCACCTGTCGTACTACCTCTACAATCATGTGGCCATGTGGGCAGAGCAAAGGTAAGTTGGGATGTGATGCAGGTGTGCAGGAGGCAAAGCTGGAGAGTTTGTAGTTCCACTACATTTGCTAATACCCTTTGGACTGTACAACACTTGGAATTGGGTTGAAAATGTATTCTTTCATATTGCAGGTTTAACACAGTTGTCTGTAGTAGAAGTTACTGAAATGGGAGGGGTTTTACCGTTATTTCCCCTGTTTTTTCTGCAATATCTACCCCTATGGATTTCCCAGCATTAACTCTGTTCCTGCACTGGAGTTTGCATGGCTTTATGAAGTCTTAATTCCTTCTCAAAGATGGTTAAAACAGACTGTGTATATGTGTGTATATATATGTGTGTGAGTGTACATGATATATGTGTGTGTGTGTATATGCATTCCCGTTGACTGTGCTAGGTTGAGAATCTTTGCCCATCACATGGTGCTTTTAGGATGAAGATACTGTTTGCATTCCCTTGAACCTTTGTTTAAGGGTTGTACAAAACTGTATATAGGAAAAGTGGTTTTCTGATGTACTGTAAAGATGATTTAGGGGAATTTGGTATCTGTTTCCTCTATGTGGACCCCGTGCTGTCGTGTGCTCTTGGGCAGTGCCAGTCACTTGCCTTTAAATTAAATGTATCTGAATAGAGGGAGGTGAGATAAATGAACTAGAATTGCAGGTGCACTGCTCCCTGCTTTGCCTTTCAGCAATGGTAATTCCTAGCCCTTATAATGCAGTTCTTTTCATCTTCAAAGACACTCCTTAGTATTTTTAAGACAGCCCTTAGGTATCTTTTTGAAGATTCCACTTAAGGTGTTCATCCCAAACTGGAACATAAAATCTTTGTTCTTTTTTTAAAAAGAGAAAATGTGTTTACTTGGCCAAATGCTTTGTATCTTTTCTTCAAACAGAGAAAAATGGCCAGTAGCTGTGAGAGCCAATGGACATCTGCTCCTCAATTCTGAAAAGGTACAGTGAGGTTTCATGTATGACATGGCTTTTGTGTTGTCAAAATAGGCATTTGCCTGCCAAACTGGAAAACTCTTCTTGAAATTTAAGAGGGGGAAATACTGAAAGTTTTTCATTAGTGCCCTCCAGTTTTTCATTCATCAAAGACGTGCCTTTCCTCTGATTCTATGGAGCACTTCTCTTAAGTCAGCTCTTGTGTAGCCTTACCAGTTTAGTAAAGAGTTCAGTGCATGTCTGTTAAGTTTTAGGGTAATACAGAATGCTGAATGATTTATTTATTTTACTAAATGTTCAGCTTTGTAAAGCATTGAAATTGGTGCAGTGGGAGGAAAGAGTTTGTACCTTGCTAATGTGTGCAAGTTCTGACACTGAGTTGAATTAAAAGTGGCTAAACCCAGGAATTAGGCCTTGGAGACTGTCTGATATAAGGAAAATAAAATAAAAATAATAATAATAATAATAATAATAATAATAAAAATAAAAAAACCAACCAAACAAACAAAAAAACCCAACCAACCAAAAAAAAAAAAACCTAGCAGAGTCTTTCTTGAAAAATCAATGCAGGATGAGCTGAAAATGCCAATTTTAAAGTAGTATTTAAATTGAATTTAGGAAATATCCGGGATTACATTTTGGTGCTGAGTGCTTGCACAGCTCAGTCTGCTTTTGCTGTGAGACCTCATTTAGACTTACCAAGTGCTTTTTGCTATGATTCATGAGAAAATGGTTTACCCAAACCCTTGTTGGGTCTGTCTTGCTTATCCACCAACACAGGGAATGTGTGAGAAAACAAACACTTTTCTCTTTCTTTCAGATGTCTAAATCAACAGGCAACTTCCTCACCCTCAGTCAAGCTGTTGACAAGTTTTCTGCAGATGGTGAGTGTGTTCTGACCTGCATCTGATTGTCAATTATACCAAAATGACTAAAATGAGTGTTTTGCTCTAAGGAGTTTATTGGAGTATTGAATGGCAATAAATCTGCCACTTACCACCTGTTGTTGTTGAAAGGCTGCTGGAAGATTGGGATGTGTGTTAGCAGAACACCTGGTTCTGCTGCCAGGAGCTGTTCCTGGGGTTGAGCCCTCCAGGGGGGACCTTCTTCACCCTTCTGCATTCACTTAAGAGATCAGAACACAAGACACACACTGTTGGTGAGCACAGGGTGTGTACATGTTTGTGCACTGTGTATCCATGAGTGCTCATGTTCCTTGTTCCACACTCCTGTATGTGGGCAGTGACTGTGCTGCTCTCCTGGTGCTCGTGTCTGTCTGGTCCCTTCTCAAGGAGGGCCTCTTCCAGTGAAGTGCCCCCTTTGAGGCATCTCTGGCTGGCCAGGCAGTGACTTTGCTCTGCATTTATGAACTCTGACTGAAGTGACTGTCACAGGTGCAGCAGGCACCAGGGATATCTGCCAGCTAAGGGCATCATCCAACCACGGTAGCTGATCCCATTTCCTTCAGGCATGCGTTTGGCCTTGGCTGATGCTGGAGACACTGTGGAAGATGCCAACTTTGTGGAAGCCATGGCAGATGCTGGTATTCTTCGTCTGTACACGTGGGTGGAGTGGGTGAAGGAAATGATTGCCAACAGGGACAGCCTGAGGAGCGGCCCTGCCAACACCTTCAATGACAGAGTCTTTGCCAGGTATGGTACAAAGGTTAACGGTACAGTTTGGGCCATTTTTTTTTCCTTGCAAGGAGCAATCCTGTAGTTGTTTTTTTTTTTTTCTCTACAAATTAATGAATTCCCTAAAACAGAGCACATTCCAGAACAGGTGATGAGGTTGGGCTGCACTGGTGACAGTGTTTTACACAGTACTGCCATTATGTGGGGCAGACTATGCAGTAGTGATGGTGTCACTTCCCTTCCCTCCCCAGTGAGATGAATGCAGGCATAATGAAGACAGAACAAAATTATGAGAAGATGATGTTTAAGGAAGCTCTGAAAACTGGCTTCTTTGAGTTTCAGGTAGGAGGGCTCCTCTGAGGTGTAAAAAAACTGACACCTGGTATTTGTTACTTTGTGGATTTCTTTTGATCCTGCTGTCTCTGATCCTTAATTATACAGCTGAATTGGAATCAGAATTGTGCCAAGAAATGAGTACTTCAGTGGAATAAATCTGGAATTGTAGAGGTCTGCTTGTGTCAGTTTACAAATATCCAGAAGAAGACAAATGTGATGCTGAAAATAGTCCTGATATTCTAATACAAGCAAAAAGCTGCTTAAAAAAAGGACACTATTAAAAAGTGTTGCTTTAACTCCTTTCTAATAAGGAACTCTTCATAAGAAATCCAGATAATTCATCAAGAACATTGTTTGGAGGCAGAGTGCTTTTTGATATCCTCCATAAACCATGTCTCCAGAGTGTCTGCAGAGCTGTGCCGCTCCGCTTAATGAGTTACAGACACTCCTTCATGTGGCTGCTTTGAGATACTCAGGAGTAGGATTGAATAGGCTGAATTATGTGTAATGATAGATCATATTCATTGCCTTTTTCTTAGTCCTTATTAGTATCTGTATGCAAGCTATTTGGGATGACAGCACCTGATACACAGCTGCGGATGTTTTTTTCTTTTATGTTTGTGCCAATAAACGCTTTTTTAAAGTACCACATTAATGCAAAAATCCAACGGCCAACTGGCAGATTCACGCTCTGGTGCGTCAGGAAAGTACAGTTCTTAGAACTGAATAATGGATTATTACAAGCTGGTCACGTTGTGGAGGTGTGTTAGAGCCCAGAAGTGTGTGAGTGTTTCTCCCTGGCAGTTGAGGGCTCATGGCTGTTTTGGTGTGTTTCAGGCAGCGAAGGACAAGTACCGGGAGCTGGCGATCGAGGGGATGCACAGGGAGCTGGTGTTCCAGTTCATCGAGGTGCAGACTCTGCTGCTGGCTCCCATCTGCCCCCACCTGTGTGAACACATCTGGTCCCTGCTGGGGAAGGTATTGGTGCTTCATTTCTGTCACTGATTCAGATCTAAGCTCTTGCTGGATTTCAGTAACACTCATGTCAGGTGTTATTCATGTGCAAGTAGAAGAAACGTGTCAGAATCCAAAGGGCCAGAATGGCTCCTTGTCCCTGGGACAGGGGCTGCAGACAGCCTCTCTGTTGCTGTGATATGTGCAGTTCTAATACCTGTCCCTTTGGTTGTCTGCTCACAAGGAGGTGATCTCAAATTAAGCCAAACAATGCAATATTCTTACACTTGTGCATAAAACTTAGTGTTGATTTTTTGTGGTTTTTAAGCACCTTGTGTTTGTAGATGGAGTTCTGTAGCCATATGGCCGTTGTGATTGTACAGTCCTGAACACACTTGCAAAGAGGTGCTTGTTGGCTGTGTGCTCACTCCTTTAGGATCTAGTTACAGGTGGGACAGGTCTGAACTGTCCAAACTCCCCTTTCCAATCAAGCTATAATGGTTGAAAAACCCACCAGATGATGTGTGTTCACCCCAGTGCATGTCCCTTCTTCCTCTCTCCAAAGCCTGACTCCATCATGAGAGCCTCCTGGCCGGCAGCAGGGCCCGTGGATGAGGTGTTGATTCGCTCCTCTCAGTACCTGATGGAAGCAGCTCACGACCTCCGGCTCCGCCTCAAGAGCTACATGGCCCCTGTGAAAGGAAAGGTGAAGGCTGTCTAAGTGGGTGTGCTTGATAATTCTGTAATGCCTAAGGACTCCTTGCTAATGCTTTTTGTTTCCTCAGAAAAGCACTAAAGAGCCTGCCCAGAAGCCTTCTCACTGTACCATCTACGTGGCGAAGAACTACCCTCCCTGGCAGCACACCACGCTGTCCGTCCTGCGCAAGCACTTCCAGGTGCTCCTCCCTTCCTGTTCCCTTGAGCTGCTTCCCTGCTCTTTTGAGGCTCTTTTTCTATCTGTAAGAAATTTGTAAGCTGTTACCAAATGATTTCAATAGATTAATTTTCTTTATGGCTTTACAACTGTACAGTAAGTTTTGGCGCTTAATGAAAATGTCCGAAGGACTCTCGTTGATTTGACCATCAGATTTTATTAGTTTTGACGATCTGAGTAAAAACATACCCATGCTCTGTTATTTCTTTTATTTGTAAGTGGTTAGCTTTGAAAATATTCTTTTTCCCAAGTATATTTCTGTGGAAACATTGTTGACTGACAGACTAATGCTGCCTTACTCTGTAAGTGGGCTTAGAAGCATTGTTCTGATCCTTGAATAGGTGTGTACCACTCAGCAGTGTTGCAAGAAATAGGATGGAATGGAATAAATCAGTCGTAAGAAGAAATAATCCTTTCTGAAAGCGGAAGGATCTGTGCTTCTGACATGTGGAAACTGCTCAGAGTGGCTTTTAGGACCTGATGAACCATCCTGGGCTTGAACACACCTGGGTTGTAGCTGATAAATTAGGGAGTCCTGACTATTCCAGCCTGTGGCATTGAGATAAACCAATATTCCTCATGTGGAGTTCTAGGGGTATTCACCTTTGGGCATTGTATAAGCTTTTTTTCTGTATTAGTGTTAAATGCTGTTTGGGATGATGTTTCAAAGGGATGAGTAAATTATGTGTGGAATCAATGATGCTGACAAACCTTGCTGGTATTTATAGGAAAGCAGGGAGGGTATATGATATTAAAGGGCAAATTTTTTAATAATACCTGTTCAATGGTTGTTCATCCATGTTTAGGTCAGTGGAGGTCAACTTCCAGATAATAAAGTAATTGCCAGTGAGCTCAATACCTTGCCAGAGCTGAAGAAGTATATGAAGAAGGTGATGCCTTTTGTTGCCATGGTGAAGGTGAGTGTCAGAGGGACAGTTCTGGTACAGGAAAAGCTTTGGTCAGTGAAGTGTCTCCCTCCTGCCCTTTGCTTATTTGGCATCTTCCTGTGTTTGTTTATAAACAACAGAGATCTTTATCATCTCCGAAAGAAATACATAATAAAAATGTCTCTACACGAATTTAGCCCAGGTAAGTTCAGGATCTGGTTGAGGCTTGGTGCTTGCAGGTGCTTCAAACACACCTGGATTCCTCTGCATTTTAAATGTATCATATTTGACTTCTCCAGTTTTTCATGGTGAAATGAGAATCAGGTATTGCTCTGGAGACATAAAAAATTGGAAGTTAAAACCAAGGCCAGAGTTAATTGATTGCAGTGCTTTAAAGGGAGATAAAAAGGGACTGTTCTGAGCCTTGAATGGAATTATGGATTTTGTGTACAATTCTTCTGTTTATCACTTAATATTCTGATATTCCATTATTTTCCCTGAGTCATGGAAGCCTTTGAAAATCTTGGCTTCCATTTTTTTAAAGGAACTTTTTTCTGCTTACTTTTGCAGATGAAAATTCAATGCAGCATCTAGGGCCAAGAAGCAGAGAATTCACAAAATTTTAAAACGGGGGGGTTGCAGAGCGGGATTTAAAACCTCTTTGACTTCTCATGATCTGTAGAAGTTGAGAAGGATTAGTAATGGAAAAAATCTAATGAGTGTAAAAAATACTTTTTCTCGTTATGATCTAGCTTGATTTTTGAATTGCACATAATAATGTTTTCTATTTAAAAGCTTTGTTATGTGTTCTAAAGGAGGTGCTCTTTGCCCTCTCTCTGGGGTTACTCTGATTATCCCTTTTCACGGGAACTTGGAAGCCTTCAGAGGAGCAGAGAGCACTGGGCAGCTCTGGAGCTTCCCACCTAAGTTTATAAGAGCTGTAGGGGTGTGTTAGATCCACTGAGCCAACTGGGAAAGATCAGAAAAGCTCTCAGTCCTGTGAGTTAGGGCTGAAACATTCCTGGGTTTTGGTGTCCTTAGTCTGGCAGCAGTGAGGGATCCTGGGGCTCACAGGGGCTGCTGTGCTGAGTCTACCCAAAAGCCATCCTTTAAAGAGAGTAAGCAATTTCACATAGAGACATGGAAACATCTGACCTCAGACTCCTCAGATCAGAGTGTTTTTGTCTGAAACCAATTATTCAGCACTTCCACAGTACACTTTGGCTTGTGCTCCCCACTCATCAGAGGAGGACTGAAATGTAGGAGAAGCTCTGTGATTTACAAAAGGAAGCAGTTCCGTGTTAAAAGGGAATCTTTCACATTAAACTGATGAGGAAACCAGGAAACCACAACCATGCTGAGGCTGACAAAGCAGAGCTTCAAAGGAGACAGCTGGCTCAGCATGTGAGAGCCAGGCAGGGGCAGATTAAACTCTGAAGAGGAAGTTCTGTTTTAGTAAAAAAAAAAAATTCGCGTGGTTTTTATATTGCCTTTATTACTCTGTCTCTTGTGACTGTTGCTGCTGGCTTTCTGGACTAATTAAGTTACTTTTATGTTAACATACAAAGTGGTTGTTATTTCCCTGCAGAGAACTTGTTGTACGGCTGCTGTGAGCATGTCCAGGTGTTGTGGGCTCGTCCTTTATTTTAAACTGGGTCATAAGCCTGAGTTTCCTGCTGTGAAATGCCACTGAAATGCTGACTGATTTTGTGAATTCTCAACCTGCACATTAAGTAGGGATTATAAATAACTGTGAATGTCAAACACCTTTTCAATTCTTTATTAAAAATGTGTTCTAATTGCTCTTACTCCTCCCATCAGTGTCACCAACTCCCTGCAGGAGAAGCCCTGTTACAAGAAAATTATTGCTCCGACGTTAGTGTTGTGCCAGCAGAGAGCTCTCGGATTTACACGCCTGTTCTTTTCATGACTAATGGGGATAGTTTGCCATTTTGAAGCACCATTTTACTTGCAGCATTTAGAGGTTTTTAATACCCTTTTCCCCCCCCCGACAGGAAAACCTGGAGAAGAATGGTTCGCGTGTTCTTGATCTGGAATTGGAGTTCGACGAGCGTGCAGTGCTCATGGAGAACATTGTGTATTTGACAAATTCCCTGGAGGTTGGTACAGACTTGGCACCCACTGCTCAGCATTTACTGGGATAGCTGGAGGACCAGCCTTCCCTAAGCCTCTAAGCCTGTTTACGTTAACTTCTGGGTGTACATTGCCCAAGTAACAGTTTTTTAGCAACTGTCTGTTTCCTTTTGTCAAATGAAGGTGTATAAATCTGTTCAGTGTAGACATGAGACACAGGGGGTAGGTGTGTGCTACGCAAACATGGTCCCAGAAAACAGGGCTGTTTTTTACTGCAGTACTGGATGTATCTGTGAGAGTAAAGTAAGACTTCTGAAGAGACATTTTTCTCTGAGCCAGCCTGTATCTTACATGTTTCCAGCTGAGGAATTGAGAAGGAGCTGGTTCAAGGCATTACAAGCAAGAATGATCAGAGTCTTTGGGCTCCTACCCTGCACACTGACTGCAGCAGGCTTTGGTAAGGGCTTTTCACACTGTGCTCTGTAAAAGGGATCCAGTCTTGTAGCAGTTGTGCTGCTTCATATGAGGAACAGAATTTAGTTTGATAGGAAACACAGCAGTGAGGGGACATCTCAGACAGGTGCTGTTTAAGAAAAAAACAACAAACAAAACCCCACTAAATCAAAAAACCAACACCAAAAGCCCAAACCAAAACCAACTGTTTCAAGAATTAGAAAATATATATCACAGAATATGCCAAATTGGAAGGGAGCCACAAGGATCATTGAGGCCAACTCCTGGCCCTGCACCCATTCCCAAGAGTCACACCATGTGCCTGAGAGTATCATGGAATTGGTAATTGAACTCTGTCAGGCTTGGTGCTGTGACCACTTCCTTGGGGAGCCTATTCCAGCATCCAACCACTCTGTGGGTGAAGAACCTCTTTCATATATTGCAGAGCTTGATGTAACCTGTACAGTGTGAAACAAGTGTGACTTTATGGGGCTTGTCCCATGTCAGAACAAAGTCAAGAGTGAGCAACAACTTTTACTTTAAACTGTCTGTTAATCTGCAAACCCCTCTGACCTGAGGGAGGGAGCACTGGGTCAGTGTAGCTCTTAAACGGGGGATTTTCATGTGGGACAAATTGAGCAGGAGTTGTCAGGTTATGCCCCAGTCGTGCCATCAGCTCTGCTGCAGGGAACTGGGGGTCCCTGGGAGGTTTTCAGGGTTAGTGGCAGCTTGGTGTGGCTGTGCTGTCCCTGCCAATGAGCCACACTGGGTGCTGACCTACATTGGAGGGAGTCACCTGTACAGGACATGACTGGGCAGGTCAGGAGGTCACCCCTCAGCTCTGCTGAGCCTGAATTGGGCTGTGTCAGTGCTGTGCCCCCCTCACGCTCCCCCAGGTCACAAAGGCTTTGGGGACAGGTGGCTGTTGAGCAGAGGACCATGAGGGAGGCTGGGGAAGCCTGGAGAGCATGACCTGAAGGCAGTGGGCTTGTGGAGACTGGCTGATGGGAAGATTTCAGAGCAAGCTGGTGCTGCTTAGACAGTTAAGGGTGACCAAGCCAACTGTTGGAGTGTCCCTTGGCTGCCAGTCAGACAAGGGACAGTGACCAGGAGTTGGGTGCAGCTTGTGAGGGTGGGGGAACATTGTGGGGACAGCAGTGTATCCTCAGAACAGGCCACCCAGAGAGGCTGGGGGGTCTCTGGGGATCCCTGCCCTCGGAAGCTCACTAGTGGGGCCTTTGTGCACCTCACACAGGCAGCAGGTGACACTTCAGTCCCTTCCAAGCTAGATTTTATGGTTTTAGGTGTGATGTTGTTTCCTTATGTCAGTGCAGCTTTACTTTCCACTTTTGTACACGAACAGCTGTTTGATGGGGCTGTAACTTCTGCTGTTCCTTCCAAAGCCATTAAACTCCTGCTTATTCCCTCCTCTCACATTTTTTTTTTTTTTGTTTTACAGCTGGATCATATTGAAGTGAAGTTTGCTTCTGAAGCAGAAGATAAAATCAAAGAAGACTGCTGTCCTGGAAAACCATTTTCTGTATTCAGAACTGAGGTAAAATCAGAAATTCAGGTAGTGGAAGTCTTAAAAAAGTAATTTAAAACTAAAAAAAAAAAAACCAAACCAAACAAACAAAAAAACCCACACACACACACAAAAAAAAAAACAACCAAAAAAACACACAAAACCAACCAAAAAAAAAAAACCAAACACCCAGACAAAAGTAAATAAGCCATTTAAGAATTTCTATCAGACAGGATCGTTCATCACATATGAGTATTTCTATCTCTTTTAATAATGTCATTGATTTCCCGAAATATGTCCTAAACCCTTGTTATACTCTGGCCTGTATTTAGAGTTGGGGCAGTGCTGGCATCCTGCACTGCTGGTCAAGTTCTAAAGGGAGTTTATCCCCCAGAAAATTTGTGGACAGCAGATGTTTATTTGGTTTAGTTCCATGTTTCCCCTGAGGGATCACAAGCACAGGTTCTTCTTTAAGGTCTGTGTTGTCTCTCACAGCCTGGCGTGTCTGTGTTCCTGGTGAACCCTCAGCCCTCCAATGGCCACTTCTCCACAAAAATGGACATCAGGCAAGGGGACAACAGAGAGACCGTGATCAGGCGCCTGATGAAGATGGACAGAGGAATCAAAGGTAACCACTGGCACAGGTGTGCAGCTGTCCCCCTGGTGAGACCAACATCTCCAGGAGAGAAGTGGAAGCGAGAGCTGCTGAAGGTTGTGCTGCTGCAGTAGGTGCAGTAGGAGCGGAGCTGCGTTTTGGTGAAGGATGTGGGGACTGAGAATCAAACTGATCTGAAGCACTGTGAGATGGGTGTAAAGGGAAATCTGGACCTCATCCTTAAACTTGTGACAGCAGAGGAGCTTTTCCTGAAAACAAGGGAGATGAAACAGGGACTCCCTCTGTCTCTTCCCAGAAGGTGTCAGTGTGCTGTTGGGCACAGGGCTGGAAGGCTGTACTTGCAGGAAGGCTTGGCTGAAGGTTCACAGGCTTCCTATGGATTTTTCTTGGACTGCTTTAGCAGTCTTTTATTAGTGTGTATTTTAATAGGGAATTGTACTGAAAACAACTGTGACCTTCCTCCCAGTCTCTGCAGCTCATTCCTCAGAAAATGAGAAACAACAGTTTGGTTACTCAGAGCTGTCCTGAGCCAGATAAGGCAAATACAGTGCTTGGAGTGTGGCATTTGGAGAGGGTGTTTGTGTGGGGTTTCCCCATTTCTGCTGGTAATTTACCATGTAACCACTGAGCAACATAATTGTACTGGTGTAAACCTTAACATGATGGTTATTCCCAGTAGAGTGTATTTCCTTGGAGCAGGTGTGGAAGTCCCAAGGTGTAAGCACTGCTCTGGCTCACTTGTGTGCAGATCCCATGCCCTGACCAGCCTTTCTCTTTGTGCAGATCTCTCCAAAGTGAAGCTGATGAGGTTTGATGATCCTGTGCTCGGGCCCCGCCGTGTTCCAGTCCTTGGCAAAGAGGAAGCAGGGAAAACTCCTATCCTGGAACAAGCCATCTTCCACATCGACCTGGCCCAGAGGCACGTCCGCGTCACCGAGAACGGCCTGACGAGGGACATTGGGGACACAATTGTTTACCTGGTTTACTGAACTGGCACATACCTGGCAGTGAGGAGGCTCATAGAGGGACTGTAATAAACAAAGAATTTGTTCTATTAAAGAAAAGCCCACCCCAACCAACCTGAGTTCATGTGTGAGTTCCCCCTGCTCTTTTAAACAGGGATTTAATAAAATTATTTTCCTCTGAACCTTTTTGGCTTGTCTTGAAACAGTTACCTTGAATGCTAATGTGGAGACTCTTCTTTTTCAGCTTTGGGCAGGGTGTTCAGAAGTGAGTGCCTTTTTGGAATTCCACTCCTCCTTCAGGGTTGCTGTGCTGATTCCCAGCTGGATTTGGCTCCATCCATGCCCAAATCCACTGAAGGCTTTAACTGGAGAGCCTGCTGCTGCTTGGGGGGTGGGGAGGAGAGGTGAGGGGTGGTCCTGGCAGGTAGGAACTGGTGTGACACAGAGCATGGAGTGTGGTGATGTCACCTGTGCCAGGCTGGAAGTCCTGCTGGCAGGATGAATGTCTAAGGTACCATCACTGCTTGTTCCCATCACTGTTTATTCTGTCTTGGGTAACGCCTGAGGATGGGACTTCTTTTCCTTCCAGGTCTCAAGTACAGAACAGAGTGAGGAGCCCCATCCTTGGTTAACATTGTAAGTAGTCTGGTACATAAAGATAAATCTGTGTAGCAGCCATACAGCTGGTGAGAGAGGAATGCTCTCTGTTGCATATCACCCTGTAAAATGTCTCTCTGCAGACAGCCTTGGGTAGGAATTCCTTGCTCAGGAATTCAATTCAGAGCAGTTTATTAGTCCCTGCAGGCTCTGAAGGCAGAAGAATTATTGACACTGTGGCACCAGTGGAGCATCCAGAACCTGTGTTTTGTTTAAAACAGCAGCAGTTACTGCTCAGCAGAGCCTTACTGGGTCAGAGGGATTGTGTGACCTTGGGGAATTATTTTCCACGGAAGTGGGGAGCAGCAGCATCATCACCCATGGGCTGCTGGACCTGGGAAACAGATTTGGAATGGTCTATGTTAACGTTGTTTGCACTTCCAAGGATCCCCAGTCAGCTCCTGGACTGTCTTGAGTGGCAGTGGCAAACCTTAGTGCTGTGGCAGAGATGGGCTTTGGCTCCATCTGGTTACTGTGATGGATCTGGGGGCATCCTCAGCCTCCCCTTTTCCCCCCTCCTGTTCTCTGGTCAGTGCTCTGGGCTGCTGGAGCTCCAGAGCCCAGAGAGAGGCACACCCCCAGCACCCAACCAAAACCTCCCACCCTGGATAAAGCTGTACTGGCCTTTAGAGAGGGAACAAGCAACTCCTTGAAAGGGAACGGAAACTAAAGCAAAACGGTAGCTCTAGGCAGGAGTCATGTTACTTTTCTCCAGGTTTCTTTTTTGTCTCTCCTAACATGTGAGGAGGAGAAAGCCAGCTGATGTGTGTTGAGGCCCTGAGTTGGATTCCAGGGCAGACAGTTCTGCAGGTTTTGTTCTACATGGCTAAGCACTGGGCTGATGGTCGGAGGTCTATCCTGCTGCCTGGCCAAGCACAGGGGAGACATCCCAGGCAGGGCAGGGGCTGGACTGAGCCACCCCAGTGCAGGGTCCTTCACTGGGTCGAGCCCATGAGTTCACTGGGGCATTGGAATGATCTGGGGGGGATATGCAGGATGGGAAGTAGTAGCTGATCCTTGGTTGTGCTGTGTGTGAACCCTCCTTGCTGCTCCTGGGGAACCCTCGGTGACACTGGGCAGTGCTTCCAGCTCCTGGCCACTTGCTGCAGCCCTGGCCAGCAGGAGCTGTCCTGCTTCAAACCTGCCAGTGAGGGAGCCTGAGTCATGGTTCCTTTCATCCATCCCTTTCTTCTCCCTCACCACCCAACAAACCTGGTTTTTAAAAATAAAGTGCAGGAGTATTTTACAACAGTCCCCGTCTCTGCTGCTGCTCCTCTTCAGGAATTTAAACCTGGATACAGTTCCTGGTATCCCCAGTGAGTTAAACCCGGACACAATGCCCAGATCTCACACTGCAGCAGTTTCCTGACCCAGTAGTGGCTTTGGGAGCTTGAGCCTAAATTGCGACCTCCAGCTGGGACTTGTGAGCTGAAACTTTTGTGCAGATTTATTTGCTGCTGTTCAGAGGGCAGCTGTGACCCTCTTGCTCTGCAGCTGAGGTGCTGATAGCACGGGGGGGGCACAGGGCATCACCCAGAGTCCCAATCCCCAGCTGTCCCTGCCCCCACGGACTCCCTTCTACAACAGAGTGAAGTGCTGTGCTCTCCTCTTGGCCAGAGGTTTCAAAGCACTTCAAAAAGAGTCAAGAAATACTAAATATCATTGTCCTGTTTACTTGTAGGTTCCTGCTGGGGGCAAAGAGTCTCAAAAGCAGCATTGCAGCTTGAGCTGGAACCTGGCCATGAGCAGGAGGGCAGAGCCCGCATTCCTGGCCTTGGAATCAGGTAAGCCCCCTCACCCAGGTAACCCTCCCTCGACATCTGCCCCTGAGGGTGTGAAACCTGAAATAAGAAAGTGAAAATAAACATTCCATTGGGTTTTTTTTTCATGCAAAAAGTTTTAATGGTGCCACAGCAGCCCCCATGGGCTCGTGAGCCTCACGCGGCGGGTGCCCAAAGCTTTCCCAAGCCCCGTGTTTCTCCCAGTTCCCTCCCCCATTTCTCCCAGTGTCCCCCTGATGCCCTCCCCAGTTCCCCCCAAGTGGCCCAACTGTGCTGGCAGTGCCCTCACATTGCCTCTTCACTGCAGCTGCCACCGCTTCCAGTGCATGAGGGGCCGGAACCCAGTCAGCCCCAATTAATTTAATTACCTACAGACTACAGAGCTAAACATTAGTGCTATAAACTTAGATGAATAAACTTCTGAAAACTTAAAATATCTTTAAACCTTTGCTTTTTGTTATAGAAATACAAAATAAATAGCTTGAGGATTAATATAAAACAGAAAACTAATATCTTCTTGTTTATTGACTTTTCTCCCAAATAGTACCTTAAGTTGAAAAAAATCTTTTAAAAAAATTGACTTCACTTCATGGAAAAAGTATTCAGCATCCCTGAATTTGTACAAGTGTCTCTGAACACTAAACTAAACGTATTTATTCCTTCTACCCAACACCAACTAAGCAAAGGTTAAATATCCTACTATTTCTAAGATATATATGTAAAAATAGTAATTTCTGTTTTCTCACTGATAGTGACCCAGGTGTAACATTTCACTGGAGCGTTCCCTGGGCTTGGTGCAGAAAGAAGACAATTAAGTTCTCCCTGCTCAGTCACACAGGGGATCAGTGAAGCTCCTTTTGTTGACCCCTTCTGCCTTTAAAACCTATTTTGGCTGGAACTTTGGTGTAAATAGATCTTTTTCCCCTTTTGTTACCTGTACAGTCCTCACCAGTCTGCCAGTGCAGTCTCTGATCCATCACCGCCTCCCCCTAGGAACAGGTACGAAGGGATCAGCCTGTGGAGCTCCCATGGATGTCCCTGGTAAGTCCCCATCGCTTCATGGACGGTTTGGGGTTCTAAACACTTCATGAATATTTGGAAATGTTACTTTTTAAACGGGGCAGGTACTGAGGCTTATGACAAAAAGCCTGAAAAGCTGAAGTCTCGAGCTGTGATTGCACTTCAAACACATCACTGCACAAATGAACTGCAATAACTGCTGGGCAGGGAGTGAACAGGAGAGCAGTGTGCAGTAATGCTGCAGCCAGTCCAATTCTGCAGAATTCCTTCCAGAATTCCCTCCTGAGACCGAACATCATCCTTGTGGCAGGTGGAGGGTGAGTCCCCTCTGGACCCCACACTCCAGCCCCAGGATGGACTGGAAAGGGGGCTCCTCTGCATCCTCCCGTGTGTGAGACGAGGTGTGGCCCCCTCCACATGGAAGATGTGGAGAGAATTAGTGAATGCTGTCTTTTCTTTCCTCTGCTGCCTCTGCTCATGATTTATCAGCAAGCAGGACTGCAGCCCAGGCTTGGGGGCAGGTTGTGTGCTAAAGCACTGCCAGGGTTCTGCCAGGCTGGGCAGGCAATTAGAGCAGCTGATGAATGATCTGATTCAAGCTCTAATTCATTAACTAATCATAAGGAATAAGCAGATAGAAAATAAGCCCAATTGAAGAAGTTGGAGAGGTTCATTAATGGTTCCTGTGTCCCTGTGTACTGCTCTTTTCCCAGAGCTCCATTCCTGAGCTGTGCTGATGGACTCGGTGCTCAGGATGTTTGGAGCCTGGCTCAGCCTGTCTGGGTTGGCAGAGAATGGTGTATTTTCATTATAGAAATACATTTTGCCTTTCTGGTGCTGTCTTCTTGGTGCTGTGGCAGCACAGGAGGCTGCAGGTCTGGAGAGTCAGCAGGGCTGGGGATGGGACTGGTCCCTCTGTACCACTGAGAGGGCGGAAGAACAACATCCAGGGGGTAAAGAGGGCCCTCCCGGCCAATATGGGAGGGACAAAACAGGGTCCCAGTGCTGATGTCTGACCTCTCTTCACTGGGGAAACAGGCTGAAGAGAGTCTGGAGGGTGGGAAGGCAGGAGGGAAGTTAAATATATATAAAAAGAACAGAAACCCTTGAAGAGCTCGCCCACCTCCATGAGAAGCTGCCACCCTCCTGCCAGCATGTGATGCCTCCCCTTTCATTGCTACAGTATTAAAAAAAAAAAAAGTATTGGATAACAGCAGCCTGAAGGCCCAGGGTTTGGAGCAGATCCTCAGGGAAGATGCAGTGTGCTTCAGGTTGCAGCCCAGAGCTGACACCAAAGATGTTAAGTTTGTTGACGTGCCAGGAACCTGGTGTGGTGATTCTGGTTGCAGAGTTAAGGGGGATGGGGTGATTCTTCCAGAACAGATGGTTTTGGTCCAGAGCACTTGGGGAATTGCTTCCTGACAGCTGATGCCTTCCCCAGTGGGATTGGTTTCTCCACTACTGGATAAGAACCAGTTGTTGGGCACTGCCCCACTTGGGGATCATGACGGGTTAGCTCTGGGTTAGCTCAGCAGGCCCTGCTTTAGCCTGGGCTTTTGGAAGAAAGAGGTCTGAATTCTCATCCCTCTTTCTTGGAATGTTCACATTCCAAGTGACGCAGTCCAGAAGCTCCCTCCTGGTGCTGCTGGGGAGGAGGTGAGGAGGACTTGGCAGTTCTGCTCAGTGGGCTGTGGCATGAAACCTGTGGGCAGGGCTGTCTGTGGGGACAAGAGGCTTATTAGGGCCTTTAGCTTTAAAGTACGTCTTGTTTTCAGTTCTCTCTCCCTACATATTTTGAATATATTTAGGGCATTTATCACCATAGCATCACAGCTCTGAAATATCCTGTGTGTGAAACACAGGCATCCATCCCAAAATAGCTGCCTGCTCTTTTACCAAAGCACCAATACCGAATGGAATTCTGTTTATTTCTGAGTATGCCTGGGATACATGGATGTGTCTCGGTGATAGAGCCAGCTGCTTTCTGGTTCAGCTTTAAAGGGATGAGAGTAGTCCTCAGCAGAGGACCAGCCTGTCTCCCCTGAGGTGTTGAGCTGTCTCTGAGGTGGCATTGCTGAGTTGTGCTCACCTTCCTGTTTGTGGCTGGTGCCACCTTTTATACCTGGGTGCGCCACATGTTTTCAGCTTGTCAGGGTGTTTCTGCAGGAGCTGAAATATTGACAGAGAGCACAAGGGGAGAACTGATCTGTGCCTTGGTGGTGGTTGTGCTCCTGAAAATCCCCAAGGGCAGGCTCAGCTTCCTGCTCCACAGAGAAGGTCTGGAAGACTGAAGGACCAGGGGTTGTGGCCTAGTGAATGATTTTATCCGTTCCCTTGCTTAGTTCCAGGAGAAATTGTCCTTCTCTGAGGCCCATGCCAGAGCCTCAGAGAGTTTCCACTGACCAGTGGAGTATCTTCCCTGGGTCTGTATGCAGGTAACTGAGGATGGGATTTCATGGCAGTTTTGGAGGGAGCACAGCTCCCACTCTCCAGAGAGGTGGTGGCTGGTGCCTGCAGCTGGGGTGGGAACTGCTGGTGGATAAACCAGCAATGAAAACAAAGCATGAAACCCAAAATTTTTTGTGCAGAGGTTTGCTGGAAAGCAGGCACAGCTGTGAGCCAGCACCACTCTCTGATTCTGCTGGCTTTCCTGGGATTCACAGGAGGATGCTTGGAATGGGGTCAGCTGGAAACTGGAGCTGCTGCTGCCATGGCAGAGGGTGGTCTGGGGCATGGGGAATGCTGAATTCTGCTTTCTGTTACACAGACAATGTTTCATGCATCTGAATGTAGACTGAAACCCATGAATCCCACTTAAGATATTTACAACGGCCACATCTGAGTGAGTGGGCAGTGGGAAGGGGCTGGAGGGAGCTCATGGGCAGGAGGTAGCTGACAGGTGATCAGAGGAAACCAAGCAATGAGGAGAAGCAAGATTCAGTGCCCTGACTGCAGAGCTTGGGTGACTGCAGTGATGGCACTGCCCTTCCCATTGGCTCTTTCCTCTCCAAATCACCTTTTAGACTGTTCTGTGTTAAAATTCCTGGGCTAAAACCAAAGAGAAAAGCAAGCAAGCAACTACCCTAACAAAAAATCTGAGTGACCCCCTTAAAGGCAGTGTAAATCGTCAGCCAGGAGCTGATCGACTCTGATTTATGGTTTCTTTATCCTGAGACAGGCAGGTAATGACCTGCTGTTAGATCTCTGTGAGCTTCCTGCAGCCCTGAGAAGATCAAAACAGGTGTAACTCTTCCTGACACCCGCAGGCTTCCCTCCCCTCCCGCCGATCCTGCGGTGCCGTACAGGCAGCGACACCGGGGAACGTCAGTCCTCGAGTCCCATCTCCCGGTGCTCGAGCATCCCTGCGGCAGGGGGGCTCCCTCGGGGGCTCCCACAGCTCTGCAAGCCTCAGGTCCCGAGGGTGCCGCTGGTGCGGGGACACGGGAGCACCGTCCCCTGGTGCAGACGGGGAGCAGTGGAGGCTGTGCGGGGTCCGGGGTCCTGCGCAGGAGGGAGAGGAGCAGATGGGGAGGAGGCGGGCGGGGGTTACCCGGTCAGTTTGCAGAGATGCTGCTGTAGCTCTTCTTGACGGGGAAGGTCAGCTGCCCCGAGAGGTCCAGCGACAGCGCCTTGGGGTGCAGTGCCCGGCGCGGGTGCAGGGGGCTGGAGCCGAGCCGGGGCGAGTAGAGCACCAGCAGCTCGGGGCCCAGGCCGGCTTCGGGGAGCAGCACCTCGGGCTCCGTCCTGGAGCGCTGCAGGCGCGGCGAGGGCTGCAGGCTGTGCCGCTTGGGCGGCGGAGGGCTGTGGTTCTGGAACCGCACCGTCTTCACTTGCTGCAGCGAGAAGGGCACCGGGGTCAGGTGGGAAGAGCAGTCCCCCCGCCCGCCCTCCCTGCTGTGACCAGCCCTGCAGAACCAGGGGGATGTGCCGGGGGGTAGGAGGTGGGGACGGACTAGATCCTTCCTAGGGCACTGGATGCCTGCAGAGAAGGCCACGGTGATGTGCAGCCGATCGCAGGGGGAAGGGAGCCCCAGGGACCAGCACAGGAGTGCTGGTGGCTACTGGAGACCGAAGAGAGTCGGTCCGGAGAGCCATCGACTGAGTTATCGGGAGGGAAGGAGCGGGAGGCAGCACAGCACCGGGAGGGTGGGCAGCCGGTCCTGCCCTCAGAGACCTGCGGTTCTCTCAGTGGATGCTGCACTGCCTGGGAGCTCGGAGGCTGGCTGGGCTTGTGGAGTGATTTTGGGCACCTCTTTGGGTATCATGGGAAGGGGAAGCTTCACTAGGGCAATTTGCAGAATGATTTCACTTTTATGAAATTTCTCTCTGGCTGCCAGAGGGGAAAGAAATTCCCATTTCAAATAGCTCAGCCCAACTGACACGAGGGAGATGGGGCAGCTCTTCAAAGCTCTGCCTGACAAGACCTGACACCAGGTCTGTGGCATTTGCCCATTCCCTCCCAAACTCTTGGAGGCCTTTATGGGATTCTTTTTTGATTTAAGACCTCAGAAAGATCTCAATATTTGCTTGTGACTGAACTTTGTGACAGGGACAAAGCCCCTGCCTTTCTGTAGGGCTTTATCTGGACAGCAGTGTCAGCAACACAAATGTCTGCTTTCTGAATGCAGGTGCCAATCCCAGTGATTTCTATTGGAAGAAAACCTGGTGAGGATGGAGTAAAGCCCTCAGGGGATTTGGCCCAGGTCAGTGCTGGCTGACACTGCTGGTTCCAAGGGGAGGGAGGACCCTCTGGAGCACTGGGAAGCACCGGCCGTACCTTCTCGGCGCTGTTGCGGCAGTTTTCTGGTTTCACCAGGATGGACGGCGGGGCTGAGGCAGGCGGCTTTGGAGCTGCCTCACTCTTCACTGGAGGGTCTTTGGCATCCAGGATCACTGAGCTGCACACGGAGGGGGTTCGACTCTCCCCTCCCCTGATCACAAGCGCCGGTGAAGCCTCGTGGGAGAAGTTTAACCTTGTTGCCTCGTCTGTGCCGGCTCCGGGAGGGACGCTGTGTGACGGGGAGCTGATGTGTGGGTAAATCTGGAACTGCTGAAGTCGCCCCGCAGCCGCGGAAGGACGCCTGAGGGAGCCCGTGATCTGCACAGGGGTCCCTGCCTGCCCCGGCCTCTGCAGGGATCCATCTGGGGAGCAAGGGCCGATGGAAAAAGAAAGTCAGCAGGAATGGTACAGAGAGAGCAAAGGGGCAGAGTGAGCAGTGGTCACAGCCCTGCACGAACAGCCGTGTTCACAGGATGCTATGGGTCTGTAGCTCCCAGGAATTGCCACGTGCCCACTCCCAAGCACCGGGACTGGCCGGCAGAAATTCGACCAATTTCGAGTCTAAACCCACAGACAGTGGCCCCTGCCAGGGCGCTGCCTGCCTCCAGCTCTGCTGCCAGTGCTGGGAATGCGCCACTTGGTTCCCCAAATACTGCTGGAACTGTATTTCAAAACAGTGTGTATGGGCTGCCGATAAACCTTGTAGCCTCCTTGGAAAGAACATAACCACCGAGCTCTGCATAAACCTTTGCAAGGAGTTTTTCCATGGTGAGTCAAACACCCTGGAATTCCCAAAGCAGCCAGAGCGGGGCCAAGCAGGGGTGTGGAACCATGAACCGCAGCAGCTGGTGTGGTTTGGGGGAAATGTGTCCACTCTCCCTCCCAGAGCCCCCCCAAGCACTTACTCTTCCTGGCACTGCCGCGGCCGCGCCGCAGAGGGGCCGGTCCCACCGTGCTCCTCCCCGGCGAGGGGATAGGGATGGGCAGCAGCACCGGCTTCAGGGCTCTGCTTTGCCTCGGGCCATTTTCGGAAATGCTCCCTTGGGAGGAGAGCGAGGAGGTCGACAGCGTCCATGAAGTGTACAGGGAAGGCATCTTTGAGTCAGAGAGACTAGATTTCCTATTGGAAAAGGAAAAGAAGGGTGAGAGCTGCTGAGTGCCATCCTGCCTGGTGAGGGACCACCCCCCTCCTTCTTCAAGTGTTCTTGTTTCATGTAAGAAAAAACAGACCTGAAGAGGGGAGCAACATAGTTGCTGGGGAAGACTCCGACTCTGCCCGTGACGAGGGACATGCCTCTTAACCATCCGTCGTGATCCTTCCCAAAGACACGGACCCCTTCTCCCTTCTGCAGCTCCAGCTCATCTGGTCCATGAGGCACATAGGAGTGGAGAGCCACGCACCTGGGGAAAGAGGATGTGAGGGGAGGCAGAAATGCCCCCGTGCAGGGTGTCTGGAGCATCCTGGACCTCTGGGGTCTGACCCTGTGTAACAGCAGTAAAGGAAAACGGTGTATATTTCAAAACTTTGTCCTATTTGTTCTTTGAAGAACTTGATTTTGTCTCCAGTGTAACACACTTAATTGCACTGTTGTTTTTTTTCAAAGGGAATGTGATCTGCTCCCAAGTATCACTGGTGCTGCTCGTGGGCACCAGTGTTCCCACAGCCTGGCTTGGCACTGGGGGTGCTGAGTGCTGGGTAAACAGCGTGTTGTGATTCTGTTGTTATTTTAGGTGCACTACTACAGCGCCAGGCTGGTAAATCTTGTCTCGAGGAAAACAAATCATCACAGTGTGTTATCCACAAGTTTTAACTACTCTGGGAAAGTTTTCAAAAACTGGGTCATTCAAAACACCAGTGGCCATGAAGGTTTTAGAAAAAATAAATAGAGGCACTTGAGGAGTGATTAGTTTCTTCACTCTTAAAAAAAATTTAAAGTGTATTGTTGACAAACAGCAGAACTGTTTATCTATAAATACTGCAGTGAAGCAGTAAGGGGCAGGGACAGTTCACCTGCTGGGAAAAGAACAACTCAGCTGTGACAACAGGTCTCTGCCACCCCCTGCTAAGACCAGCCAGGTAGGTTCCTACGTGGATCTGCATTTGGATCTGAGCTGCGCTCTGGTCTGCCTGCACCTCCTGAGCAAGCTGAGGGAGAAGGTAGAGGAAACTACACCCCCCCTTCCCCCCAGAAGAATTTCAGCTTCCTTACGTACAGGTAAGCCGGCACGTGGTGCTGCAGATGGGGAAGGGTCACGATGGCTGCTGAGGGCCCCAGCGGTCCTGGTGCAGGGTAGTAAGATGTGCTGACCTAGGGGAGAAAAAAAGCAAAGGAAACAAGGTATTAATGTGGTTATTGGCTTCTTTTAAGACACTGAAGGAGCAGCTAAAAACGTTTGACTGACTTCACCCGGCCTTCAAAGAAACCATCAAAGACGTTTCAAGAAATAGAAGTTTGCAGCATTTGACTTAAAAAAAGACCAGGCAGTGAGAGGAAGACTATGAATTCCAGAATCACCAGGGTTAGAAAAGACCTCCAAGATCATCAAGTCCAACCTCTGAGCAATCCCCACCTTGTCAACCAGACCAGAGCACTGAATGACACATCCAGTCATTTCTTGAACACCTCCAGGGATGGTGACTCCACCACCTCCCTGGGCAGCCCCTTCCAATGCCTCACAACCCTTTCAGTGAAAAACTTCTTCCTAATGTCCAACCTGAATCCTCCCGGGGACAGCTTGAGGCCATTTTCTCTTGTCCTGTCGCTATTTGCCTGGGAGAAGAGTCCAATCCCCACCTGGCTGCAACCTCCCTTCAGGCAGTTGTAGAGAGTAATAAGGACTTGTTTTCCCCAGAGTGAGCCCACCCAGCTCCTTCAGCTCCTTCAGCTGCTTCACTCATGGTCCTTCCACATGAAGACGCTTGCCAGGGCATGGTTCAGTTGGACTGATGGTGCTCATCCTGTGCTTTAAGAACAGAGCCTGTTGGGGCAGAAAAGCTGTGTGTGGGAAGGCTCTGGAAGCAGTGATGGAATAGGATAACCTTAACCGAACACCTGTGACTTCCAAGAGTCACATGTAAGCCCTAAACCTTTATCTGTTGCTAATCCTATAGATGGGAGATCCACTTGAGTGGGGAGACCCTCCTCTGCCTGTCCTTGCATTTGGTGTTCTCTCATCCCCCTTCACTTGGCTCTGAGCAAGATGAATGCCTTTGATCCATTCATGGTCTCCAGTGCTGCCTCAGGAACTAAAAGGTGTTTGGGAAAATGGCATTTCAAGCCCAGGCTTTGAACCAGGAGGAGACCATCATGTCTGCCAGGTGAGGGCTGCTGTTTCACTTGTTTATTTAGCTCCAGCTGGAAGTATTGAACCCTAAAGTAATACAGTCTTTGCCCCAGTGATCTTTAATGACTATGATTAAAGCCATTTACCATGTCTGTGGTGTCCCAGGAGCCCCACAGGCCTGTGTGCAGGGTGGGCAGGGAGCAGCTGTTGGCCGTGTGGGTAGAGACCCCTCGCTCAGGGTTGTGAGTGGCTGGGGTGAGCCTTTCCCCACTGTCACTCTGCACCTGTGGAGCGGTACCAGCCACCCTAATGTCCCTTCTGGGCTCTCATAGGGATCTTTGGTGTTCCAGGGAGAAACTGCAGCCCCGTTTTTGCTACTGAGGTAACGGTACCTCACACGTGCTGTGCCAGAGCTGCTGTCACCTGCCAAGGGTCTCTGTCATGCCAGTGAGGCCATGGGCAGCGTGCTGGGCTGCTCCTATGTTCCCACACAGGAGAGGCTGCAGTGTGGAGGGAGGATGGCAGTGGGCAGCCTGGCATCCTTGGGACGCTTTTCTGCTGAGCTGTCCCTTCTGCAGCACAAAACGTGCCCCGGGGTGAACTGCTGCTGGCAACGGCTCATTCCCGTTTGGAATGCAGCGCTGCACACGCTGGAAGGTGACAGCCATGGTGGTGCCACAGCTGTGCTGTGCTGTGCTGTGTGGTGGCAGGAGAGTGGCCACTGTCAGGGGGAACAGAGCTCCCAGCAAGGCAGGGCAGGGGCAGCAGCGTCCCGGGAAGCTCAGGGCTGGGATGTGGCCGCCAGTCGTGCTCTCCAGCAACGGCCACAGGCTCTTTAATGATGCAAACTGGGGTTTAATCTCGTGTTCATTTCAAATCTAATTTCTAGTGGTCAAGTCTGTAACGCGGTGCTGGAGCACTGGCTTGGCACCGACCTAGGGAAAAAGAAAAGTGACTCACCAGCTCTGGTGCTCTCCAGTAAATTAAGTTAATTAAAACACCCCATCAATTCCAGCTTCTGTCTCGGACCTTGGAGTGGCAGGTCAGCTTCAAACCATCTCTGCATTCCTCATTTTCTAGTCCAGGCAGGGTCACACCAGGTGTTCATAAAGTGGATTGGAAACTATAATTCTACTTTAATAATTATCATAATCAAAATGTTTGAAATTTTGGGATTCAGAGTTTGTTTTTCCTGCACTGGAGAAAAATGATGGCCTTTTACTGTTTTTCCTGAAGGAACTATGTTAAAGTGTCTCCTTTTGGCTGGAAAGCCCCATGTTTTTCATCTCTATGTTCCCCTCTGCCTGGGAGCAGCTGTCCTTTAGCCTCCTCAAAGCTGCCTTTGCAACGGAGAGGAAAAAAGACTGAATGAAAAATTTTCCAGCCACGTATAACTGGTTTCAGCATTCGCTTTTGCTGATCTCCTGTAAGTACCTTGCAAGCCCTTGTAAGTACAAAGGGTTTAATTCCCTGCCTCTCCTGAAATCCCTCTCTTACTCCATCTCCCGTTCTAGTGTGTCACCAACGTGATTACCAGCGCTGCTGACACAGGCAAGTCCCTGCCGAGAGTGCCGGTGCGCTGCCTTGTGGGGAGGGAGACCTTCCCCATCCCATCAGGGGGCCGTGGGTGCTCTCAGTGCTCCCCTGGATGTGGGGTCCTGCAAATTCCACATCATGTAGTACACAGAAGAACCCGAGGTACCGTAGGCCAGCTGTGGGGTTTATCAGCTACCTTCGCCGAGCGGCAAAGGGGAGCAGCAGCTCTCAGACAGACGTTCCCGCACCCAAGGACCGCCACGTCCAGGGAATAAGCTCGGCCGTGAGTGGGAAGAGATTCCCGTGGTGGCGCGGGCGGCAGCGCCCGCTGCCCTCACCCCACACCCGCTTGCGCAACAGGCACATGCACAGACACGGCGGCCACAGCCCTGCAAACTGGTTCTGGCTCCGTCTGAGCCCGGCTTGGCACCGCCACGGGGAAGGAAGAGCTGGAGGGGGAAGGCTGGGGCAGTGCCGGTTATTCCCTTTTATGGGCTGAAATGAGCCCGACCGCTCGGTGGTGGTGGGAGTGCCAGGCAGGTGGTGCTGTGGGGAGTCCCACAGCCCCCAGCGCAGCCTCTCCTGCTTCGCTGCTCCACCCGTGCGCTGCCGCCGGCTGTGCCCGGGTGCAGCTCCCCGGTCCCCTCGGCCTCTCAGGTACCTTCACAGCGCCTACCTGAGCTTGCAAAGCAATCTCAGCTTTGCAGCTCAGTCGTTGCAGCCGAAACCCAGAGATGGAAAGTGAAAGCTGCATCTCGTGCATCTTGTGCAGCCTCAGGAACAGCACAGATCCCCTTCCCCCCCTCCCCGCAGACCTCTGGGAGCAACACTGCTGCTTGGAAACAAGGAAATCCCAACACTTCTAAGGCCATAATATGTTCCTTCTCTTGCTTCTGCTGTTGGCAGTAGTTCAAACATTTTGGGTAAGATCCCATTGGGGGTGTGAGACATGATACTGTTTCAATTGAGTTATGGAACTCTGTAAGGCTTCATTTCCCCTCCACAACCCAGGAGCTCACATCCCGGCTCTTCGCAGGCTGGTGCTCAGTACAGAATGCCTGCTGGGTGTTATTGCCCAGACGTGAACTGCCAGGGGCTGAGTGATGGCTTTATAAAATGTTGGAACAACGTTGAATATGAAAGATGGCACATAAATCTAAAGAAACCCCTTTTTATCCCATTTCAGATGATCTGTGAAGATTCTGGACTCAGTTCTTTAGTCAGAGCGAGAAGAAGGAATGAGAAGAGTGGATATAGTCCAGAAGGTTGATCTACATTTATATCTCAGTCCCCAAATCAGGATAGTCCCAGGCTTAGGATGCAGACTGGCATTGCCACTGCCTTACCTGGACAGGGGTGCTGTAGGGTAACTCGGCTTTCTCGCTGCTCTGGGTGGCCACGGTGGGGTTGCTGGAGCTGATGAGCACAGGGGAGCTGATCTCCAGGGCTGGGCGCTCGGCGGGCGCGTGGACCATCCGGTTGAGGGTGTTGAGGGCCGTGGTGATGGAGAACTGCCGCAGGCTCTTCCTCCTGGAGTCGGGCACCTTGGGGAACGCGGGCGAATCCACGCCCTTCGCCTTGGGAGACGCCGTTCGCAGGGACGCGCTTTTAAACTGAGGGGACCAGTGGGTTTTGGAGGTCTGCAGGAGCTGCCGGGCGGTGGTGTTTGGCTGGGGGAGACAAAGGGAGATGTGATGCGGTTTCAGAAGTTACACCTGGCAAAGCCCCTGACTGCTGCGTTTCCCCTTTCCAATCTGGCAGCAGAGCTGCAGGCAGCGTTCAGGTGACGTTATAGGAGATCTTTAAAACCTTGGGGCTCAGTCATTTTCCTCATCTGTTGTCAGTGACAAATCCTGGGTGTAAAATTCCCGATGCAAAGCTGACAGCAAAATTAAATTGGTTTGAAAAACTTGTTGCTGAGACAAGGGTTTATTGAGGCTGAGTTCTCCTCCTGACACGTTCCTTGTCCAAGGCTTTGGCTGGTAGAGGTGCAGGGAGAGCTGACTGGCTCTCTCACAGTGCTTAATAACTCTAACTCTGAATTAGAAGGGACATTTGGATACATCTCCCTTTTCCAATCTGTGTTGGCACACGTGGGTGCATCTTGCAGCAGGACACCCAAGCCCTGCAGCTGAAGGCAGGGCACAGGCTCAGTGAGGCCCTCATTGGTGGTGACTTTCCCAGCAGCATTAGATCCACCCAATTTCATCTCCCTCAGCCTGAACATTCATGGCTTGATGCTGCTTCCATTGAAAAAATCCTGGCTTGTTAAGCACTGGGGTTAATGAGGGAGAGGCAGGTCCCGAGTTTGCATATGGGCAGCATTCACACAGTATTCCCTGGAAACTGCTGATCAGGGTGTTAATAGCAAAGGGCATGTGGTGACAGTGTTTTTCACCACGATGGGTGCCAGAGGAATTAATCATGATTTACTGCTGACATTAACGAATTGCAAAACTTGGAGATTCTCCCCCACTCGTGGGAGGCAACGTGCCTGACGCTGGGGATGGACAGGGAGACTGAGGCAGGAGAGGTGCATGTGGCTCCCAGGCTTTGTGATTTTCCAGCAGGAGTTGTTTTCACATTTTCCCTCTCCAAACTGAGGTTTAAAGCCCACAGTATGTGTATATGTCCATGTGTGCCATGGCCATCCTGTCATTTCTGTGTGTGATCAGGCTCTAGCCTGAACTGGAAACATTCTTCTGCCTCTCCAAATACCAGGAGATGTGAAAAAATAGGGCACAAACTGTGTGTCAGAGCCAGGAGAAGCCTCATGTCTCCCACAGCAGCCCTACCTTTGCCTTCTCCAGGATTAATTTCTAATTCCTTGGTGGCTCTGTGTGTCCCTGACTAACTTGTGTCTGTTAATGCCAGACTTAAATAAGTCATTACTGAAGCTAAAATGATTTCATTAAATGAAAAGACATTTTACAAAATCTATTAGAGCTTCAAATAGGGTGTTTTGCTCATGTCCTCCTATAGAACAGCCACAAAGCAGAGCTTGCTGTAATTATGGGCATTACAAGTATTAATTTTATTTCTAGGAATTGGTGCCGGTGCCATTTACACCCGCATCTCAAGCTAAGCTGCACAACACAATTAATGTCTAGACCAGCGCTAACAAAATTCTGTCAGGGAGCGGGTGGCTGGAAGGTCTCCAGAGCTGCAGCACTGGGAGCACCGGGAATGCTGCCTGTGACATGCTGAGCTGGCCCTGGCTGAGCTGGGGGGCACCCGCATCCCTCCCTGGGTGTCCCTCGTCCCTCTGTGTGCCTGCAGGGCATCGGGGGGTGTTTAACTGCTGGCAGCAGTGTCTGAGGGGGCTTGGGCACCCTCCTGACACCCCAAGGAGCTCCCAAGGATGTGGGGAGTGGCAGAGCGCTGTGCCCTCCAGGGAAGCTGTGTCCCGGTGCCGCGGGTGGTACCTTATGGAAGGTCAGGCTGTCCTTGTTGTCCGCCTTGTCCCGGCCCCGCAGGTCGAGGCTGTAGAGGGTCCTGCCGAGGGGCTGGGGCAGGGGCAGGTGCTTGATGACTTGCACGGAGCTGGCTGGGAAAACGCCGCTGATCCCGTTGACCTCCCCCAGGTACCAGTTCTCGTCCAGCTGCCGGAGCAGCACGATGATGTCCCCCTTGTTGAACCGCAGCTCCCCGGGGTTGTGCCCACGGTAGGTGTACAGGGCCCTGGCTCGTGGCACCTGCGGGGGGAGAGAAACAGCCCCTGCAGTTTGTCTGACACAGACAGAATTCCCCAAAAGCATTTGTAATTACTGGGGAAAAAAATGTAGAGGTCTAAAGCTTAAGCATGCATTTATTTGGATTAACTAGCCACATCCTTTCTTGATGGGTTTTACTAATGAAGACAAGCTCCAAAATACTTATGCTAAGTTTGTATCAAGATGAAAAGCAGGCTGGACTTGTTTAAGAATATTAAGAAACAGTTAAGGCCTTAAACTAGTCTTCCCATGGGATCTTACTGCCTGCTATAAGGTCTCCTCCTATACAGTGTCTATTTTAATAACCCAAATATTTCTATTTTAGAAGGGTTGGAGGTCGCAGCCATCATCCAACTGACCTGGTGGCTGTCACCTGCCAGGAGAACACAGCAGAGCAAGGTGAGCACAGGTCGTGCTCTCATATAGTTCTCTCACCCTTTAACATGTGTGAGTGTGGGTTTATTTCAGCCTTTACCAGGGTTACAGGAAGGGATAGCCTAATGTTATCGTTGCTGCAGAGGAGATACACCAAAACCAGAAGATGAGAGAACTTTACCATTTTGACTCTCACCAAAATAAAATTACAAAGCTCCTTTAAAACAGCCTCTGTGCTGAGCCCTGTCTGTGCCAGAACACTCTGGTGGAGCTCCCATCCACCCTGCAGTGATGGGTCCCTGGCACAATGCAGTCCTCAGTTTTAAGGAATAACCCAAATACTGAGCTCCATTTCTGGCCTCTGAGCTGGTGGCACAGATGTGTGAGCTCTGTGCTGAGAGAAGGGGAAGCCAGGATTGTCCCCAGCTCTAGAGCTTTGATAAGCTTTAACCAGAGGTGCCAGTGCCTGGACAGGGACAAGAGGGTTTTCAGCTGCTTCTGTGCTGGTCTCTACAGGTCTGGATTGTCTTTCTCCTTTCTTTACAGGCTGCCAAGTGCTGTGGCCTGCTGAGTAGGGCCCTGCCCTGCAGTTTCTCCAAGCCACAGTCAGTCCATCCCACTGATCTCATGGGAGATGGCACTTCTGTATCAGCGACACTTTCTGGCTTTTCCTGCCTTTTACTGTGGTTTTCCCCAAATCCACCTGTGTCAGTGCCCAAAGCTCAGGCAGGACTCCTGTAGAGCTCCCTCCCCCTCAGCCACTTCTCAGAGGTCAGGAAGGTGGAAGAGAGAAATTCAACATTAGTTCCCTGAAGTGTGGAAAAGGTTGAATTTCCCATGGAGATTGTTTAGGTTTTGGGAAGAGGACATCTTCCAGCACTCCCAAACACTGATGCTTGGTAGGAAAAAGGAACCAAGAAGAGAAAAATGTCATGTACTGCTTTTACTTCAAAGCCTTTGAAAGGGGAAGCAATTAGTTTAATGTTTAGTTCTAATTAACTCATCCTGCCTGTTAATTTGTGCTCACAGTAAACACATGCGCTCGGCTCAGTGAACTGAGAAAAGAAAATGGGGAAAGTGAGGCTCAGGCCAGCATTGTCCTCCATCAGATCTGAGCTCCTTTGGGAAACAGGGACCGTGTCTGTGCCAGGGCCATGGAAACTCCCTGCAAACACATGCCTGGATGTACCTGCTTTCCCATGAGAAAAACTGACTGCGGTGATAGAAGACACAGGTGGGCAGTTCTCCTTCAGAACCACTCAGGGAAAGACTTGCTGGTGTTACACAAGGATGAGGAGCACAGACCTTGGGTTTGCCTCAGGAGCGACCAGAAAACAAACAGGACTCTTGCAAAGTGTGAGAACAGGGCTTGGGAAGGAGCAGCACCAGCGTCCGGGATGCGAGGGAATGGCAGGATACAGCAAAACATTAAAGGCAGCAAGAACGAGTTATGGAAATATATTAAAAATAAGAGAAACTCTGAAATGAAATGCATGCCTGGTGCTAAGTGGGAACAGGGAGCAAACAATGGGGTGCTCAGAGTCTGGAATATTCTTTCTTCAGCAAGCAAAGGGATGAGACAGGAGGGCAGACTGGGATACATAACCGAAAAACAGGTGTGTTTGTGGCCTGTGGCTGGCTGACACCACTTGGATGGATGGATGGTTGGATGGATGGGCTCTTTCTTCCTCTAACCACACTCACAAGCTTCAGTTCCCCACCTCCTCTTTCATCCTTTCCTCCCACTTTCGTGCCCTTTCACATCTCCCAGCCCAAGTCAGATTTTTCTAAAGTCTGTTATTTTTGCTGTTTTATTTATATATATATATATATTTTTTAAATTTTGTTTGGCTGTTCAGATACTGAACCAAAAATATCCCATTGATTTCCCAACTTTATTTAGGATATAAACCAAGCCTTTATCTACCCACAGGGAGCAACTAATGTGGTTTTTACTGTACAGGCCCATCACAAAATAAAGCTGCAAGCTGAAGATTTCAGAAAGATGTGCACCTGGGTCACTGATTTTTAGTATGTTCATAGGAAGCAGGAAAGACAAAAAAGAACACCACACCCACCCTGTGGCAGCCACAAGGCTGGGGCTGGGGTTGGGCAGCAGAACCCCCATGGCCCAGCGCTCTCCTGCGGCCGCAGATCTCATCTGATCAGATCTGATCCCTGTCTCAGCTTGGGCTGGTTTCTGTCCATTTCTGGGCGTCCCAGATCCTCTCCAAGGCATCTGTTTTGCCTTGTTTAAAGTAGGTTAATTGCAAAGCAGAAACTGGGGTGCTAATTAACCTGGCGATAAAGACAAGGAGTGCCTGGAGGTGGCTCGCTCCGGGCTGAGGGCAGAGCGGGAGGCTTTCGTGGGCCAGACGTGGTCCTGGACACAGGGGCAGGAGGGAGTTTTGTGGAGTTTTCTCCTGTTAGCATGTCCAGTTGCCTTTTGTTAATCCAAGGCAGCAAATGTGAATCCAAGTGATTTATTTAGCAGGGTGGTAGTGGCAGAAAAATGTTCAGCCAAATATTGCACACACTGGCTGGTGCCTAATGTGAGCTTGGCATCTGTCTGAACATCCCCGTGGGAAAACACTGGGAGCAGCTCTGTGAAAAACTCAGCTAAAGGTTTCTGATCATTTGTGTAGAGTTTTGCTGCCCAGTAGCAGAGAGGGAGAAACTATAGATAAGTAACCCATTTTGTGGGTGGTTGTAACTTTTTTCAACTCTGACTCATTTTTTCTGTTTTTTTTTTCCCCTCTGTTTTCTCCTCCATCACACCTGATTGAGACAGGCCCCTGTCCCTGCCAGGCACAGGAGGTACTTCAGGCCGAGCCCCAGGGAGAGAGTGCAGCAGGGAACACCAGGTGTGGAACCAGAACCCCCCCAGCAGAACCAGAACAGCAGCACCGTCTCTGGGTGAGATGCTTTTCTCTCCTTGGCCACTCCATCAGCAGGGAAGGGATGGTCATGGCAGATGCATCTCAGTGCTTTTCCCCCAATCTCAGTGGATTTGAGGCTGATAAGGGAGAAAAGATTTTTTATTTTTTGCTATTTTTTGGCATTTGGCAGCAGGCTGTGCCAGGGCAGCCATCCAATGCCTGACTCTCCCTCCGCGCAAATCAAAGCAGCAGATTAAAAATATGTACGTGTGTGTGAGGAAGCAATTCAGGGCATCTTTTCCTAGTGGAGAGAGGCACTCTGTAATGATCTGAAAAGAGCTGGTTATAACTGCTTGCACTGGCAGGAAGGGATTCATGTTAGACCCTGTACTCAGAGCACAGGAATTGACAAAAAGGACAAGGAGAAGCAGCATGAGGCTGGCTGGAGAGGGATTCAGGAGCAAAGTCAGGAGCTCAGAGGAGAGGCTGCTGATGGAAGCTGGGAACACCTGTATACCTTGTCCCAGGTAAGTCCCTTTAAAACCAAGGAACAGTATGGCCCTGTGGTGACACCGGCTCTGCCAGAGGAGACTGAGCCACAGTCTGGATACCCCAGGGGATTGTGAGGCTGAGGCCATGGATGTCCCTGCAGTGGCATCCACTCACTCCTGCACCCACTGCCAAGCACAGCTCCGTGAGATACAGCTGGAGATGTTGGATGGGATCCTCCTGTGTCCCAGATGCTCTGACTTCACCAGCCTCCCCGACTGTGTGGATGGGTGTGTAGGATGGGGGCATGTGAATCCTTGGAACAGCTCATTGCCATGGATATCCAGGGGTGCTTCCTTCTCATTTACTGCCATGGCTGACGCAGAGTTGTATCCAGCCACCCAAACCTCAGTGGGCGCCCTACTGACTCCAGCAGTGGGGGCAGACCCATGGGTCTGGGGATGCTGCTGGCAGATGGATCAGGAATGGCCTCAGACAGGCTTGGACTTGCACCTTGGTGTTTCCCCAGCTCTGATTTTCCTAACCCCGTGCAGGGAATGCCCTGGAGTGGCTCCTTGCTCCGCTCCATCCTGTCCCTTGAAGGCACTTGAAGGCAGCCCACTGCCCTAGGCCTGCTCTCTCCTCCCCCTCCAGAGGAATGTCCCTGCAGTAAATCCCCAGGGACTGATCCCAATCTGTGGGAGAAGAGTGAGGCCATACTCGTTCCCCTGTTCTTCCCGAGGGCCTCCCGCAGGAGACCCAACAGCACCAGGCAGCACAAATGTGACTCCAGGACAGATCTGAGGGCACAACCCAGGCCACACTCCTGATGAGCTGTGACTTACACACTGAGCATACAGAGATGAGTATTATCCACACGCTGCTGCCAAAGGAAACGGACACGCTGGCTCTTTATAGAGATGATCAGTAACATCTCTGTCCATTCTGACTGCTGAGAGCCACCTCCAGCATCCTGCCTGTGACTGCCTGCATCTCCATGGGATGAATGAGCTCCATTGCCTGTTCTGTGTGCTCAGCTAGCACAGTTCAGGGCTCTGCAGGATCCAGGTGGATGAAAAGAGCTATTTGAATGTAAATTAATTGCCATTACAATTCTGTTTTTCTGCATTTCAGCAGAGGAGATAACTTCAGCCTTGTCACAGAGAACAAAACCTTCAAAAGTGAACTTGTCATTTCAATCTCTTCATATAATTATATTCTGAGGATTCAGACAGTTGGGTGGTTTCTGCATTATTTCTTCCCTGAGGAGGATTGTTCCCATATTCCAAGCACATGCAGACTGTATGCACCAGAGAAAACAAAGCCAGTCCCTCCTGCTTACGTCAGCCCTCGAGCTCACCAGATCTTCCTAATTCCCTCCTGAGCCTGCTGGAACATGAGGCCAGTGGTGGCCATGGCTAACACTGGTGGCTACCTGCCCCTGAGCTGACTGGTCATCATAAGAGGATGCTGAAGATGTGAATTGTATGGATTTAGGTGGTTTTCTGCTGCTCCAGCTGCAGGGACGATGGTAGAGGGACTGGGAGCACTTACCCCTTTGCTAACTCACAGCCCTGTGATGCCACCACATCGAGGCTCATGTCACTTCTGAACGTGGCCATTGTAGTTCTGGCTTTTTAATGCAAAGGTGACATGAAAAATGAGGAAAATGATTAAAGAAAACACAGAGCAGCTTCTCTCACGGAGCAGCTGAGCGATGTTGAGGTACCACTGCTGGTGTGCAGCTGCACTGGGAATGCCTGGCCACGTGTCAGTGACATCTCCACACTGCTCAGGAGACCAGGGCGGATCAGGCTTTGCTTTGCCTGTGTGGAACACTGGAGAGATTGAGGTGGGCAGGAGGAGTGCCCAGGTGCATGCAGGGCAGGAGCTGGACTTGAGCAGGGCTTTGCTCCTGGATGCCGATGGAGCTGCAGGGGGAGCAGGGATGGGTCTGTGAGAGGAAGGAGGGGACACCGGCAGGGCACGACAAGGGGATGCTGGGGACTGGGGCCCAGTGTGTTCAAGCTGCAGTGTCTGCACGAAACCCCTTCACGCCTCTTCTCTCGCTGCTGTCGTATCAGATGTGTCTCTGCTGCCGTCAGCAGTCCCGGGCAGTGGTTAAGTTGTGTGTCATGGGTTTAAGCCGCACGGAAAACAAACTGTGTCAGCCCTTGGCGTGCCCAGTCTTGATGCTCTGCCTCAGCACTGCTGTTCTCAGAAGTGGCTGTTTACTGTGCAGGGAGCAAATATGCATCCCTCTCCCTCCTCCTCCTCCTGCTGCTCTTGAGCCCTCTCCCTGACAGTTCAGTGCCCTCCCTGTGTTGGGAAAGGGAGTGCTGATGCGGCTCCTCAGCCAGCACTGCCAGCCCTGGGCAGCACAGCCACCTCTGCCCATGGGCACCGAGCCCAGGCACTCTGCAAGCTAAGACAATGCTGGCAGCAGGGAGGGCCCTCACCTCTCTCACAACACCTGCTACATCCAGCCCTGGCACACTGCAGAGCTGTACAGGAATCTGCCTCCTCTTCTCCCTTCCCTCCAGAGGGAACATGACAAACTCAGGCCAGTGACTGAGTCCATGGACCCAGGGACAGTAGCCAGTGACCAGCAGGGAAACTTAGAGAAGAGCAGGGCTCAGACTTTGAGGCTCCTGTCTGACCACGGCCCTGTGCAGGTGAGCTCACGGAGGAGCCCTGCTGTGCTATTCCTGACTCGCCATCTGACGAGCCTGACTCATTGCCTTGGAAACAAATTAAAACACTTTTATGTGTTTGCAGCTTGGAACCTAATTTTGTAAAACCAGGGAAACTGGCTCCTGCTGTTGGCCATGGAGGTCCTTTGGCTTTCCACCCCCTCTGGTACCACCCAGGAGTGCCCCACGCCCGGACTGTTGCACACACATCTTTTGAGGGGGGTGTTGTCCGTCAGTCTGTATTACGGTGACCTCACTGTCTTTGCAGTAGATAAAAGTGCTAAAACTACATGCAAAGGGACAAAAGACACACACCAGTTTCCTGCACCAGGTGCCACCAGAAATGCAGGAGCAGCTCCTTGTTCTGTTAGAATGAGACAAACATGATGGTGGAGGAGAGTTGGGACAAGCCCTTCCTCCAGAGAGGCCATCAGGCCACACAGAATTTTGTAGCCAAATGAAGTGTCTCTGTGTCCAGCTGAGGGGCTCCAAGGTGCACACCTGCCACCCCTAGCAGCTGTGGGGCAAGAGGATGCTCCCAGTCTCTGGCATGAAAGGAGCCAGCACCACCACCTCAGACAGAGCTGGGCCTGGACAGCATCTCCAGATTTGTGAGGTGCCTGCAGTGTTTGTCCAGCTCAAGGGGATGTGACACGTTTTAAGGTCATTTCCGTGACTGTATGGGAACTGCTGGGATTTTGGGAGGGTGAGGAGGGGGGTTGGCTCAGTGAGTGGGCCAGGAAATGCGTTTGCCTCTGGTGGGTGCAAATATGGAGGTTGCTTTGAAGAAGACTTCAAGAAGCAATCCAAGTGCTGTCTGTCAAATCCAGAAAGGAGTTGGAGATGATTCTGGAGGAGAAGAAAATACCAAGATGCAGGCACTATCTATAGACGTCCGTGTGAAGGTGGGACGTTGGAGTGCAGAGTATTTTTATCCCAATAGAGGTGTTATCTGTCTATCTCCCATGAAATGCTGGAGGGGGGTGTTAAGCACTCAGTTCATGCGAAGATAAAATAGCCCAAATCACAGTTAAATCTGCGTGGTCCGTGTTTTCCCAAAGCAAGCTGTCATACTTGGAATTTTTCTCCTCTAGCTCACTGTCCCATGTTTGTTGCATGACAAAAGTTCAGCACCCAAGTAGCTGTGGAGTGGCCTGGACAGTTTTGCTGTCTGCAGGGTGCAGTTGGGCCATCCACCCCATCAGGGATGGTTCCTGCACAGCTCAGCACACACGGTCTGCCCGCTCAGCTCACAGCAGGGCTGCAGCCGGCTGAGGAGGAGCCTCAGCACAAGCCTTAACCACACCTGGCACATGCCAGGGGCGGTTCCTAAGAGTTCAAAGGCTTCAGCGTGGCTTATTTACGCACACACCTCCCAGCAGATCCTTTTAGTCTTAAATTCCAGACAGTTTATTATGTGGAGATCCTGAAAATCCGAAGTCTTTTCCTCTCTGCATTGATGTTAAGGATCTGAAGGGCTTGGCCCGAGGTGCCGGGAGCAGCTGCGGGGAGGTGCTGGGGGCTTGGGGCAGTGCCAGGGGCTCAGGCTGGGGGCTCGGGCAGTGCTGGGGGCTTGGTGCCAAGGGCTCAGGGCAGCGCTGCCCGAGTGGCTGCTCCATGAAGGCAGGGCAGGATCCGGCACAGCCGGGCTGTGGATACGCACGGCTGTGCCCACGTGCGCAAACCCAGCACGTGCCCACCCCACGGTAGCTCCTAGGAAGTGGATTCAGAAGGGATTAAAATGCCAGCAAATAAATAGCTTGGGATGGGCTGTAATTAGAAAATTCCCTGTTTTTTAACAACTGGCTCTGGGAAATTCCTGGCTAAAAACAGAGTGCTGTTCGTGCTAATCCAGCAGCCCTGCGGGGGCCTGCTCACTCTTCCTGCTCAGAATGAGAGGAGCTCTTGGCTTGCTGGGTGACAAGGGATTTACATTACTTTTTGCCTTCTTGGATGTTTATGGGGATGAAGAGCAAAGAGCTGGCAAGGAAACATCTCCGCTGAGAGAGAAACTTTGATCAAACTTGTGATTTTCTCAGCTCCAGGGGGTAAAGGAAGTTTATTTATAGAACAGCCTTGGTAAAAACAAACCCCAGCCCATATCCCCGTGTTGGATGGCAGCTCTGGCTGCAATACAACGTGGGGCATGTCAATTGTGTTTGCTTTGTAGCACGAGGGGTAATTAACAGCCCTTGCAGACTAGGGCAGCCTGGTTTTGGGGAGCACACAACCTTCCACTGCAGTAGAACATGGACACTGCAATTCCAAGTATCTGGGGAAGCACTGTGGTCAGATGAGCAGGACTGCACAGTAGCTGCTCTCACTGTGATTCCTGACAAAAAGCATCTACTCTGAGGTTCACACCATCTGGAGGCCTCTGCTTACCCAGATTCCTTCAGGTGAATACCCTGTAATTCAAGCACTCCATGGTGTAGGGTGATGGCAAGTCACCCTGAAGTCTGTTCTTTGCACTTCACAGGCAAACGTGTCCCTGCTGTGACCAGGTGCCAGCACAGGGGAGGCTCCACATCCACTAACATCCCACTGGAGCACCCAAGTAACGGCTGGTCCCGAATGCAGGTATTTAAAACCACCAAAACCAAAATGTGACTAATACATTGCATTCTTCACCTTGCAGCTGAGGATTACAAAGTGTTTTATAATTAAGTAACTCATTAAGTCTAAGAGCATTTCTAAGTGTAATGTGTTTTATGTCCCTTCCCAGAGAGGCACGGAGCTCAGAGGGCTGTCCCAGTGCCAGGGAGCCAGCTGCAGCCACCGCTACCCCATCGCTTGCTGTCTCTGCTGATTCCCAGGACTCTGGTGCTAAAACTGGTCTTGAAAACTTTTGGGAGCTGCAGACTGATGGATGTTGACATTATATATCAGCAGCAAGTTCCTACCTGTCCTGAGAACCAGTAAAAAAAACCATGAAACGAGTGAGAGAAAACTAGACAAGCATATTTGTGCTTTTTTGTCCAGGGGAGTCCAGCTGGAAAAACTGTAACCTCCTTGACAGTTGGAATGTCAGCCTGGGATAGCAGTGACTGAAACCTGTTGCCGTTGGATGGTTCGTACCTTGCACAAACGGCACCAGCAGCTCCTGCAACTTCCCTGGAGAGCTGGAGGATCCCAGCAAGGGTGTCGCTGCCACAGCAGCCCTGCGGATGGAGCAGGGCCCCCAGGGCCAGAGCAGTGTCCCTGCGGATGGAGCGGGGCCCCCAGGGTCAGAGCAGTGTTCATGTGGACAGAGCAGGGTCCCCACAGATGGAACAGGGTCCCTGTGTACAAAGCAGGGTCCCCACATGGGGGGCTCCTGCTGATCTGTCAGCAGCCCAAGGACCCACTTTGCCCTCCCAGCTGGCCTTCAGGCACCTCCCAGTGCTGCAGCAGAACGCTGCGGGCTGGGCCATGTTGCCCACCCACCCCTACCCCCCTGCTCCTGGCTGTGCTGTGGCCAGGCAGCACTCCTGGGAAAGGGACCTGGAGCCTGTGGCTCAGAGCTGCACTGCCACACGGTCCAGTGGGAACACCTGAGAGAGGAGCTCCAGAGGGATGCTGGGTTTTGGTGTGTGATCCGTCCAAGACCCTTATCAGCGCCACAGAGATTTCCTGGGATAGGCGTTCCAGCTCGTGGCCACAGGACACAGGGCCTCCCCCAGCAACACCCACATGTGTGCACAGCTCCAGGACACCAGGGAGGACAACATGATGCAGGGGAGGACACCTGTCCTGTGCCTGCCCGGACATTTACAGCTCTGCGGTTCTGACCAGTGCTCTGGGACACAACAGCCCTTTGAGCCGAGATTTTAAGTGTCATGAAAAGATTTGTAGAGACATTGTACAGAAGAACAGTTCAGCTGGGAGAAATGGAAGCCCAGGAATATAATGCAGGAAAGGTGAAACCACAAGTCTCTACCCCAAATTCCCTCTGAGCCAAGCTCCTTTAACAGGTCTAATATCACGTCCTCATTATTCAAGAAAAGCTTTTGTACTGTTAAAGAAAATGACAGAAAGAACTTTGAATTTTAAAATTAGCCTAGTAACTCACCCCTAGGTACAGTCAGTGAATGCGTCAAATTTAGTATTTTTAACTAGTGAACCTCCAAGTACTTTGGCAGGAACAGAAGCATCACTGAGCAGGCTCCTTCCTTTCCAGTGCGGGGGAAACTGAGGTGCAGTGACGGGAAATACTTTCTCCACCACCAACAGTTACAGCTCTGCAATTACGGACTTAATTGCTATCAGTCAAAAGCAGTGTATTGCCCAAAAGTCAAAGGACCTGAAATGCCCTCAAAAGCCCGGAAGACCCTGAAAACTCTGTGGGAAAACAGCTACTGGGAAGTTTTTGTAAGGAGAAAGGCAGGCTGGCTTTGTCTCAGCCTGGGAGTCAATTCAATTCCTGCTGCAATGAACTTGAAACAGTCAGATATCACATGGAACCAGCAGCCAGATTTGCAAACAAAACCCTTGCTCTAACTTCAAGCACTCTGCAGTGTTGCTAACAGGGAAGGTTCCTGGCTCTGGGCACACAGCAGGAACCTTTCTATGCTCGCAGACAGAGTAAAGAACATCAATCTTCCTTACCCCTTCCATGTGGATCCTGGGATTTGTCGCCAGCCGGTGCTGATGCAGCTGCAGCCCCCTGGGAATTCTCCTGATGGAGGCGGGGGAGGACAGGACCCCTGACCTCTGGATCGAGCCAAACCTGGTGACGTTTTGTCCACACCTGACTCCATCCAGGAGGCGAATGAGGAGCAGGTTGGAGGGGAGCTGCTCGATGCTGCACAGGACGAGGGTCCTGCACTCAGGGCACCGGAGCTCCTTCTGGGATTTAAGGATCCTTTGCAGACAGGGCTTGCAGAAGGTGTGCTGGCACGGCAGCACCTTTGCTGTGGCGTCGAGCTTTTCAAAGCACACAGGACACTCCAACAGGTCAAGGAGAGCCAAGTCATCCATCTTCAGTGCAGAGCTCCGTCAGGAGCGGAGCTGGAGCCATCCACGCCCCACATCCACTGGAGCCGGCTGAGATGCCTCCCTGTGCCTGCAAGAACCAGATCCTGGGCTCCAGCAGCTATCCTGCTCGGAGGGCGAGGGAGGAGGGAGCGCGGAGCAGAGCTCCACTGCTGGAGTGTGTAACGCAGCCACCTACATGGCAGAGCTGTGCCTCAGCAGCCAATCTGCAAACTCACACGCTGCGCTCGCATCCCAGTTTGAAATGAGTCACTTGTGACTCAATTGGCGTGAGGGGACGGGTCCGGGGTGGTGCCAGGGGCAGGAGCCCCAGGTCGTGCTCCCCGGGCAGAAGGTCCCGGAGCAGGGATGAGGAGCTGCGGCAGGCCGGGCAGGCTCCCCTGGCGCTGTGCGCAGGGCTGGCTGCAGAGCTCCTGCTCTGAGCATCAGAACTGACACGGCGGTAAAAAATTCACCAGCTCAGGAGATGAGAGTCCCCGATAAACATCAGACCGGACCTGTTTATCCTTGGCTCCGGCTGCTCGCCGCCGCTCGCTGCGCACATCCCGCGCACACCTACACGCCGCCTCAGTTCTCAGATAGTCCCAGTTTAGCTCACTGCCTGCCCGTTTTGACAGCAGTTCTATAAAAAGGCCTTCAGGCACAGCCACTCTCCGGGGGTACCTGGCGGGGCTGCGGGGCGCTCTGCGGTGTCATCCTCGCCTGGTTTGGCTGCCTCAGCTCTCTGAATCAACCAAGGAGGATTATTCCTCCCACAGCCTGAAGTTGCTCAACCTGTTCTGCTCCCTGGCTGTGCTGGCTGAGGCCGGGGCACTCACCGTGGCGGGGTTCAAGCCTGGGCTTGCAGCGGCTGCGTGGCCCTGCAGCACAGATGGGATAGGATGTCCTGCACCCGCCGAGGGGCCCAAGGGAGCCCTCGCACCCTGTCACAGTCCTGCTGGGGGGAGCAGCATGTGCCAGACCTGATCCAGACACAGCTTCCCGTGCCTGGCACTCTAAACAGGGAGCGACTGCTCCGGCTGCTCTTTCCTGCGGATGGTCACCTCAACAGCAACCACTCTGTGGGACAAGGGGGGATCCCGTCACTGTTGGTTACCAGGGACAGGCTGACCTCTGCATGACTTTTGGTGCTGTTGCCTGGGCTCCAGCAGCTCCTGGTGTTCCCACTCCCAGGCCAGTTGGCGATGGGCTCTGTGCTGGGGAGTCAACAAATGGCCCCTACAGGAAGGGTGTCCCTATGCTGCAGCGAGACCTGAGCCCAGCAACAGCCACCTGGAGTCTGAGGGGCACCTTCCTGCCCCAGCGAGGCCCCGGCTGGGGGCTGGGGCACAGGAGGCCAGGGGCCATCTCATGGTATCTGTGATTTGCATTCCCTTTATCAGCTGGATTCCTATCTCAGGTCTGCCAGCTTGCACATACCGATGGATTGCTTAAGGAGTGCAGGAGAGGCAGCAAAGGTCCAGGACAGTTTTGCTCACAAGCCCTGCCGTATTTCAGTCCTGCATTTGCAACCTACAAGTACTACAAATAGTAGAGGAGGAGTGTAAATCCAAAAATCTCTCAGATAACACCCTGCCCTCCTCTCAGGATCCTTCAGAAGTAGGATTTTGGGAAGGGTTAATATGTCTTTCCAAAAATTCTCCCCCGCAGATCATGATTTTTTCAAAACAAAGTTTTTCTTTTATTTCTTTAATACAGTAGCGATTTGGATAAATTAAACTGTTGACAAACATCTTCAGGACATGCCAGGAACCAATGACCTCACTCTGTTTCATCTCAAGTTTCCTTTTGCTTCGGTGCTTCTTTGTAGTCTGTCATATGGTGATGTGTGCTGGGTGCACACTGTTTAATGAGTGATGCTGCAAAGAACATCATCTCATCTGCAATGCGTGACATAAACTTTATTGAAAACAAAGGTTTTGAAGGTTGTTTTTCTTTTTTACATATTCCTCCCCATTTGTGCTTTGTGATTAGCACTCAGGTTGTATTTTCATCTGATTAGAAAGGAAGCAGAATTACGAAGTATCCTGCAGTGGGCAGGTGCTGGAAAGGAAGCCAGCTGGCTGGTTCTCTGCACACCAACTCTTGCTCATCAGTGTCTGGCTGCTCTGTGGGCACTTCAGGAGGACCCAGGCCAGGGGATTCTGTGATGCTGAACACCCTCAAGGGGTCCAGGGAGTTGGGGATCTGGGGCTCCTCGAGGGTTTTCAGTGACATGGGTGTCTGCGGGAAGCCCCCTGCACTGTCCATCTCTTGGGAATGCCATTGGGGATGTGCTCAGGACAAGCTCCCCTGAATCTGGCAGCAACTCTATCCCCTCTCTGCCTGCTTGAGGCACAGGATATTGATCATTCAGGCAGGGACAGGGGCTTTTCCACCCAGGAGTTTCTGAACTGCCACAACAGCCAAGTGAGACTCCAATCTGGGCTGCAGTCTCTGGTTCTGCTGCAAAAGCTACCTGTGCTAACACACTTACATAACACATAAAATGTTCAAAGCACTTCCCAAAAGCTAAGTCATCTGTGGAACACCCCTCAGGTTAAGCATCCCCCCACCACTTTACATGGAGGAAACCAGGAGACAGACCACAGTGTCCAATTTGGGATCAGGATGTGAGTGAGGCTTTCCTGGTTCTCCACTTCACACTCAGACCATTATCTGCCATCGCCTCTCCCTTCCAACGCATCTCGTAATTGGGGTTAAAAAATAAAGGCAGAGCTAGAAAGCTGCTCGTCCTTCCCTTTCATTTCAACAGTCTCTGTTTGATGCTGATGCTGTAATTAACTCAGGGCTGGATGCAGCGGGATGCCTGGTGTGGAGGACGCTGCTCTCAGGCTGCAGGCAGGGCTCCTGCCTGGGCATGGCCAGCTGCTGTCCCGGCCCTGCTGTCTGCAGGAGCCCTCTGCGGCTTCCTGGGGAAGGGATGCCTGTTACTGAAGGGATGGAACTGCTGAAATACGTATTGCAACAGTCCTTCAATCCAAGAGGTTTATCACAGAGGTGGAAACTGGGAAACAATGTTGAGAGTGATGTGGCTGTCCTTGCTTCCACCAAGTACCTGCACACATGTGTCGCCCCAGGAGCTGCCTCTAGCTTCCCACAGCTCCATTATTGACTCAGAAAAGAACTCCAATGGATCCCAAATAAAACACACTTTGTCCCTATCATCTCACAGGAGCTGTGCTGTCCAGTGTGTGCTCCTGTCCACCTGAACAATGTCAGTGGTGGGGACAGGCTGAGTGTGCCTGGCCTTGAGAACTCATCCATGGCTCCTTGGAGGAAAAGGCTGGTGTTATCCTCACGCACTGTGTGATAGGAACGGAACCCTATCACTGCTGAGAGCATGGAGGGTCCATGGCAGCGTTTCTTGCTGCCAACTCTCGAGGCTTGGTGAGATGTGCCATGGCAAGAAGCGTGAGGTTTGTTTTCTGCAGGCTGCGTCACAAGTGCCTGTGGGAGCCTCAGTCTCTCCCATCACCTCGCTCCAAACGTGTCTCCACTCTTTCCAGGGAGGGACTCCAGTGGGACTGTTGCACCCTCAGGCTGCCGTGTCCTCGAGCTGACTCCCTGCATGCTGGCTGTGCCAGAGGGCTCTCCAGCAGGACCAACATCCCACAGGTCTAGTGATGGGCTCCTGAGAGGTCCCTTTGGCAGTGGTGACAGGGTGGCTCTTGCCTCTGGGTCCCTCTGGGTCCCTCTGGGCTCTTTGCTCACCCCATCCTACATCCCACCAGCCAACCCAGTCCCTGGTGTCACCAGCCAACCCTGTGCCCCCCTGAGCACCGCAGGGGCATTGGGCTGCTGTTCAGTGACCGCTGCAGTGCCACCACAGCTGGGGCCATGTGTGCCATGACAGGGCACAGCATGGCAGCACTTTCAGGTGGTATAAAAAGCCTCTGCATCGTGCAAGTGGATGCCACATGCCTCCTCCTTGAGGGAAGAGAGACCTTTCAGGCTGTTTTTAGCTCCTGGAGGGCAGGGAGAGGGGGTGCCTCTTACAAGCTGCTACAGATTATAGATCTGAGCTGGCAGCTTGTCCTCCCCACCCACCCACCCACAAACACGACGCCCAGTGCTGCTGCTGAAGGGGGTGAATGGTAGGGCCTGCCTGTGCCTCTGGACCCCAAGGGCCAGGAGGGGAGGGTTCCCCTGGCACGGGGTCAGTGGTCCTGCGGGAGCGCCCCACAGCCATGACGGCCGTGTGTCTGTACACAGGGCTGGTGCCAATGGGCAGAACTCAGTACATTTAGTAAATATGTTGCATTTGCTTGCAGGCATAATTAGGCCAGCGTGACTCTGCAGGGATGTGCAGAGTGTGGGGACCTGCAGCCAGCAGAACAAAAGCCTCCCTAAAATTTTCCCTCTCTCAAAGCAGTGTCTGGTCCCCCATGATGGGCAGCAGCCAGTGGCCACCACCTCCCTGCTCCCGGTGTCTGCCCTGCAGCCCCTGAGTGGCACACAGAGGGACAGACCCACTGACAGCTGGGTGTTTGAGGCTTTCTTTTGCTTTTTTTCTCTTCATGAAGAGAAAAAAAAATACACATCATCTGGCAGATAAAAGCCATCTACATGTCCATAAGAAGAGGGGATAGGGAGCTGTTTATTGAGCTCACGGAAGGTTGAATGCTGTGTTTTGCCATAACAGCCTTGTGCAGTCTGGGTGTTGGGTACTGAGAAGGCTTCAGCTGATTCTGAAGTAGCTGGAGCAGAGCAGTGCCTGTCCAGAAATAGAGAAGTATTTTTAAATTAAATTTATTCACTGATTTTCCTGAAGACAGATTGTTGTGTGTTTGTTGAAGAGTCATTAGGAATAGTTGGCGGTGGAGCCAGGCTGAGCAACAGTGAGCGGATGGACGTGTCCTCCCTGTGACTGGGGAGGCCACCCGGACCTCCTCCTCCTCTTCCTCCCCCTGCTGCCATCTGGTCCCCACACCTAGGTCTGCAATGGCAGCCCAAGGATGGAATGGAATGGGGGTGATTAAAGCTGATATCAGGCTTGTGAGACTGTTGGCCTGACTCAAAACAGGCTCTGACACCCTTGAACTGCACAGCCTGGTGGGGCTGGAGCTTCTTCCTGGGTAGGAAAGGGCACTGGGCAGTGTCTGCTCAAGTGATCCCCACTGGGAGATGGGGCTCCCTGTGAGCCCCTGCCCCCCAGCAGACAGTGCCCAGGTGCCTGGCACCAACCCTGGACTTTCTGGTGCATTCATCCCTTTTACCCTGCAATGCAGAGCAGAGCTACAGAACTCCAAGCACCACAACCTGATTCCCTGGGATCTGCCCAATAAGCGCCGAATCTGCAGGGACACAATTTTAATTCTCTAAGACAAGAAGAAATCAGCATGGACCTGAGCACCACCTCACAGGCTGCTCTCCACAGACCTGCAGATGATCAGGCTGCAGTTATCTAATTAAACACAGGTGCAAATGACCCCACTGCTTGCAGTGCTGCATCACTTTGTTGCTCCCAGGTGTTTCTGTCCACCAGCGAGTGTTGCAGCCAGGAGCAGGTTATAAATCCTGCTGCTCCAAAGGCTCCAGCTCTAGGTGGGGTGAGGTGTAGGAGGAACAGTGCTATGCAGGGGTGAGTATTGAACAGAGTGCTGCAGATCTGTTGCTGCTGCTTTACTGAGTGAAGGAGTGACTGGGACAGCTCTTTGCTGCTGCTTGCTCTGGTCACATTGTGACCTAGGGGTTCAGTTTCAATTGGCTTCTCCTGGAACTCCTGCTTGCAGAGCAGTGATCCGTGTGGAAGAAGGTCTGGGGAGCAGGACCAGGCTGCTCATGAGCCCACTGAAAATACACAGTGGGGCTGGAGCCCTCGTGGTGGAGTTACTCTGTGTTTCCATGTCTGTAGTGTCCCCGTGGCTGTTCCCTGCCCTCTGCATGTGTGTTCTCGGGGACTCTGGTCCCAGGCTGTGCTGCTGCCCTGAGGAGGAGCCCAGGGAAATTTGTCTCCATAGGTAAAACTCACCTCTGGGAATTTTCCTCTTTGAAGCTCTTTTTCCTGTTTGTTTCTTTGTGACTTCAGGATTTTTATGCTTACTTAGGACTCTTACCTGCTCAGGTAAGAGTCTCCAGGCCTAAGGTGGGTGCAGAGTAAACTGGCTTTCATCAGGGAGCCTGCCTGCTCTCCTGGAAGTGCTGGGCGTCCTCCACTCCCACTGACTTCAGCCTCCAGGAATGTGCGGCGGGCCCTGCCTTGTGCTGGCAGAAGGGAACCTTCTTAGCTTGGATTCCTAGAAAAATGGAGTCCTGTCAACTCTAAAGGTGTGTACGTGTAGCTCTGTGTCTGTGCACCCTCATAACTTGTGAATCCAGCTCAGTGGAGTGTAAAAGCATCCAGAATTTTAAATATCCTGTGACTTTTGTGAAAACAGCACAAAAGAAGGAAACCCTGTTAGCCCCTTCATGAAGGGAGATGATGCAGCATGACATCACACACTTTAGTTCAGATCTAATTAGGTGCTCAGGACTCCCTGAGGAGGTGTTAGATGTGCTTCAAGTGCATTGTAACAGACATCAGAGAATCCAACCCTGAGCTAAATCCATATGCAATTAGGTTGGCTTTAGCTGCTGTATGCACCAGGCTGCTGGTTCTCTACACAACAGCAGTGGCTTCATTCCTGCTGTGTCCCAGTCCCTCGGCCTGTGTGGGATGTACTGACGAACCTTCTCGGAACAAGGAGCTTGGATGCAGGAGGAGAGATGTTTGGGAACGCCCATGGTGGGGGTTGTTGATCCAGGGCTGGTGGTGAGCAATCAGCATCTGATTCCCAGTGGATGCACGTGCTTGTAGTGAGTTTGGCACAGGTCAGGCTGCTTCCCTCTCCAGCTGGAGATGTGACTTAGTGCCTCTTGATCGGAGCTTACACCCCAGCCAATCCTGCAATGTTTTCCATGATTTGGAAATGGTGGTGTTAGGGTAATGAGTGTCAGGGCTGCTTGTGCTGGTGCCACCCACTGCAGTTCATGTGTGTTGCTTTTTCGTGCCTGTTTTCTGCTACTGATATTAAACAAATCCAGTGTTGTGCAACTCTGGAGCACCAGGAACACTGACCAGGCTACTTGGAGTGGGAGGCTGGATTAGGTACCTTCTGAAGCTGCTCCCACCCTGGTGATCCCAAACTAAACCCTGAACATGACACAGCCAGTGCTGAGCACTGCATGACCCACGTTGTCCATCAGACCTGGCTGGGGCAGCTCATATTTAGAAAATTCTTTAGATTTTTAAAATTGTTCATTTAAAAAATGATGTGATGTTTAATGTCAGATGAAAGATTACAGATGTTATGAGCTGCTGGCAGAGATAAATGGGAGACAGATGGAAGCAGACCTTTGCCTGTCTTGGCTCATGTGGATGAGTTTTTAAGTCCCCAATATAAGGTTTGCTTTTAGATGCTGGTATCCCCTGGCACAGGGAATGATGAAATCCAGGCACAGGCTGCCAGGCCAGCAGGAGTGGTGGCTGTGCTGCCTGTGAATGCCCTCCCAAGCCTTTCTCTTTCCCATTGCCACATGGCATGTTGGGAAACCTCCTTTGTGTCCTGGCACCTCACTTTAGGATGCTGCAGGTGCTTGGAGTGATGTGAGCAGCAGGGCAGGACTGGGGCTTTTGGGCATTGCTGTAGCCAAAACCCCAATGCTTGGCCCCATCCTGCTCGCTGCCTCCCTGTGCTCCCAGGGGAAGGAGGGCTGCAGTGCTTGCTTGAAGGAAACACAGAGTAACAAAACATTTTCCAGCAAAACTTGCAGGTGGAAACATGCCTTCAAAGCCTCAAGTCCAGCTCACTGCAGTTCTTCTTTTGGCCCTGCTTTGTTGCAGTAGATCTAACCCAGCATGTTGTGCTCCTCAGGGTAAGGGCTGGCTCTTTGTTCTGCAGAGCCTCTGGCTTCCCCAATTCTTCCTGTTCCTGCTGTGGGGAACAGGGTGAGGAGAGGCCCCACACTTGAAAGACAGGTATCATTAAAATGCAGTGGAATAGAGTTTTGAAGTCAAATATAGTGCCATGATGATCTAGATCGTGAAACTCAATCATTTCACTGTTGAATGCAAAATTATTATTGTTGCATTTTTAGTAAGACTTGTGGGAGCTGTGGGAAACAAACCCCCGCTGGCCCCTGGGAGCTGCAGGGCTGCACTGGGGGCTCCTCCAGCCCCCCCATCCTACACCCACCACTGCCAGCCTCACTATGCTCTGTGCCTGCCCCTGGCACGCTGCGCCATGTGGGGCTGGAGAGGGATGGGGTCAGCTTTGGGGGATGGCCTTATCAGACACCACGTGGAAAATCCCTCTTTGGGATATTTAATGTGGAAAGATGGGCTCGAGCTGTTCAGAACAGCAAAGAAATGCAGAAAGTCTGTTTGGGGATCTTTTCTTTGCAAGATTCATCTGTACAAAGACATAAACAGAGGGTGTAACTGTGGGAGTGAGGAACAAACAGCCTGAGCCGCAGCCTCTGTGTCCCAGCCCTGGGGGGATGCAGGCAGTGTGTGGCTGCAGGACACTTGGGCAGAAGGCTGAGCTTCCCCCAGCCACAGCCCTGTGCAGGAGCCACAGTCTGTTTGTGCACAGCTGAGTCCTGCAGAGGATGGGGTGTTCCAGAGGGACAGTTACAGGGCCAGGTGGTTTTGTGCTGTGGCAGCACCTGTAAGTAACTGTATGGCTGGGAGTCACTTTGCTTGGCTTGCAGTGGTGCTCGTACTCTGTTCTCTCATTGCTGCTTTGAACTTCTTTTCCTGTCTGATTGTTCCCTTAATCAAAAGAAAATGAACTCCAATTAAGGTATCTTCACACAGTGTGATTTGTGTCAGATTACGGCCGCTGGGGACCCTTTGAAAAGCAGCAATTCCAGGGCCTGATTCACCAGGGCTCTCAGGGAAAGGGGTGGATCAGGCTTCCCAAGTGAATGCAGCAAGAACATAGCGTGATTCATGCAAATCGGGGTTTTCATATAAAGTGAGATAGGATGGGAGCCTGGCATCAGCATTACAGTAGTGTTTGGAGATGCCAAGGGCGTCTCTGGGGCTGTGTGTTTACCCAGGCGTGCTCAGGCATGTTCTCTGGGTGCAAGACACATCTTTTGCATGTGCTTATGGGGAGGCTTCCAGAAGCCCAAGGGACCCGCAAGAGCAGAGTCTGTCGCGACAGAAACCGCTTGTGACGACTGTTTGGTTGGTGGAAGGTCTGTGTGGTGGATTGTTAGCAGGCAGCTTCTAAAGTGTTGTCCTAGGATTTCATCAACAAACTCTTAATAAACGTAATGAATTAACCTATTGAGAGTATTAAGCTTTAAAAGTGGTGGGTTTGAACTGGAAGAAGATAAATGAAGCTCTCTGCCTACCTCCTGCCGAGGCAAAGTCCCACTCAATAACGCTGCGTGTAGTCGTGGAAATTTACTGAAATCTTGGAATTGGGGAAAAAAAAAAGATATTTTAGCTCCCGTTGAATGTACTTGGTACAAGTAGGTACTGGAAGATGTTTAAAGCCCAGACAGCAGATATCCCATAGATGCATTTTATACCACTCATATTCTTTATTTTACCCCTCAAAAGGACAGAGTAGCCTGAGGGATGGGGTTGGGTTAGGGAACCAAACCCCACTTCGACAGAGGGGCAATGCCAGTGAGGTACCAGCTTCAGGGTGGTACCAGTGGGATCTCTAAGGCCAGGCTGTCATGGGAAGGTGCCTGGGACATGGTTCACTGCCTGGGGACGGACATCTGAGAGTACAGGGGAACTGAAGTCCCTCAGTTGGGGGAACCCCACAGAGCTGCTGCTGTGTGGAGCAGGAACCTGCCCAGTGCTGATGGCTCTTCCCCAGGATGGCCTGGGGTCTCATCCCCTCTTGCCCAACAGCTCTACAAACCCTGCCTTGCCTCCTGGGATAGCTGGACCCCCTGTGCTCCTTGATCCAGTCAAGGCCCTGCGGGCGAGCAGAGGGCTCTCAGCAGAAACTGCCTTCTAAAACGAAAAGCAAACCCAGCATGGTCAAAAGGCCCTAAAAGGCAGCAAGAATTACAAATAGGGATTGAAAGCTAAAGAGAGAGAAAATCTTAATTAGATCTCACTAGCCTGTAGAGGAACACATTGGATTAAAATGAAACGGAGCTTTGTACTCTCAGGGTTTCAGTGCAAGAATGGAAGAGGAATTATTCACATTTTCAATTTGTGAGGCTGGATTGCTTTTTCTGTGAACCTGTCTTTTTAACTTCTCACCTTGTCAGAAAATTGTGAAAAGCTGCTGGGATGGTGTATTTGGGGTAGTTCTTATCACAGCACATGGCAGAAACATTTCCATGGTTTCAGAACATGGGCAGAGTTTCCTATTTAATCCTCTCCTTCTAGGTTAACTCCTTTCATCCTGTGGTGTCCAGCCTGGCCCTTACTCACCAACCTGCCTTTGACTTCACTACCAGCGATATTTTCTCTTTGTGAATTTCTATCAATATTTAATACAGTGGTGTCAGTTATGCTGTAAGATGAGAGGAACTACTAGAAACCTTGAATTATACATCGTGTGGTGGGGGAAAGCTGGGAGCATTTTCTTTTGGTTCCATAGCTCTTGGAGTTGATCCTCCCGGACCTGCAGCTTGAAACCCCGATAATGGATGAGCCCCAGAAGAAACTCAGCCCGCGGCATGAGGGACGGCCCCGCAAGGTGAGGTTCAAAATATCCTCAGCTTACAGCGGTCGAGTGTTAAAACAGGTCTATGAAGACGGGCAGGAGCTGGAGCCCCCGGCCAAAGAGCACTCGCGGCGGTTCCTGCGCCACAGCTTCGAGCCAGAGGACCATTTCTGCGGGGCTGGGGAAGCGCTGGAGAACAGGTTCTACTGGCCCACGGCGCTGACTGCCCGGCGGATCAGCATCCTCAGAGACGACCAGGAACACAGTCTCACGGGGATCTCGCCCCTGCTCAGTGACTGCCAGCCCGGCACCAGCCACTGCAGGGTAAGTGATGCCCAGGGCTGTGCCCTCTTTGGGAACCAGCCTCAGGCTAAAACCATGTTTAGAGAAATACAGTGACAGGAGTCTCACACTTTCATCCGGATAAAACTCAGTTCTGTCAGTCCGGGACTCGAAAAGGGTGACTGTAAGTCCCCAGCCTTTATCCCAGGAATTTCATATGCTGCGTATTCCACACGTGGCAGGATCAGCAGGGTCTGCAGCAATGCAGTCAGCAGGGGACAGCATCTGCCAGCTGTGCTCCATATGTGCTCCAGCTTCTCCTGGTGCTGATCTGCATCTATCCATTGGGTAGGATATAACGTTTCCACAAATACCGATATCTGTGCATAGGAATCCTACTGCATCTAGAGCAGTCAAATGTAAGGTGGATATTAGCTTAATTGGGTATATTTAAAACATTAACATTGCATGACCTCAGCTGCCAGGAAAGCCAGTGTCACCATGAGGGTACCAGGAGCGTGAGAGCCAGGCATCCTCCAGCAGTCAGAATTTCCCTTGGGCTACTTGGACAATCCCAGCTTAGTTTCACTGGTTATTTTCTTAACATGTAATTAATGCCACTGGTATAGAAGTGTTTCTTTAGTTGTAATAAAGAGGCAGAACATGTGTGATATGTGTAAACACTTTTTATGGCCTTGATTTGAACACATTAGAAGTCTGTTAATTCTTGGTGCTCATAAAGCTGCATGTGGGAAACTCAGATGACTGATATTTGACCTGTGTTTAGTTGATACACTGGACATCTAGTTTACCTGAAAACATCAAACCATGATGAATCTCTCCTGCCCAAAGACAGAGCAGTATTGTGATCTTATCCACCGTGTTAATTTGTTCTGCATTCTTGGGTAATGCTCCTCTCCCTTCCCCAGTCTCCTCAACCACAGATACCTTGAGTGACCATGCTGTCCAGTACCAGTTTGTGTTGTAACAACATGCATTTGGTGTTTGGAGATGCCATGCCTCTCTAACACACATGAGGCTCTTTACCTTCTGCAGCTGGTGAGGACTTGTGCTCACCCGCCTCCCCCTCATGTTTCTCCCCACAGAGGAGCAGGTGCCCCATTGTCAGGAAAACATCAGCCACCTTGTGTCAGCTGATGTGACTTGGCAGGGCATTTTTTAGGAGAACATTTCCTTTTGCATCACTTCTTGACACAGATACTTAAACAGAGCGAAATATGAAGAGCGTGTAAAACAATAGGCCCTGGTAACTCCATATGACACCCAGAGAGGGGGAAGGAGGGACCAGGTCAGCAAAATGCTGTTCTTAGGGAAATGTTTAACCATGCCAAGTTTAGCTTTAAAATAACTAGAAAAGAATACAAATTCACCCATTAGGACTGTCCCTTCACTGCTCTGCTGGGTGCTCTGTGGGTGGTGAGGGAGCTGGGTGGGTGAAGGGGATGCTCTTCTGGAAGCTCAGGAGAGCAGCAAACCATCAGCTCTGCAAACCATCAGGGTTTGCAGAGTGAATTTATACTGGTGAGACACTGATCAGTTCCTTCTTCAGGCTTCCCCAGTCGTAGATTTTGGAAAGATCATCATCTACACTAATAACCTGAAAATCATCCGTGCACCGATGGACCAGAAAGAGCTCATGAGAAGAATCATCCAGACTGAAGGAATAAATGACTGTACCTTCCTGTACCGGGAGAGGAAAGAAAGATTTGGTGGTGGACATAAAGATGTGGAAAAAGTGGTCACCTGCAACCAGTATGTGCTGGTAAGAGAAAATGGAAAGTGCTTTTTATGCCTAAGGCTTTTGGGTCTCTCAGCCTTGGTCAGACCACAGAATATTCCCACCCAAGCTCCATCCATCCCTGTATCTGGCTCCTAGATAACTTTGGAATAAAAGCATCACTTTGTTCCTTGTTGCCCTCGGGAGACAATACCAGTGCTGTGCTGCAGTCTGTGCTCTGGGGATGGCTGTGCTGGTTCCAGATGCTCATGTCTCCCTCTAAATTCTTTCCCTGGAGATGGCTGACATTTATGTAGCTTGGCTGGAGTCCATCCCTCGTCACCTCTCCCAGTGGGATAAGGGCAGGCCAGAGTTTCTTCAGCCTGACAAGGCTAAACACAGCTGCTCTGTGGCTGAGACTCCTGCAGGCTAAAATTTTAATATCAGCTGAAATAAGGTCGTGCCTTCCACTTGTTTTCTCACGAGGGAGTCTTTGTTGGTCAGAATCCCAATTAGTCTGACCATAATTTGATCCCACAACACTTAATGTTGTTGTTTGGGGCAGATACAGTTTCACAGACCTGAGTCCAGCCTGTGCTGAGTGCAGGTCACCAAGGTCCTTCTTCCCCCAGGAATTTCAAGGTGGGATTTGAGACAGACTGCCTGGCACCCTGGGAGAAAGGTGCAGGCACAAGGGAAACCTTGAAACAAGGTGTGCACTGGCAGTGATGAGGGATTTGGGGGGAGAGGGTGAAGAGAAATGCCTGAAAAAATGAAGCTCAGCTCAAACCTGAGGCTGCAGAGCTGAGATGGTATGATAAGAAATGACAGGAGGACGGGTAGAGCTGTGCAGAGGAGAAAGATGAATTTGGAGTATTGTGTTACAAGCCCAGTCACATTAACTTCTCATTTTTCAGCAGTAGCCACAAATTGTCCCCAGACATATGGGAGCCTTTCTGTTGAAGTCCTTGTGTAGAGAACTGACTGTCATTGTGTCAGGAGCAACCGCGATGGGAAAGACCAGAAGACAGAATTTCCCTCTTTCAAGTGTGTTCCTGACTTTGGTGTCTCACACCCACTAACAGATTTTTTTCCTGCTCTCTCTCCTTCAGGAGCATGATGCTGAACATGGTTGTTCACAGTGTAAAGGCTCAGGCTCTGCTCCCTGCTCACTGTGCCATGGAAGCAAGTTCTCAATGCTGGCAAACAGATTCAAGGAGTCCTACCGGGCTCTGCGATGTCCGGCGTGCAACGAGAGTGGGCTGCAGCCCTGCCAGATCTGTGCTGCCTGACTGGGCTGCCAGCACCACCACCAGGCTTTGCAGAAAACTTGGAACTATTTAACCTTCCAACAGCCTCACAATGGCAAGTTTTTAAAAGATGGGAAAGGCACGTTATACATATCTCACCGTGAGTGTGAAACTGCACTTCTGCTCCCAGTTGTCCTGCCAGTCTGCCCCGTGAGCCTGTCCAGCTTTGGAATCAGCCTGGCCCCAGGCTGAATGTGTCCCTGACTCTGGCTGCCAGGCAAATGTATCCCTGGCCCAGAGGAATTGACCGGCATTTGGAGGTCAAGCACTTGTGTAAATGTCTCTGCACCTGGAACTCACCTGAAACTGTCCCTGTGCTGGCACCGTCCCTCCTCCCTTGGGTACTTGGTGCCTGGCACAGCCAGGTCTGACCCCCTGGTGCTCTGTCATGCAGGAGTGGGTGTGCAGTTGGTACCAGTACAGGTGCACACAGGTGTTCAGCTTTTAACCTGCTGAACACTGCAAGTGATGCTGTTGTTGCTGTTAACTCTGTCCGTGCCCTGCAGCGTCACAGGCATTTCCTGAGGTTTTGTTCATCTTACACCATCTTTAGTGACACAGTGATACCTTTGGGGTCTGATTTATGGGAGGAAATCGAAAACCCTTCCCAAACCTGGAGTTATAAAAAAAATAGACATGTATTTATTACTATGAATAGAAGTTTTTTGTCTCCTTACAAGGAAGGTTTGGACTAAAAGTCCCCTGTATGCTGCTCAGCACTTCTCAGGACCAGATTAAGTGTGAGCGGGACGGCCCTTGCTTCATATTAATCCCATGTTGTAATCTGCAGGAGGTAAACTCTAATTAGTAAGGAGAGGCAAGGATGAGGATACTTTGCAGGGTGCCAGTGGTGCACAAAGGGTGGGGGCTGTAAGAGGCTGAGGCAAAGGGGAAATGCTATTTTTTTTCCCCCAAAGCATTAACTTATTACATTGTATATTCAGGAGTAATGTCAGTGCAACCTTAACTCCCATATTACCTCGGAGACCCTGATGAGTTATAGGCTGCTCACATGTGCTTCATGCTGAGGCTGCAAGCCCGGGAAGGGTAATTTACGGCCAAGTTTCTATTTTCCTGTGGTAGGTTACAAGATTTCTCTGCAATACCGAACTGATTCGAAATAATGCTGTTTTAGCTCTTAGACTTTGAAATGTCTCCTGCTGAAATTGTGAGGTGGGTACTGAGGGTTTATTTTAAAAAATTGCATTAATCTACAGCAGATATTTGATTGGCTTTTATTCATCATATCAGGATTTGCCATATGAAAAAAATGTTGTCCTCGGGGTATCACTGAGGGCAGGGGAGACCTCCCAAGTCAGAAATTGCTGTTAAGCAGATCTCTTCCTTCATATCTGACCTGTTTGACCTCAGTTTATTGGGCTTGTTGGAGAGTTCGCTGGTTTAAGAAAAGAAAAAACAACCAGGGGAAATTGTTGCCTGATAATGTTTACAAAAAAACCCAGATGCAAATATGCATTTATAAAATCCATATTTATTGTTCTTTGGTAATTACAATGTTTCTCAACCACTGTCACTCCTCTGGGCTGTGTCAACTATTCCCATCATCCCAACACATCACTAGGGCTATGGCTGCAGCCAGGAGCTGAGCTCTGCCCCTGCAGGTTCCAGTGTCCCAAGGAGCGTGGACCTGTCTGTGCTCTGGGACTGGGCTGGGAGTGACATGGTCAAGCAGAGCAGGGGGATTTTTCTCCCCACACTTCCAATGCAGTCCTTTTACTTTGGTGATGCAATGGCTTGATTTACCCAATAAATGCTCTTATTAAAGTTTGAACTTTCCTGCAGCTTGGTGAGGTGGCTGTTGAGGCAATGGACTACTTGTTACTGGTTTTATTTCTGCTGTAATCAGAGGCTCCTGCCCATCTATCTGTGTGTCTGTCCCAGCTGGGCAGGCTGCACAGGGTGCAGGGGATGAGCTGGGCCAAGCTGCCCTTGCAGCCACAGCACTGCCTTGCTCCAGCCTGGTTCTGTCCCCAGCTCAAAGAGGCACAAATCTAAGTGGGACTGTGGCCAATGCTTGTGGGCAGAGCCCCCTGCACTCGCTGGCAGCCTGGACAGTGCCACAAGGACCTGCGCTGGCAGCCTTGCCCCTGCTGCTGCTGTCCTGGGCACTGGGAGGCGGAGAACACCTCCTGCTAATACCAAAAATTGTCAGATCCTTAAAAACTGGATTGGTTTATGGGTCAGAGTAGAAGTAGTGGATGATGTGTTGCACTTCTGCCAAGAAATAACAAGATTTTCCTGTTTGCTATAAGCCTTTAAAGGCGTCACTGCGCTTGCTGGAGTCACCAGGCTTCTGCACGTGATCTCAGTGGGGTCAGGTAGAGTGTCCATCTCATGAGGGAATGACAGACGAGATACAGGAATCTCTAGATGTGGTGGTGTGGTTTTGTTTAACTGACTGCCTATTTTTTTCCTAGCATTTGATGGCTCAATAATGGAAGTGAATCCCTGGAGTGGTGTCATGCCCTGTACCAAATACCAACCTGTCCCCTCACAGTGCATGTGAACTGCATGTGAAATTGTTTTACAAAGGAAAAACCCAAATGTCCTCACAAGTGCTGGATCTTTTAACACTAAATACAGGCAAAGATGCTTAGTCTGAATCTATTTCTCTTGTTTCTGTTAACCTTCTACAGTTTTGTTGTTTTGCCTTAGAACAGGAGTGTGCAAAGATGCATTTAACGGTTTCTTTAAAGAAAAAAACAAGGGCAAAAAGGCAACCGTCTCTTCTGCACTGCTGCAGAACTCCCGAGCTGTGTCTGGCAGGCTCGGGCAGCCGGATTCACCAACCGTGTAGTTGACTGCCACACCATGGCGAACTGACGGATGTGCTCCCAAACACGCGGGAGAAAACTCGGAGCAAACTTGGAAAAGAGAAGGCTGCTGAGGAGAAGGAGGGTTGGTGCTTTTTGTTGTGAAGGATTTGAACCACAACAGAAGTGCAAATGGAGTTGTTTCGTGTGGTGCAGGTCGGTGGGACTCAGGAAGGGCAGGTGGAGGTGAGCAGGGAGGCTGACGGTGACACCCAGGAGGGCACAGCAGGAAGGGTGAAATAATCCCTGTTTATATGTGGCAGCAAAGTGCATTGCCTGGTTTTAACCCGGAATGTGATAGGATTGAAGAGGTAATTGCCATAGTTACTCATAGATGCCTTAGTTAAAGTTGATTTTGGGGCTCCTGCTCTGGCTCACTCTGTTGTGACTCTGCAGGCGGAACCTCGGAATGCTGTTATGCTGCAGAACAGGGTGGAAAGGTGAGACCAGATGAGCTCTCAGAGGAGACCAGAGCTGAAGCTGTCAGGGTTCTTCGAGGGCATGTTTACGCCAAGACATCTTCTGGCCCATGGAAATCACAAGTGTGGTCTCAACTGCGGCATTTTGAATCAGCTGGAACTTGTGATGCATGAGGATGGAGCACAGAGATCCCTTGGGCACTGGAAAGCACCAGTGTGTTTTTTTGGGTGGCCTTAACTGAGTGCAGTGGTCATTTTAAAGTGAGCCTGTGAACTGGGAACCAAACATTTAGTTCAAGTGTGATGAAGTGGTCTGTGTTTGAAATATGTGTATCTAAATGTAAAAAGCTTTTGTACTTATCAATCTTTATCACAGCGAATAATCTGTGTAGTAAGTTTTTAATTTACATTTATTCACAACCACCATCCTTCCAAAGCAGTAAGTGGAGGAATCTGGAAAGCTTTAGCTGAATTTGCAATATCACTGCCTCATTTCCCTGTGGTTAAAAAAGAAGGAATCAGAATATTTATGAATTTAAACATGATTATTTTTTTGCAAGTCTTTGAGGCTGTCGTTTTGATTTACGTGGGCTCCATTTGATCTTGTGTGTAAACTCAGCCCTTCACTGCTTTGAAATATTTTGGTTTTATACAAATTATCCTGTGTGAGCTGCAGTGATTTCTCTCTGCTGTGTAACACGGTGCCACCTGAGCGGCCTGCGATTCCCCTCCAACAGCTTCTGAGAAAAGCTGCTGTGCCTGGGAACTGCTGCTTCTACAAATGACTGCACACCTTCCAGTCAGCAAAGGTATGCATGGTCTTAATTCCCTGGAGTCAGAGTAATGACCAATGTGATCAATTCTGCTTGTTGTTGTTTGTAGAAAACAATCGATATGTTTGCAGGAAGACAAGTGGGAGTGCAGGAATTCTTGGTGTATTTTTACTTGCTGGGTTTCTTGCAAGTGAAGAATGGCCAGCTCTGGTCAGAGTGATGCAAGGGGTGACCCTGGAACTGCTGGGACGCCCATGCTGGGGTGCCGAGAAGTCTGGGGGTGGAGGGCTGGTGCTCCCGAACCACTGTGTGCTGGTGCTGTGCTCACAGCTCTAAAACTGTAAAGGGGCCTGGAAACCTTCAGGGAACGCTCGTGGCCAGCAGCGGAGTGGGAAAAACAATCCGGGACTGCGGGTGGGTTACACAGGCAAAGTCAGCTTTGGGGTTTGCTTGGGTCCATTCAGTGCGTTAGAGGAAGAAAGTCCTTGAAATACAGTCTGCAAAGAAATTTACTACAGGAGCTCATTGAAATTGACTACAGGAGCCATTGACGTTTTCAGGAGCAGTGCGCGTGCTTTGTCGGGATAGCGGTCCCTGTTTCCCGGGATCTGACATTCTGCGGGATGGCGTGCGGACATTCTGAGGGCCAGGGATGCGGGTGCGGCGGGCGAGGGAGCAGGTTCGCCCCCGGGTCCCTCGTTGCGGACCGGGCCGGGTGCGGGTGCGGCGCTGCGGGACGGCCACGAGATGGCGCGGCTGTCCGGGCGGTGAGAGGGGACCGACGGACCGGGCCGGGAGGCCGGGGGTGCTGGGCCTGACCCGGCCACTCTGAGGCGTGGGGTCAAGGCACTCCCCGTCCCGCCGTCCCTTCAGCAGCAGGAGCTGCCCTGGTCGCTGCCCCGCAGTCACTGCTCGCCTCCCCCCGCTCGCAGCCCGTGCCCGGTCCTCGCCGCGCTCTCCCGGGTGTCACAGGCTCAGGGGACAGTGGCTGTGACTCCGGAGCTCCCGGGACTCGTGGCAGGAGCAGGTCCCCGAGCCCTCTCTCCTGGCCAGGAGTGTCCCGTGGTGACCCGGGTGACAGCTGTGTTCTCGCAGTGGGAGCAGCGAGGTTTGGACATGACGTCGGGGCAGCAGCACAGCCGCAGCCCCCTCCCTTCGGGCAGTTCCAGATGTTGGCAGTCCTGGCTCTGTCCGGTGGCCCCGCAGAAGGTGCCGGGGATGAGGACACTGGGAGGAGCCAGTGTCGTGTGCGGCTGCTGGAGGGACACGGGGCTGGACCTGGCCTGGCTGGGCAGCAGAGGTGTCTCGGGGCAACAGGTTCTGCGCTCTGGGCAGGGGGACACGGGGCTGGGCTGTGTCACCTGCGTGGGACCGCTGTCCCCGGGGCTAGGGCAGAGCGAGCACAGGGCTGCGGGGCCGGCCAGGCTGAGCTCGCTTTGTCCTCTGCTGCTCTCAGCTCCGACTTTCCTGGGGAACGAGACCTTGCAGGGCGGCTGTGCCTGGCTGAACACTTGGTTTCTGGGGCTGTTCGTCTCTTCCAGCCATTACATCTACTTGTAGACTTGTAATGTTATTTCTTTCACAGTGCTGTGTAGGAAATTGAGTCTATTTCTGTTTAAATACTGGGGTAATAGAGCCTGCTATTTAGTGAAAGATTTATGTAAATGGCTCTTTGTTTCACATGATTGGGCCTCAGAGAGTGCAAGTTACATCGATAATGTAATTATGCCACTACTGCCATTTCAAAGCAGCATGTCGTGGAGAAGCCTCCAATTTCGATATAGAACAGGACTTGAAAACCTTGTGCTTTTTAAATCAACTTGTATTCTGCAGCAAGAAAAAAGAGTAGACCTGGGTTATTGAACATGCTGTTCTGGAGTTGTCTACCTTTTTAGCTTAGAACTCAAGACTTCTTTTACATCAGAATTTTGATATATCAGAAGTTTTGAGCACCTATATAATTGCATTACAGAACTGAGTTAGCCTTAAAATGCAATTTCCCCACCTTTCCTTGAGCTTCGTGTTTTGTTTTGTGGCAGGCTGATGGGCAGTATTTCTTCAGCCTGGCATTTGTATTAGCATGGAGGTCACAGTAATGTTTGGGTATTACTTGAGATCAGTAAATTACCTTGTGCTTTACAATACAGGGTTCATTATTCAAGTGAGCATTGATTGCTTTTTGCAGTGGAGAGTGAGCTCCTTGTAGCCTTCTGTATCTCATTCTTGGCCAGAGTTGTCTAATCTCCAAAACAGACTCTTCACCCTCAGGAGTTCTGTTTTGTGCATGCATATCTTACACAGGATGGTGCCCTACAGCAGCCTATACAGTGTATAGGATATATTAGCAGTTGTGGCACCTCCTGGGAAACAAGTGCCATAGACTTTGCAGGGAAATTAATCCCCTTTCTTCCTAGTGCAGGAGTTGCGATCAAATACTCATTTGGGATGAAATAGCAACTCACAGACATTACATTTTTAGCCCCAAGTGCTTTAATCCCTAAGGTTTTGGTCCCTAAATTCTTTGTTATGCATTTAGAGATGCGTTCTCGCTTGCAGCTCAGGTTTAATACCAGGTTTATGCTGTTTCTATGCAAACTGTTTAGTGAGGGTATCCTGAGACTGGGAACACTGAGAGTTGGTGCTGCTGCTGCCATTCTCTTCAGGTGCAGGAAAGCACTCTTGCTGAGAATGCTCTCCTGCTCTGTGCTCATGGAGATGCTTTGTGTTATCCATGTGATGTGTTTGTTCCAGTTCTGAAACCAAACCCCATGAAGTTTATTTCCCAAATCCCACCAAACACAGCTGTTTGAGAAGGTGCTCCCTGATCCCAGAGAAGTCTTTCCCCTGGGCCACCTGCCAGCTGGCTGCTCTTCCAGGAGCGTTCTGTTCTTGATCTGGGTCATTAAATATTAAAAGGCAAAGTGATTCTAAAAGACAGTCGTCTTTTTGAGATACTAAATAACTGTAATTTGTTTCCTAATAGATACTTTTGTCCTTGTCACTGGGTCCAACTCAATACGAAAATAAGTGTGTAATGAGACAGGGCTGCTCTGCAAATCTCACAGTGTGTTCGCCCAAAGAATGAGCCTGAGAATAGCAATGGGGGTGGGGACAGGATTAAGCTAAAGCTCAGTCTATATGTTGGGCTGGTCTCTCCACTCCCTGAGCTTTTCTCTCAGCCCAGTCATTGCCCACCCGATGCTGCCAGGAGGAGGGTTCTCCGGGGAGTCCTGCCAACCCCTGCCTGGGCTGTGGGAGAGGTCCTGTGCCCTTACAGAGCCTGGCACTGCTGCAGTGCTTTGGGCCCAGGAGCACCAGTGCACCTGCCAGTGAAATGTTCTTATCATGTGTTAGGTGAGAGGGGCTAGACTTCAGTGCTGGATGCAGGTGCCCTCCTGAGGCACAGCACAGAGGGCCCGTGGCAGCCTTGTTACAGCCCTGTGGCAAAGCAGCAGCAGTACTGGGTTATACTTCAAAAAATAATTAAAAAAAAAATCAACCCACCCCCCCCCCCAGTGCTCTGTAATTTGCCAGTATTTCTGCTTGCACATTTGCTGTTCTGTGTCTCCGAATTCTTTGGCTTTATTTAAAAAATGGTAATATATGTTGCTGTGACTCTTCCCTTCTGATTCTCTTATCTCAGCAGGTTTGTGTATGGGGATTATTTACCACAGAATTGCAACGTGCCAGAAGGTAATTCCTGAAATTTTAAGAAAGGTAATTTAGTCAAGTTGTAAAACCTTAATGCTTCACTGTGGTTTGTCTTGTTTAAAAGGATCACATTTCCTAATGGCTTCTTTCTTTTTCAAATTAGAAGAGTTAGTGTTAAAGAGAAGTTCCCAGCCTTTCCCCTGTTGCCTGCTCCAGTGGCAGCTTGGGCTGCCTTGCACGTAACAGGAATTGGCTCCTTTTATCCTTGTCCTAAATTGACTATCAGCAGCAAGACAGAAAGTATGAAGTGCTGCAGGGGGAGCGGCCTGCAGGGGTCTGGGAGGTCTGGCTGGAGACCAAGTGGCTCCCTAAACCTTGGAGTGTTTCAATGGCCTTTGGTAGTGGTTGAGAGAGCCAAATGCTGTTGTTTTGGCTCACCTGACTGACATGCCCTCCAGAATCCTCAGTCCTGCCCTCTGAGGCCTGTAATGCTTTCCAAGTACTGAGAACTGATTCTACCTTTTTTTTTTTTTTTTTTTTTTTTTTTTTTTTTTAAGCTATAATTCTTCCATTTCAGGCCTGACATCTACTTGGAAGAAGAATCTTGGCCAGGGATGCAGAAAAGAAATACAGCTCTGAAATCTCACTGTCTGACATGGATAAAGGATGTGTCTACAAGCAAGGAGACTGGGAGAACTGGGAGAGGACTGGGAGAACCCAGTCTGGGGAATACTGGGCACTGGGCAGCAAAGACCTTGTGCCCACTCAGGGCTGCTGCTGCAGGCCCAGAACTCTGAAAATGGGCTTTCAGTTGTCTTTCTGAATGCTTGGGGTCTGAATAATAATTTCTTTGGCCCTTGAATGCATTTGTAGCAGCAGCTGCAGGTGTCCTGTAGCTTTCCTCTGGCTTCTTCACACGCGAGGTTGGGTTCTTTGGCCAGAGCACAAATAATTGCTGGAAATTAATTTTCCGTGCTGCTCTGCAGTCAGAGCAGGCTGCCTGCTGGCCTGCACAGCAGGTGAGGCAGAGCCTTCGCTTTGCTCTCACATCTACCAACAGATGCTTGGACAGAAGTTTAAAAATTATCAGCTCCCTCCTGCTTGCCAGCCCTTGGCATGGAGTGCTCCTTCCCAAACAATTTCCTTTCCCCGGTGATTGCCCGCTGTGCCCCGGAGGTGTGAGCTGCCTGCGGGGCTTTGCCTGGGAGAAACACACACTTGTGCAGAGTGGAACCTAAAAATGTCTGGATGAACATTTACAGCAGGATCAGAGTGGAATTGCTAATTCCTGTAGCACTGAAATGAGCGGGTATGTGATACATGTGACTGCCTTTAAAAAAAGATTTATTTCCAGCTGATGTCAAGCCCATTAATTCTTACTTTGTTCTGGTGTCTCTTGTAATTCGTCGTTGCTTTTGCCTGGTGCTGTTCCCTGGGAAGTGTGGCAGGGTTGTCCAGCAAGGTCCACGTGACTTCAGAAAGCTCTGAGGATGTTCAAGGAAAAAAAGCAACAACTTCAGATGAAATTAAATCCCTTGTGGCTCAGGCGTTTTTGAAAGCCCCATGCTGGGATGCTGCTGCTGGAGGATACGCTCCTCTGGCTTTTAAAACTGTTTTAAAAGTTCTCTTGGACCCTCTGTTCTTACTGGGGCTTCCAGAGCTGCATTGCAGTTCTGAATGTTGGTCCTGTTGGTGTAGAGACTCCTTAACTGCTGTACCTGGTCACTCACTCATGCCCTGTTTGCAAGGCTTTCCAGTTAAGGAAGGTGCCCATCCTCGGCATGTGGCTTCTGCCCCTGCAGCTTGTGTAGAGGAGTTGTCCAGGCTCGGTGTCACCTCTGCGCACTGGAGCATTCACAGGGAGTCCTGAAGTGTGACTGCAGCCTCAGCAGGTTCACTTACACCTGGTTCCAACACCTGCCAGGGTCCAGGTGCCTCCAGAGGTTCCCTGGGCTCCAGGGCCGGTCACCAGCTGCAGAACCCAAGGAGCCCACGGGCCTCAGCCCTGCTGCCCTGCCCAGGTCAGACCAAGGACAGCCAGTACTGTCACATCCTCAGGAGTCCACGGGATTGAGCGCTGGCTGGAAAAACAGGTGTGAAATTTCCGCAAGTAGTAACGTACAGTGACATTCATGTGTGGAGGGATGAAGGACTTAACGCGAAGGGTGTAACATCAGCAGCGCATGATTGCACAGTTAAACCAGAGAGAAACCAGGAAACACACAATAAAGAGACCCAAGTGGTGCAATTCCTAGGAAAACTGTATATTGTTCCCCTAAAGAGAGACCAACATTGTGAGAGTCATGTAAGCTGAGATGGGAATCCGGCGTATTTCAGCCCTGTCAGGTGAAGTTATAACTGTGCCAGCTTCAGCCCAGCTATGTAGACCAATACACTGGAAAAGATCAAACCGTGAATCCAATCCCTGCAGGGACCTGTGGTTTAGACATTGAGCAGACCCTCATCCATAGGCATGGATGAGTTTATCCAGTTTGAGATTGACAGTTACATCTTTATTATTTTGAGCTAGAGAACTGCAAGTCAGTGAAGGGAGACTGCGACCTTCCTGGTGTCCCTGATGGAACTGGGGCAATTGAAGTGACACTTGCTTAGACAAGTTAAATAACAAGTTAACCACAGTGTAGTTCTTCCTCTTAGTGTCAGCCAGTTATTTTGCCCTAAATAAATGTGGATTTGTTGCTGCCAACTGCTCCATATTCTTGTACAGTGAATTCTTGTGGGTGCTTCCAAGGAGAGCATATAAATGTCTGAAAAGATCTAGTAGCAAACAGGAATTACCATAAATAAATTATAAACCATGAAAAAAGACATGATGAGGCATATCTGTATATTTGGATGCTGAAAGCACCCGTGTTATCATCTTGGCTGAGCTCTTGCCACTGCCCCATTGTTCTCCATCACTGCAATGAGATGCAGCTTGAGAGGGAGGGCTCCAGGGCTTCTGGTCTTCACTGCTGGAAAATCAGACACACCAGTCTGTGTATTGTCAGCTGCTCCCCTCCACTTGAATGTGCCTGTGTTTGGGTTAGGGACAGTTTCTGCAGGAATTCACCTGCACTTGCCCTAAAGGCATGTGTTACTTTAAGTATGAGTGTGACCTTGCTTGGGCAGGGTCCCTGCTGCCAAACTGAAGGGAAATTCAATGGTCAAACTCCCCTGTAAATGCCTGGATTTATGCTGAAGTTGTGAACTGGCAAATTTCTGTGTCTGAGCAGGTGATACCTGTCTTTCTGCTGTGGAGAAACTCTGTGTAGCTTTAATTTTTGGTGTCATTTGCTGCTCCTCAGTGTTTTGCTTTGACTGCTTTCTGCCTCTCCACTGGGAACATTTCTTTGCTTTATCATTTGGTATCCCTCCATTGCTGTCATATTCCCATTATTGCCCAGCTTTTCCCTCATCTCCCATGGCCTGAGGGAGCCACAGTCTCATGGTATGGTGGGTGCAGAGTGAGATGTTTCCCTGATGGGGAGAGGTGCACATGGTTTGGGAGCAGGGCTTGTCAGCTGGAGCTGGGAATTAAATCTCTCTCCTGCACAAAAGCTCCCTCTTTTGAAGAGCTTTGCATTGGATGTAACTTTTAATTTGGCTTTGAAAGCCAGGCAGGCTTTGGAAACTCTCCCTGACACTATCTGAACAAGGATATTGCTAGACTTTTTATACAAAAGACACTTTAATTAAACTCCCATCATGAAAACAATTAGACCAAATTTGCAGTACTTAACTAGTCAATAATTTAGTAGTTGGAGCTCATTAATAGACTTCTCCCTGTGCCTGTGTTGTAACGATGCTGCACTGCCAGCTGCCTGCCATGGAGATCAATCCGGGCTCAATATCTTCTGTCCCCTGCACTGGTGACATTGGTGCAAACGGGATAAATAAATAAAGCCCAGGTGGGTGCAGGGGTGGGTGTTTAGTGCTGCCATGCCTCCTGGATCGGGGGAGCTGCTCACCTTCTGCAGCCCCTTGAACTCCACGTGTTTGCGTTCTCACCCCATGGCACGGACAGGAATAATCTCTTATGGCTCTTTGGGTGTCCCTCGTGGGGAGGGTCCTGCTGGACCTTTGGCAGTGCTGGCCCTGGGAGGGGGTGTTACAGACCCCTTCTTATGCTGATGTTCTTCTGTCTCCTTACGTTTGCCTTTGGGGTTGTCATAAAAAGAATGTGAAGGGAAAAGATGAATCCTCTACTTTCTAATGTAGAGTTTGCTCAAAGTTTATGAAGTAGACAGAAAAAGGAAAGGGTGTTCTGCTCTGTTCCGGTTTCTTAGGACAGAGTTCACATAGACAGGCAGGACATCAGTTATGGTGCAGGTTTGCTCAGCTTGCGTGTTGGAAGCTCTTGCTCAGTCATTTTTGAAAGAAGGTGGGAGAGGAAAGTAAGTCATTTACTGCTTGAATTTTGTCCCTGAATTAGACTCTAATTTTTTTCAAATCATCAGATCATTTGGGCTCAAAATTAAATTGATGTTTTAAGTCCTGATTCTTTACATCTTTTAATTGGTGAAAAAAATGTTTGACCTTTTCTTTTGTCTACAGAGAATAAGCAGAACAGAAATGGATTTACTTTTATTATGGTAATCGTTTTATTTCAAATACATTTTAGAACAGGGCATGTGTGACTGTATCAGTTTCTGTAATTCATTCTCATTCCTGATTTCCCCCAGGCACTGAGGCAGTTCTTCTTCCTAATGCCTCGTTGTACCAGCTAATACTGCAATAACAATTTGTGCTTCTGTAGCACCTTTACACTGAAATAGTCAAAAGTAGGCCCCAGGAATTTATATCATGTCACGCATCTTTCTCCAGTAACATTAGATGGTTTTTGCAGCCGGATGTATTTACAGCAGCCCCAGTCAATCCCCCTCCAGCAGTTCTGGCACTTCAGTAGTTCTGTCTCGGAGAGAATTATGAACAAGGATAAAAGCGCTCCAGCGGAGCATCCCGAGGGAGACAGTGTTCCAAGGCCTTTCATTTTGGGGAGTCACGTCATGTTGACAAACCAGGTCTAACAGCCACATCTCCTGGGGTGCTCACTGGGAAATGGGGTTCTGTGGAAGTCTTTTGTTCTCTGAAAGTTTGTGCCCTGAAGAGATTTGGGGGTTCAGGTTGTGCTGTGCGGAATGTTTAAGATTTACACCTGCTGAAAAAGAAGCAAGAAGGAGAAGGAAGGAATATTTAATTAAACCTTTTTAAAGAGAAACTAAGAGGGGCCTTTTGTCCCTTTTTTTTTTTTCTTTTCCTCCCCCTTCCAGTTTGTCTCTTGTTTCAGATGAATGAAAGCATCTGTATGTACCTGAAAAAATGGGGTGTTCATGGCTGAGCTCATGAATCTTACATACTGCGAGACTTTAATTAACCAGTATTTACCATGATTTATCATTTTTTAGTTATCTAATGGAGAAATTTGTTTTCCAGATGAACTGAGATGTCCACATTTTATGTCATGCCTTGTGCAACTCTTTAACTATTCATGGGGGATCGAGTGGTTAATTCTGTTGAAGTTTGGTTTGGTGTTTAAGTGGCCATAGCAGCGTCCTATCTGTTTTCCCACTGATGTGGGTGAGTGTAGGATTCGAGAGCCTGGCAGCTCCCACAGTCCCTGCTGGTGTGGAACCCAACGCCCCCAACCTCTCCTCGGTGATTTTGCCGCTGATGTTGGAATCTGTGCCCTGAGCTGCAGATGGAAGTGTGTTTCAAACAGCACAGCCAGTTAATCATTTGCTTGTTCCTTGTAGCCACGAGATCTTTGTGTTGTGGCTTTAAAAGAAAAAAAGGAGCAGCAGCAGCTGTGCTGGTGTGAGCAGCGACCGGGAGCGGCGACACGCGTCGAGCCGGCAGATAAAACACGACGGTGGATGAAACAGACCAGCTCAGGGGGCCTCTACAGGGCTGCAGAAATCCCTCAGCAATTTTGGCTATGTCTGCAGATCTGTAAAAATGGAAAATACAAGCACACCAGGTCTGGTATAACTGTGCAGCCTCTCGCCTCCACAGCATCCATCTCCCTCAGGCAGCAGATGGATCTGGGCATTCCATTCCTCCCAGGCTGTTCCACAGGGATTCTTCCCTGGCTCAGCTGTAGTTTTAAGGTGCATTTTGCCCAAATGTAATCAATGGCAGTACAGTGATAATATTTAAAGCTTTGAAATATACATTGCATGAATGAGAATGATTGATAAATGCCCCCCAGGCTTCCATTTGCTCCTCACCTCCCACCCCCTGACCTGCCACCTTCCTGCTGGCCTGACCAACAGGCACTGCTTTCTTGCACCTGCTGTACTGGTTGGAATATGTGACAGGGCTGCTTGCAGAGACAAACCCTGATTCCTGCTTTATCTACTTGATCCTGACAGCACTGAATTTCTGCATCTGTCTGTTTGGAGAGCTTGGAAGAGATAAGGGAGTCAGGGATCAGTGGGAGGCAGCAGTGTGAGGGGCAGGAAATAGAGTAGGGGATCAGCTGCATGATGAGCAGGAGAAAATACTGTATGAATATTAAATTTTGTGAATGGCCATGATAAAGCTCATGTATTCACACAGTCCAGATTAGATATCTTCATTTTATAGAAAGAGAGGGAGAAGTTATGTTTCATAAAACTCTTTAGGGACACCAAAGGCGCTGATTTTTTTAATCATTATTTTTGAAACTGATATATAAACCTTTTCAGTGGGTAGGGCAGGATTTTTAAAATGCCTAACGGAATGCCAGTGCCATTTTATGACTCATCATATTTGTCACATTTCTCTTATTTTATTCCAACTCTGAACAAAAATATGTGAAAGTTCTGCTGCTTTGGTTTTGTTTGTAGAAGTCATGGTGCATTGGAGTGGGAATTACAGCATTTATGATTTTTTTTTATTACCCGTTCAGAAAAGGTATTAATGAATGATGTGCACCCACATTATTGCCAATAAAGCTTTCCTCCTGAATAATTCACAAGTCTGAGCAGATATGCCAGTAAATTCCAGCTACCAGCACAGCCCAGTCTGGACCTAGTGGAGAGAGCCAAGCTTCCTTCTGAGAGGGGAAAGGAGGTGTTGGGGTTTGCAGGCAAAGTTTGGGTGAAGTTTCCAGCCCAGCAGGGGAAGTGTTGGCCCTGAAAGTCAGCACTGTGTGGGAAGTTTTAAAACTCAATTAAAAATGGCTGAATTAGCTTTTATGTGCCCAAGCAATGAGCCCCCTGGCAGTGGAGCAGGACAATGACAAGTTATGAGGGCAGGGTAAGGCCCTTGTGTGCCAAGGTAAGGCCACACAATAAAGAAGTGTTTTGTAGGAAGAAACTTTTGCGGTGTTGATTGATTTATGCCTTCCCTCTTAAGTGCTGCAACATTTCTGCCACTTTCACTTTGTTTCCTTTTTAGGTTCCTTTTGCTTGAGTTCAATACATGAGGAGGTGGCAATTGACAGCAGGATGTGGTGTTTGTTAAACACTGAGCTCAAATAACAAATACTGAACTAAGCAGTGTTTTATCGTGGTTACAAGGGGAAGGAAAGGTATTGGGTGCTCTTTTCAGAGACAGCAAAAAGAGTTCTGCTGGCCTGATGAATGTAGTCCTGCTGTTGTGCTGGACGTGGTTATGAGGGTGCACTGTGCATATATTGCCCTCATCGTGGTCACACAGGCTGTGGGTGCTTGTTCTCTGCAGCCCTTAACTCCTTATTGAAAACCCACGGGGTGTGGAAAGGGTGTGGAGTGTGTTACAGATGTGATATGTGCTCTCTGTCCCTGTCACCTAGTCTGGCTTCTGGCAGATATTGCAGGTACAAACGTAGTTTGCCCAGCCAAGCCCATGGTGCTGGAAGTTCCTGAGGCTGCCATTTCATGTTTTCTTCATGATCCTGCCACTCTGTTGCTGGGACAATATGTCCTTGGGGGTTTCAGTGACAAAGTGGCCCCTTGGAGTCATTCCTGCACTGGGGACCTGCTGGGCTCTGTTGCTGTGGGGTGTCACTGTGGTGAGGCCCTTGTGTGGACATGGATGGCAGGATGGCTCTCACAGGAGCTGAGTGCCTCCACCATAAAACTGCTCCATGGCTTGTCCACCAGGGAAGCTTTTAGCTGCAGCTGTGGAGGTGCAGAGTTTAATGGGCAGGTGATGTTTCTTCTGCATTGCAAGTGCATCGTTGCCCTCTGAGCAGTGTAAATTTAGCTCCTGTAAGCCTGGTCTCCTGGGGCTGAGATTTAAAGTGTTTGAACTTTAGTTGAAAGGAATATATTGATTAGGCTTTGATTTAGTTGTTCTTTGCTGAAAAGGTACTGGGTAATGACTTTACCTGCCCTTTCCTATTTTATTCATTTAATGGAGTCCTCTTGTTCCCCTTTTCCTCCTCAGCATCATTTTGCCTGAAAGTCTACAGTGCTATGAGGAGAAATACAGGAGAAAGCTGTTGTCACACTGTGAACATGATTGATTCCATAAGTAACTCCCTTGGCAAACCTCTGAGGCTTCACTGATGTCAATTAGTGTTTCCTCCTGTACACGAGGGCATGTCCAGTTTAGACTGATGGACTGAGGTACTGCTTCTTGCCTTCTGCAGAGAACAGGCATGGAGGAGGAACTGGTTTTCACAGATATTTTATATCTTGTTCATTTCTTTTTAGAGATGTGAAAAGAAGTTCTCTTGACCTGTTTGGTAAATTGTCTTTTTTTTTTTAACCTCCTTTCTCAGTGACTCAAATTGAGAAATTCCTTTTCTTTTATCTTGACAGAGCATGTGAGGGTCAGCCTTGGCCCCACATGGGTTTCAACTGAGATCCAACTTTGCTCCAGCCCACAAGATCTGACCAAACATTAGAAGTAGGGTTGGCAAATCACAGTTTCAGTGCACAGACAGAGCCAAAAGGGGGAGAGGGAGGGATGGTATGGATTTTCTTATCTAAAGCAAGTACTTTTTGCTTTTCACCAAATAGGAAGCTGCTTCTCTCTTGCTTTGTGCTGAACCTCGAATTCAAACTGCTTTCAGCACAGGGAAGTGTCTGGCTGTGGGGGTCTCTGCAGCACGATGTGGGCAGAACACAGGGCAAAGGTTGAGCCCTGCAACCCCCCCAGGCAAACAAATCCCTCAGATTCTACCTACGTTTTTCAGTATTTAACAGTTCATTGGTTTGTAGTTCCTCCTTCCTCCACAGATCAGTTCCAGAGAGGAAGAATTCCCCCTCATGGTCCCCTGATGGTGTGTTCAATTCATTTCAATATTCCTTTCCCTCGTTACAGCAGAAATCCCCGGGGTGTTCCTGGGAGTGTTGATCCTCGCACACCCGATGCCTTCTGAGGAACACACATGAGGTTAAAATAAGATATTGGTTCTGTCTGTGGACTTTTACTGAGAAGGAGTATCTTCAGGGGTTATCTGTAGAGGGAAGATTTGGTGAGCTCCTAAATTAGCTTCAGAACAAGAGTAAATGGCTATTGATTACCTCCTAATAAACCTCGAAAACCTATTTTCTCTGCTTTTGCAGGAGAAAAAGTGTTTGCCTTGAGTTTCCTTGTTTCTGCATGTCTTCATTGCCTTCGAAATTCCACGGCTGAGCCTCACTGGTACCCGTTTATTGTGGGAAGAGAGTTTAATATGCCCAGCTGGAAGAAGAGAATCTTTTACAAGAGATGAAGGAATCATCCTGATTAAGGGAATGTTGATGGTGAAAATCATGGAGGAATAAGGGTAGGCTGGGAAACAGCACCTTCCTGTGCATTGGTTCTGTAATCCCTGGAGACTGAGAACTGGGTAAGGGAGTGCAGAGCAGCGGAACCAAAATAGCCCTGGTTGCCATGAGGACACAAGTCCTTGCCAAGGCACCCGCTTGCTTTGTGTCTCATCGAGGGAGGTGCAAGCACACCCCATGTGCTGTTTAATTCCATGGGAAGAGGTTTCCTTCCCCAGAGCTGCTGCAGACAGGGAGTGTTACTGCTCCAGTCCCTCATCGCTGCAGTTCTGGTCACTGTGTTGGGAGTATTTGGTTATTGCACCCTGCCAGCATGATTATTTTCAGCTTATATTCAGTAAATACTTGCCTCAGTACAGGTTTTCCATATATTTGAATTCTTTCAGAAGGTATTTCTCTCCCATTGCTGCTGCATAGAAGAAACCTGGAAGGGAAGGGATCAGGTGCAAGTAAAGCTCCTGACAGGTAGTGTCTTGTGAGCTTCTCCTTCAGTTCCTCAACCAGCAATGGGATAGTTTTATTTTACACTTTCCATTCAACCTTCAGATCAGCAAAACCCATCTTTGCCACCTGCACTGAGTGGTGATGATCCCACACGGTACAAACAGCCCCACTGATGTTTGTGTTTGCTCGCTGGGGGGATTTGAACCCCTTACTTTAAAGCACAGTGGTGGGATTTGTGCTGTTCAGGGTGGTTGTGTTTTATTTTGTTTTCTCAGATGTGATGCAAACTCTCTGTGGACTCTTTCTTGTGCTCTGCCCGAGTGCTTTGGCCCTGCTTATTTCAGTGTTCAGTGTCTCAGCTCTCCTGTTCTGAGGGTAGATGAACATGGTGCTGCACAGGTGTGTGTGGTGTGCACAGCCCAGCCCTGGGTACCAGTGCCCCGGGGCTGTGCATCCCCAAACCCTCACTTCCCTGGCTGTGCTCTGGGGTCCCTGTGGAGGAAATGCTGGGCCATGGAGACCAACAGGGTCTGTAGGACAGGGGCTTATTTTGTGTTGGCACAGCAGAACAAAGCACTTTCCTTCATCTTTCTTGTTTTGGTTGGTAACTGTTTCTTGTAAATTTGGACTCTGAATACTGAGCAGTAAATATTTATGAAATGTAATGGCCAAGACTAAATACAGTCATTAGCATATTTATTTTTATTGAGTTGTTGCTTTGTGTGCCTGAGGAAATTATCAAATTGCTTCTATTTGAACTGCTGTGTACAATTTCAGGACTGTCAGTTTTAGTCTCACTTCACTCTGGATTTTGGAATAAGGGTAGGGAGCATTTGTGTCCTCCTCCAGCCCCAAAATAGAAGTTTATGAATAATGAAAGTTCAGTAAAATTCAGTCCAGGTTGCCCATTTGCATTCTGCTCAGTGCCAGGAACAGAAGGTGAAGGTTTCTCCTGGGAGTGTGGTGCCCTGTGTGAGGCCCTGAAGTGTGGGCAGGGTGGTAAAACCACCTCAGCTCATCCCCCAGGGCTTGGGGGGCCCTGGGCTGCAGGGGAGCTGCTCCAACCTGCTCCAGGTACTGCTCTGGGGTGTGTCCTGTGCTGGAGCTGAAGCCATCCCACTGCTCCAGGTTATCCTTGTGTTTCCCCTGGGAGCAGTCCATGACTCGGAGGGCTGAGGAGCTCCTGTTCAGTGGGCAGGAGTGATGGAAACCCAGGGGTGTGATGGATGTGTTCCCTGGGGAGTGTGTGTGGTGTCACCACATCCAACATTCCAGTGATCCCAGTGACTGGTTGACTTCACCCATCTCTAACTTCTTTCAGGAATAACTTGCCTTTGTTTTTTTCCTCTGTGGGTCTGTTCATTCCTTCCTGCTGCATACTGGCATACCAAGGTAAAGACAAACATTTTCAGATACAGAAAATAAATGGACCAGAACTGATGTCCCCTCTTTGCATCCTGTGCTGCCTTTCCCCTCAGCCCTCCTCCAGCACCTGATGGTCATCCCCCCTCCCCTATTTACTGTGAATCCACATGGATGTGTTAAACATCCCACCTGGACTGAGGGAATCAGCACAAAAGCTGGAAAAAGCCTCCTTGCTGTGACATGTGCAGCTCTGCTTGCCCAGAACTGTGGCACATGGCACATGTGTTACTGGAGCAGGAGAGGGAACAGTTGGCTTCAAGGAAAATAGTTTCCCCAGGAACAGGTTTCTGCTGTAGATATTTAACTGCAACAAAACCAGTGTCAGAATTTAACAAGCTGCTTTGGTGGAGCTCCAGGACAGGGTGAGACGTGGAAGGGGAGCTCTGGGAATTGGGAGCAGATGGGAACACAAGGTGCAAAAGCAAAAGTGCAACACAAAATTACCCTGTGAGAAACACGGCTGGATCACATGTGGGACTGAATAGCAGAGGAGCAGGGAGTAAACCCAGAGTAGGAGGAGGAACCAGCGTGGGAATGAGGAGTCGATGTGGCCGTGGTGGGGTGGGACACGGTACTGACAACGTGCTGCCCCAGGGCTAAGCCTGGCAGAGTTCTGCTGTTCCCAGGAAAGCACAGCTGGAAGTTTGCCCTCCCCAGCCCTGCTGCTCGTTCCCACCCTGGCAGCAGCTGACAGCTCCGAGGACACCAATTAATTCAGTTCAGAGTAGCTGTGCCGTGATCTAAACCCATCATTTAAACTCCTTGTTCCCAGCTTTCAGCTCTGTGTGATTTTTTGCTGTGTTTATTTGTTGTTTTGTAAATTGTTTCCTGTCTGTCTCACTAATGTGACAAACATTCCAGTAGGAGTGGCAGGATTTGGAGCATTACCTGCTTTAATATTTATCAGCTGCCTGGTTTGAAGGGATGCTGGGGCCTTGGGAAATGCTTCGTTTCCAGTTCCCTTTGCAGCTGGGACTGCTGGCCCTCAGGGCAGGGAGCCTGGGATTTTGGCTCCTGGCTGGGAGGCACAGGATGGTCTGACCCTAAACTGGCAGCTGCCTGGTGCATCTCCCCTTGGACCAGGACACCCCCCGGGGGATGCCTGCGGTCACCCTCCTGGGTTTTAAAAAGAAACTTTAAAGAGCATTTGCTATTTCTTTTGCCTCGTGGTTTTTTACACAATCACATCTTTTTTTCTGAATGTGAGTAAAGCTTTGTTTTGTTTTTATTCCCAGTGAATAAGCTGTTCACCTGAGCTCCCAGCTGGAACCTGGTTTGGCCCGGAGCCTGAACCAGCTGACACGGTGGGCAAGAGCCAGGCAAAAGGCAACAGGCCAGTTAAGCCAGGACAATCTAAATCCATCTGATGCCATTGAGCTCTTGTTTGTATTGGCTGAAGAACCAAAGTGCCCAGATAAAGGGGCCTGGCAGCCTAGCCCAGATCTTCTGCACTCTTTAGAACCCAGGTTTTAAAGCTGCTGAACACGTGGTGAACAGTACTGGGGGTTGGAACTAGATGGTCTTTAAGGTCCCTTCCAACCATTCTATGATTCTGTGGCAGTGTTTTCCTTCTTAAAAAAAGCCCTCTTATATTTTCAAAGGAAATAAAGAATATCCAAGATTGGGTCCTTCCAAAGGGAAAATAATTTCATTTGCTCCCAGATCATTAGGCAGGGCTGGGAGAAGGGAGTTGCTGTCGGGAGGCAGGGTAGGTTCAGAGCTGAGCACTGGAAAACTCCCACATTTGCTGTTGCCTTGTAAACAGAAAGTGGTGAGAACATTTGTGACATTTGGAGGGACATTGCTGCTATCTCAGGTCACCCACCCTGGCCTTGGGGCAACACACAGTACATTTCACAGTTGTTTTTTTTTTTTAACTGCCAGACACCCTTCGTGTGAAATAGAAATTGTTCCAAATGTCAGGAACCTCCTTTGCTTTGTGCAGGGAGCAAATGTTTTGTTCTTCAGTGGCACAGGCAGTTTCCCACTGAGGGTCAGCCTTTGCCTGCTGCCTCAGCCGGGTGCTCCGAGGTGGCTGTGAGGGGAAGGTGTTGCTGCCCTTACCTGAGGTCAGCCCATGTGCTGCTGCTACAGACACGGATTTGAGGAAGGGCTTGTGGACCCAAAGGCACAGCTGGATTTCCAGGAATGTGGGGTAGCTTTCAGTGCACAAGGGGGACTGGAGGGGGCATGAGGGAACCTACTGGGCTGCCAGCTCTGGGGGGTCAGGAACCTGTGGAGCATCCCTACCCACTCCTCCCCTTCCTCCCTGGGTCAGCAGTTCCTTGGTCGGGAAGCAGCTGCTCAAGAGCATCCATAAAGCTGCAGAGGTTTAGTTTGGGGACTCTGTTATGGTCCTAGCCCCAGGGACAGGAGGCTTCAGCGTCACTCCCTCTCACCCCAGCAGGTGAACCAGCCCCTCTGCCCTGTGCCCTCAGCAGGGGCTGTATCTGGTCCTGCTGCTCTGCCCACTGGGGCTGGAGGGCACGTGGCCATGGCACCCCATTGCCCTCCACTCGACAGCCAAGCTGCCTTCATGCTCACAGGCTCCTGCCCCCAGAAGCTTCCTCAGCCTTGGAATTAGCCCTCGTTCCCAGTCTCTTCCCAGGTCCCTGGTGCCCAGAGCTGTGCCAGGCAGTGAGGGCAGAGCCCTGTGCTCTCTGTGCACGGACTCTGAGCACAAACTTTCTCTTTTGAGAGGCACATTCTCCAAATTTCTCTGTAGAATTCTGTCACACCCATTTTGCTCTTCCTTTTGCTTTGGTTCTCATTTGCTTTAAACATCAGCAGAGGTGAGCCTGCGTCCCTTTGGCACCTCAGCCTTGTGCAGGTGGTGCCGAGGCCGTGAAAGTGCCAGTGTTTTATATGCGTTTCCCATTGACACTGTGGGAAAGACCTTGCAACCCAAGTGCTCTGCCTTGATTGATTCATTTCATTACAGCCCTGAATTATTTGCAGAGGGAAATGACAAGGCTTTATTTTCTCGTGGTGCTTTATCTTTTTACAAAATGCATCCAACAAAGCTGCTAATGGAAAAGCTTTTAACCTCCAGCGGAGGGTGATCCGTGTCCGTGCGGGTGAGGTGTGACGTGCACTGCTGACGAATGCCCCGGGCTGCAGCAACCTGCTGCCACCTTCACAGCCCTTCCCAGGTCACTGGGAAATGGACCAGACAGCCCAGGGTGACAGACACAGCAGCAGGATGAACTGTTTGCTTGAAAAATTGAAGAGAACAGAAAGGACAGGTCTGTTCCCCTGCTTCAGAGGCAGGGATGTTTCATGGTGGGTCTTGGTGTCACTGGCGGGTTCCAGAGAGACCAGGCAGCTGGAGGGATGGTGCTGGTTGTGCTCCATGACAAAATGAAAAACAGATTCCCAGGGACATGGGAGGAATTATCAGGCAAAACTTTCCCTTCCCCTGGGATAGGGCACCGCCAGGTGCATTCTGTACTAGCAACGCTTCTCCCCTGGTTACATCTTGTTGAGTATTACTTTTTAAGCCTACAGCATTTTCTAATGATGAAAAAGCAGGCTGGCTGGGCATTTGGGGAGAGAGATGCAGCTCTGAGGAAGAAGATAAAGTGCTTCTGCAAATATTTATGCACAGAAAATCGAAGGATTGGTAATGAACCTCCTTTACAGAGGAGTTGGATGTGTTTGTGTGGCTGAAGCAGGTGCAGGAAGGGGCAGCTGTTCACCGCAGACTGAGCTGGTTTAGGGATTACCCTCTGACGTGTGTAGGGGTGAGGGGAAAGAGGGGAGGCTTTTGTGCTGTTCCCTCGTTGTACAAGCCTAAGGGAAATTCCTGGTGCTGGGCAGGTGAGTGTGCTTAGGGTGATGCTCCCAGGTGCCTCTGACAGCCATCAGTACCTCCCTGTGCTTGCCCAGCACCTTTATTTAATCATCTGTAATGAGAGGTGCCTGTGCTGTAACAGGGAGCAGATACCCTTTGCTCCTGGCTGGGCCTGGTCCTGCCCTGGGGGCTCCAGGCAGCCGTCACCAGCACAGGTAAGAAGCCTCTGCTCTTGGGCTTTCCATGGGGAAGGGGATAAGCAGCTTCCCAGGTCATTGCCAGGGGTTGTGGACACTGTGGTCACAGACCTGGGGGTGGGAGGGCTGTGTTCCATCCCTGTACTGGAGAAGGGGAAGGAATGGAATGAGAATGAAGCTGTCTGTAGGTGGTCTTAAAGCCCTTTGGTGCTGCTCTAGGAGCAGGGAAGGCTCTTTGGTCACACCAGCAGCCTGCAGCTGGACTTCATGTTTTAAGATGACCCCAAGCCCATTTTCACCCACAGTGTAAATTTGTTCCCTTCAGTGTTCTATATTGTGCAGTGACCTACTTTACAGCGTTTTTTTAAAGTGCTGGGAAAACTGCCAAAAAGTTAAGTCTTAATTTTTCTGAGGCCGTCCCATTTGCTCCTGCCTGTCCATACAGGAGCAGCAGGGGGGCAGTTTGCAGCCAGAGCTTGGTGTCCCCTGGGGAGCTCGGAGCAGCCTCGGCTCCACAGAGCCTGCTCAGGTTTTCCAACTTTTGGTTTTAAACCAGCTCCTGCTAACAAAATTCAAACTTTTAACTAACGATTCGTAAAAGTCACTGTTTGGCACCTCAGTGCCAGTGACCTTCAGGGTGTGGGAGTGCTGTGGTCGAGTCTCACAGGCTCTGCTCTGCACTGGATGTCTGTCCCTGCATCCATCTGTCCATTTGGAGCTGGCCATTGCCTCCAGGCTAGTTTTCCATGTTAGTTGCTTCAGTCTCTGTGACTGTTTTAAGGCAGAAATAAGTTGGGCTCATCAGTCACATTAATTTTTCCTGGGTGCATGTGGTTATTTGGCTTTAGAAGGAAGGAAAAGAATTTTACTGAACGTGGCAATGAATCAGAGTTGTTTTCTGTAGCCATCTTTGAGTCCTGCTGGAAACATAAACGAGCAGTGGGAGGAGGTTGCGGGGCTGCAGTTCCAATTAGAGACCGTCTGCTCGAGTTCACGGGCTGCAGGTGATTTGTACAAAGCGCTGGCAGGGCTGTGGATGCCTCAGCTGGCTGGGGAGGGAAGGAGGTCAGCGCTCACCTGAAATATGCCCGTTATTAGCTGCGCCGCTCGCTGTTTCTGCAGGGCATCATTTAAAAACAATTTTTCTGAATTGCACCATCTGGAGGGAGGAAAAAAAAGAATCCATGAAGTATTTACATGAGGCTCGGTGCTCTCCCCACCTCAGCAGCGCCATGTGCAGCTCCTGGGGCTCTGCCTTTCTCAGATCCTGGAAAAGGCACTGAGGGCTGGGGCACGGGAGCTGCCAGTGCTCTCAGGTGGGTGTGTGGGGAGCAGTGGTACCCTCAGCTGGGCAGGGGAGAGGTCTCCTTTCTTCCTGTTGCTCGGGCTCCCGGTGCCTGCAGGTGTGTCCTGGCTGGGTGGCAGTTCAGGCAGAGGACACTGGGAGCTGGGTCTGACATAAGGACTCTCTTGCTCCTGTGCTTGTGGGAGAAGTGCTCCACGTGAGTGTGCCAGCTGGACACCTCCCAGTACATCAGGGAAGGGGCTGAGGCTGGTTTGGTGGTGATGGGGGCCACTTGTGCATCCTTTTTTTCACTTGAGAAACCTGGTGCAGGAGCACCACAGGTCTGTGACATTCCTGGGGCCGGCTCCCTGCCTGAGGAAGCTGCTGGGTGGTTTGAAATGCCTCTTTCAGCTCTTGTCAAAATACCACTTTTGCTGCATTGTCCAGGATTTCAGTTTTGCTGGAGCTGTAGATAAACTGAAGGTGAAAAGAGGGAGGATTTGAGAAAGGCCAAGCCCAGCTTTGCCTCTGTGGCCTCCCAGCACGATGTCTGACACCAGCTGGCAAACCCGTAAACACGGAACCCACAGCTGTAATTATCCTTCTGAGAGCCAATCTCTGAGCTGTTAATTGGTGGTGAATTGCACCTTAAAAGCAAGTCAGGACGAAATGGCTTATCCTTCCCATTCCCCCCAGCCTGGGGACAGCAGCACACCTCCCTGCAGCCTGGGTACATCGATCTTGTGTGGCCTCCCAGGAACAGGTCACACACATCGGTGGTTGGTTTGTGTTGCTGGTGAGAAGGGAAACGCAGCCATGTCCTTAGCAAGTGGATTCCTCCCTTTGGTTAAAAAAATAAAATGTGCACATTTCCTGAGTTTTCTCACGAGAATAAATTCGAACAGCTCCAGAGCAGGCACAGCAGTGCCCCTGGTACGTGATTTAAGACCGGTGTGGTCTGTGATGTCCCGATGGTGTCTCCAAGCCCTGCCCCTCTCAGGAGGCTCCTGCTGTGGAGAAGATGCTCTGCTGACATTGTCTGCTCCCAAGTCACAAATCCTACCTCCTTGAATCCCGTTTTGTGTGTGGGTGTCAGTGTTGTGGGAGCCTTTGGATTGTGTGAGCTGAGGGGTTGTGTCTGGCACATGTTTTCAGGCTTTATGCTGCAAGAGGAAGAAGCCAAGGGTGTCCTTGAATCCCACAGATCCCACAAATTAGAGATTCTGCAAAGCGAAGAATCCCTGTGGGTTTTCCTTCCTGCTCACTTGTAAAAGGAATAACTGGTGGTTTCTCAATCACTTCTAACCCTCTTGCTGTGTGCTCTGGGTCAATGAGCTCTGTGTTGATGTGTTGGGGTTCTCCCCCCACCCCCTCCATCCTTTGGCCTCCACCTTCACGTGGAGCATCCGAACGTGTCTCCACGTGGGGCGCAGGATTTGCAGAGCAGGGTGGCTCTTCTGCTCTCTGTATGTGAACAATGAAAGATAAACTGACGCCCCAGGAAAACCAGCTCCTTTGCCTGGGATTCCTCAGCCCTGTGATCCCAGCAGTTGGGTTTGGTCTCTGTGGTGGGGGTTGTCACTGTGTTGGTACCTGTTGGTACCATGCTGGGTTTTAGCAGATGTGTGGATGTGGCACCTTGGGATGTGGTTCAGTGGTGGCCTTGGCAGCGCTGGGGGAACAGTTGGGCTCGATGGTTTAGAGGGCTTTTCCAACCTGAATGATTCTTTGATTGACTGATTATTCTCCTTTTCAATATCACTCTAACTGAGGGTGAGAAGATCACTAATTCAGCAGCAATTCTTCTGTTCTTCTTTTCCCATCTTCCTTCCGTAAAACCCCCTTGTTAATGCCAGGTGCTCACAGCTGACCCTGCCAGAGCCCCTGTGTGAGGCAGGACAGTGAGCTGTGGTTATTGTTCACAATTCCATTAGCTTGTGATTCTGGAGAGGGCTCAAGCGTGTGAGCCAGGAATGTACACAGGATAAATGCTCCTTTGTTTCACTTGCAGGAAGATGTTCCCAAGAAGGAACAGCCTGGTCTGCTCAGTGTTACCTGTGCTTTTCAGCTGATTGAATTTCATTGACCAGGTTAATATTGAGCCCTTGTGCAATTACTGGGAAAGAACGGAATATGATTTCTTTTTGCCTTGCTTTTGTGCTGTGGAGGAAGGTTTATATTTCAAATAGTCTTTTAATCGTGTGCAGGCAGGCTCTTATAAAAAAAAGCCCCTTTAATTTAAGGCAGGCTGGAAGAGCACAGTTTGTGAGGTTGTTCTCCAAGTAAAACTTGGATTTTCTTTTTCATTTTTTTTTTTTATTTTTTAATGCTGAGTTATAGCTAAAGAAGCCATTAATCTTCATTACAGAATAAGCTTGATAACCTGTGTGGCTTCTCTGTGGCCACAGCAGTCTTACCTGCACAGCTCAGGGAGCAGGACTGGGAGAGCTGGTGGCTGGATGTAGGTTTGTGGTGTGGTGGTGTTTTTTTTTTTTTGGTTGTGTTTTTTTTTTTTTTTTTTAATTCTTGACTTTATGGCTGTTCAAAATATAACTGTACAGGTCCAAGTTTGTTTTCAAAATGAGAATCCCTGCTCTCAGGTCTCAGCTGCACTGAGAGGTTCTGTTGGCAGGCTAAGGGCAGGCTGGGCTGTGCACAGAGCAGGGATTTGTGGGGAGGATGGGAGGCACTAAGCAGAGAAGGGGAAGGTGTTACCGAGGACTTTGATTCTGGGTACTCCCAGCTTAGAAACACTCCCAAAAAGAGTCTCAAACAGGGTCAGAATACTGCTATTTTGGCATAGAATTAAATGGTGAATTTAAATGAAATCTTGAATATCTAATATCAATCCAAATGTTTTCTGTGCTGAATCTGTTGCATTAAAAGTAACAACAAACATGGAAATTGAAAACTATGGGATGTCTGTTTTGGCACTTCTGACAGCATTTAATGACATGTTGTCAATGGGTTAGTTAAACGTGGTTTTAACATAGTACCATTTTCCAGTGGAAAACGGGTTTGGTGTAAACTCTCTGGGAATGTTTTCCCTCAGGCAGCTGAGTGGGTGGGTGGGTGAGCATTTCCTTCTGCCTGGGCACTGGGTGGTTGGGATGCTGCAGGAGGCTGGGATGTGACGCCCAGGGGGTGAGACGCTGCCCTGCTGCTTTTCCAGGGAATCCTGGTGCCTCCTCACAATGCTGAGCTCATGTCAATGCTCACACAGTGATGGGTGCCTGGATCCCTCCTCAATAAACCCATCCAGCTGCAGCCAAAGTCGCTGTTCCAGGGCTGGGTGATTATTTATGAGTCAGAGCAGTGAGGCAGGAGCTCTGGAGCAGAGCAGTAGTAAACAGGATCCTACAGTCTCTGAGAAAACTGCTGACTTACAGAATGCAGCACCTCCACCTCCCAAAAAAGCACCACTAATAGGTTTATTTTCACGTTGTTGTCTCTACATGGTTATGGCTGATGAATCACAGCAGGTTCAGCCCTGAAAATCACTCTCAAACACATGTGCTCACCCCAATCCAGGAATTTTAATTATCCTGGCTGTCTAAGCTTGGTTCCTGGTGTTTTAACATCAGCTTGTGTTTGTTTGAATGAGGTTTGGGCAGCACAATGGTTGAGTAAATAGGGTTCTTTTAATGCCACCACTGTTAATATCACTGGTACTTGTAATTGCAAATCTGTACAGTCAACAGCAGACCTCACCTGGGGAGCGCTGCCTCTTCCACCCCATACTCAGAGGAGACCTTTCCCTCCTCTCACTGATGCACATCTGTCTGCTGCTTCTGTAGTATGGGTTAAATTTCAGCTGTCACTTGTTACATAATGTTTCACTTTTGCCTGTAATTTTCAAGGTCGGATTCAGGTTTTATTTGAACGAGCAGAAAGAGCTGGTGGGGGGAATGGGGGAGGTCCAGATGGAACGTGTGCGCGATGTAACACCAGGATATCAAAAAGATGGTTGCAGTAGTTGTCTGCCATGAGTGTTTTGGGAGGATTACTTCAAAGCTAGGGTTTTGCTTATGAAAGATGTGTTAAAAAGCTTGTTTGAATTCCAATTGGCTGAGCTGTGTCTATTGGTCAATGAGTTTTCTTATGTTGGCTCATCTTTAATGCTTTTATCTGCTCACTGGCTGCGTGGACAGGACAGTCGGTTTCCTTTAAATAAAGGGAAAGGAATGAAACCTGGTTGTGGGTTATTTGCCTTGACAACATGTAATTGTAAAACTGGGACAGGTTGGAATTCATCAGCAAAGAGTCATCTTCTGCCAGTTCTACCTGATGTTTGCTGAATTTTGGGGTGTATCAAATCTGTCCTTGTTTTCTGGCTGATTCCTTCAATGTTTGAAAGCTGTTCTGGCACTGAAGGCTTTGGACACCGGAGCTCCAGGACCATTCCCCTTGTTTCTCATTTGTGACTTAGTGGTCCTGTCCCTCTGCCACCCATCCAGGGTCTTCCCAAAAGTATGTCAAAGCCGGTGAAGGACAAGTTATGCAGAGCAATTTCTGGGTGGTTTCCAACCACAGAGGCACGTGACACTGCACCGGCCTGGGGGAGTTGGGAAGCACAAAATGGGCAGTTTTGGTCCTGCCTGGCTCAGGAACTGGGACAGGGTGGGAAGCTGGCTTGGGAAGCTGGGCTGGTGAGCTGGGCTCAACATGGACTGCGAATTAGGTGTGGATGTACCCCTAAAGGAATTGGTTATTGCCAGTGTCAGTGCAGCTGTAGCAGGACCTGGGGCTCTCTCCTGCACCAAAGGGTGCTGAGAGCTGGGGGAGCTCCTGCAGAGCTCAGCCTGTGGCGCTGTGAGGCCTTCCCAGGCGCTGGGGCAGAACTTTTGGTGTTAGTCATAATTGGCAGTGGTGTTTCAGAGGATTTGAGAATTCACATATCTGACAACATCTCTCTGTTTTTCCAGCTGTATGGCTACTTGGCCAGCTCTGTGGGAGCTGACTGACTGCAGAGCTTGAGGGGAGACAGTGATGAGTCTGCCTCCTGCCCGTCAGCTGGGGAGGAACAGTGGGATAGATGGAACTTGAGTTATTTCCAACAGTGGCATCTTACTTTCTTGTGTGCAGTTGCCAAGGCAGCTTGGCAATTGTGGTAACATCTTCAGGGCTGGAATGCCCCAAACTTTCATGGTTTCCCCCCTGTAGTTTTGATCTTGAGGAACACCAAGGTGAAGTGACACAGGTGAGGTCGGAGGGGCGGGATGGCTTTGTGCTTGTGTGCTCATAGGAGCTCTGACTGAGGAATGTCTCCTGTGGGAATATGAAGGGTTAAAAATGCACAATAAATAACAGCAGCAAAATACTGGATTCTGATGTACTCTGCCAAAAGACTGTGCTGTTTTCAGTCCCATGCAGCTGGCAGTTTTCTGTTTTCAATAACTTAAAAAGTAGAGCCATAGAATTTCAATCACCTTCCATCTTACCAAGAGCCTGACTCCTCAACCATATTTTTCATGTTTTCTAAATGAGCAGTGCAATGCCATGAAAATTAGGAAATAGGCAGCTGGGCCATCTCCACCCTTCAGAGAAGATGAAGGTAAAAGACACCTTCATTCTTCTCAGTGTTTTTCCTCCCACATGGGTTGTAAAAGTGAGCACAGCACACAGCAATTAATTGTGGAGAAAACCAATTCTTATGGCCTCTTAAAGGATGGAGAGTGAGTTCCTTTGGTGGTAGCTCTGTATTCAGTGGCGTTACCTTCCTACTGTATCTTGGACCTTGAATTGATTTACATGAGAGATACCAAAATTAAAATAGCTTTTATCCTTTTGTGTGTGACACAGGTGATCAATCCTCAGATTAAACAGAACTCTTAAATTTGATTTTGTGTAGGTAAAAATCCAGTGAGGGAATTGCTACACGTGTCAACCAGAGCAAAGAATGCCTGTTCTTACACTGAGAGCAAGGGCTGTAGAGCCTTGACTTTGTCCACATTTGATAAATCATTTATATATATATATATATATATATATATATATATTATTTTTTTTTAAATGAAACTTCATCTTGTGCTGGCTCCTTATCTGGAACTCTTCTTTCACTTGTGGCATTCTTTTGCTTTCCACACTTACTGTATAGAGAGATCCTCACTCCTGCATGTTGTCTGAAATAGTAGCAATGCATTGTCCAGAAAACAAAATTAAAACCCACCTTCACCTCTTAGGTACCAGTCTTCCAGGTTAGGTCTAACCCAGGGCCGGTTTCTGCATCTTTTTTCACTGTATTTTATCTTCGCTTGGTTCTCACATATACTTAAATATTTGTTAAATAGTCATAGTACACTAATTTCTTGTTTCTGAATCCCAAGGCTCAAGTCTGTCCTCTGTTTTCAGTCAAATGAATAATTATAACAAAAAGCAGAAAACAAAAGACATATGATAGAGGCTATTTTCTGAAAACCAACCCTGTATTTGGACATTTGCATGAGAGGCATCTTGCAGCTCTCAAAGAATGGCCGTATTTGCCATTACATCAAGTCTTCCAACCTTGCTGCCTTGTGTTCTCTTCGTTTGTTTGAAAAAGGAGATCTGGAAATTGCATCCTGAACATATTTAAAACATATGTCATGAAACAACTGTCACTTACTGTTACATTTATGCCTTAGCCAGCCAAATTAGCTGAGAGCACAAGTCTAGACACTAAGATAAATACCCTGTTTTTGTGGGGTTTATGTGCAATACTCAACTGTGGGCTAGGGAGGAGATCATGGTGAACATGCCTGTTGTGAGCAGTGAGAGGGTTAAGTCTGAGCTCACTAAACCCTTTTTAAGCTTGTGCTTTTAAAGCAGAGGAGGATTTCAGAGTCATATACTACTTGAGCTCATTTTAGCCCTGAGCCTTTCTTAAGGCAACCCCATCGCTGTGTTCGGGAGTGCACACACTGGTCATTATAGAGGGATTTTAGGCTTCCCCAAGGAGGTGTGTGACTAATAAGAAGGCTAAAGTGCAGCTGGACTTGTCAGTCAAGTGAACAGGAGCCTTAAAAATCCTCTCATAAAGGAGAAAAAATAAAGGGGAAAAAACAGATGGAGCATGCAGTTTCTCACATCCATAAGGTACAATTTCTCCTCTTGGTGGACCGTTCTGTGTCAAGTATTCCATGATTCCTGTGAAAGAAAGCACTGCAACTAGCCTGACCTAAACTGCTTAAAGCAGCACAGTGGCATCTGTATTGTTTTATGCTTTCTATGCCATACTAATGTAATAATGATTTTGAGTTTAGTTTAAGCATATTCCTGTTTACATTTTATATAACTGAAAGTTATTGATAGGCAACTGGTCTCGGTTTTCGTTAGCCTGTAGTTGTGTCCAATAGCATTTAATGATTTTTCTAAACCAGAGACACTGCATCTCTTTTAAGGACTGTGGCACACAGAAAATTGTCAAATCATTTGCAATGAATTTTAGGACAGAAGTCTCTGGAAACAGGCCAAATAAGGATAGTGAAAGCACACACTTGTTCAACAGCAAAGAGCACAAGTGACTTTACAATGGTGCATTAAATCTGTATTAATTTTCTATGTATGATATTTAACCAAATTCCTAAAGTCTTAATATGGGCCAACAGTTGGAGTGTAGGACACCCACCTGACAACCTGGCATTCAGCTGCCTGATGTCCTACAGATCCAGGTGGCACCACAGGATTGGGAATGGGACCGCTGTCCACTGCAGTGGCCAGAACTGCACAGGGTCAAACATCTGTTCCCCGCCTGGTGCTGAGTGCTGCTCCCCTGGGAAGTGGGAATGGGCATGGCAGGAGGTGGCCAGTGGGAGAGTCACTGTTCAGGAGGAATAGAAAATTCCTGAAGCTTGATGGCCTTGGGATAACCTGTCCATGTTTTCAAGGGAACCAGATTGCTTAGCTTTTCCAGAGGGATGGATATCTCTTAATTTCAGCTTTTTTGCCCTGAATTAGTGGCAGTAATGGTCTGTCTAAACAGCATATGGAGATGCATGAGCTCATTCAAATACTGGGAAGTTGATGGCTTAATTAGCTGCCGAGATCGCTCTGAGGGAATGCAGCTGGATGATGCCCAAGGTCCTGCTTCTTGTTTTATTCTTCCTTTTGGCCACTTTCAGCACGATGGGCACATCCTTTGATCCTGTTTTATGGTAGATCAGTGTTGCCAGAACAATATTTCTATAGCTCTTCAGAGGGTGCAATTGCTTTAGTGTGTTCCTTTCCGTGGGTGTTGACATCTCAATTTCTGTTCTCTGCTCCCTTTTCTTGCCATAATGCCTCAGAAAGGGTGATGGGTGTAGGTTACAATACACAACCTGCACTCGAGTGGAGTGTTGGGATAATGTACAGCGATGTTGTGGCACAACCTGAATTGTGTCTTATGTTGTGTAAGTGCTACTGAGCTATTGTGAGGCAGAAATGGCCTTTATGAAACATTTTCTTTATCAAGAGCTTCAAAGAAGCTTTTTAGTTGAGGTTGCAAGTCAGATCTTCAAATTTATTATTCTGAGAGGCTAAAAAATAGATGAATTATAATATTCTTTCTTCTTGGGTCACTATGCAGCATTCAGCTTGGCAAGGAGGGAGATTCTTTTTATCTCTTCTGAGGCTAAACCCAAAGCATTTTTTGTAGTAGAAAAACAGTCACAATAGCATTGCAGTGAATTTTATTAAAAGCCCAAACAAATGTATTTGCATATGGTAAATATATTCTGCCTGCTCCATATACTTTAGTGTCTGCTGAGCTGCTCTTATTAAAAATAGGTAGAAATGTGTAAGGACTACTTTAGATAGTTTAAAACATGGAAAAAAACTGCTTCATATCAATTGAAAATGTTGTTGTTTTTTTGGTTTTTTTTCTTCAACTGGAATTGGCTGAAACTGTTTACTCAGTTTTGTGTGAAAACTTCCAACCTGTGAATTCCAATTTCAGAGTTCATTCATATGTGGGAACCTAATTTGAGATCTGAGCAGTTCTCATCTGATTAGCAGGCCAGGTGATCTTCCGTTTCTGGATGGAGAAGCAGAGCTCTCTGTGCTGGGTTTCAGTGAGTGTGCACACACACGGGCATTGGTCTCCATGGGTGATCTGTGGTGAATGTTTCTCTGATAAATTGGCATTTCTGTTGATGAGCTGTTCACTGCAGTGTGTGTGGGAGTGCCTGTGCAAAGCCACAGGAACATCCTACAAATCATAGAATTCCAGAATGGTTTGGGCTGGAAGGGACCTGAGAGATCATCTCATTCCAGCCCCTGCCATGGGCAGGGACACCTTCCACTAGACCAGGTTGCTCCAAGCACTGTCCAACCCGGTCTTGAATACTTCCAGGAGCTGGTCATGTTTTTCTGACCTGTTGGACAAGTCGTACAGAGTGGGAGGGCCCTTGAGCTGCCTCTCTCCTCCATACCCACATCAGTGAAATCATATCTTGATTTTAGGATTTCTGCCAGGAGCTTCAGTTCCAGTTTCTCCCCACCTAATACAGAACAGTGACTGCCTTTTCCCGTTTATTACCCAGACCATTTCTTGGCACTCCCAAGATTTTATCCAATGTGACTTGTTCTAACCTTTTGGAAATTGAAGTGATGGAAGATGCATCAGCAATTTTCAATCTTATTTCATTTCCAGGGGTGCCCATCAGCTGCTCAGCAGCACAATGAATGAGCTCACGGGGGCTCCTCTGTTACTCTCTGAAAGGAGCTGGATTTTGCTCAATGAGGCGGGTGGGAGAGAGGCAAGGTGAACTAAAGTTTACCTTTTTTCATACATGTCTAACAGAATATGATTAAATATTAAAACTATGCAGTTAATTCTGCTGTATTTACCAAAAGAAGATTTTCTGAGGAGTGGTTGTTATGGAAACAGTAGCCCTCTGTCCTTCCACTTGGAAAGGATTTATTTTAAGGGAGCTAAAACCCTTTATATATTCAGCAAGTATAAAAAGGTGAGATCATAATATTCATCTTACACATCCTCTGTGAAGCTTCAAAAACTTCCCTGATGATGCAAAGCAGGAAAGGCTCCAGAGCCTGTCTTTAATGTGGAAAAGGGAAGAGACTCATAAATAAGGGAACTGGGACATTGATAAAGGGAGGTGAGGTTGCTTGAGTGGAGACACGTTACCATGTGGGAACCTGGCCAGGAGAACAAAGTGGGCATTACCCTTCACTCGGGGCCTGAACCCCCTGTTCCCCTCCCAGTGTTATGTCTGACTGTCGTGAGTTGCTGTGGGAAAAGAGTCTATTTATAAGGTTTCCGTGGGCCTCAGAGCTGAGAGGTGTGGGAATTTGGGTGGTGCGCTGAGAGCCTTTCCCTCGCGCTGTTCAGCAGCTCCAGAGGGGGTCTCCATGGGGTGTGAGAGGAATTCTGTGTTCAGTGAACCAGAATCAGCACAGCCGGTGCCTTGGATGGCAACTGCAAACACTGTAATTTGCTGAACAATCACAAGCGCTAAAAAAAAAGAGAAAAGTTCCTAGACTAATGGCAAAATAACCCACCTGAAGCTGCAGCAGGAAAATTGTTCCCTCAAGTATTTTCAAACTAAAAATCAAGCTTCAGCTTTGCTACATTCCTGTTTCTTTTGTGGTTTCTTTCAAAAAGCATTTAGAGCGCAACTATAGGTTAGAGATTTATTATTTTTTTCGCCACTGAAAATGAATTATAACTTGAGTTGGAATTTTCTATTTGTTAACCTTTCTTTGGCAACAGCACACACACAGGTGCGTTGTGTTTCTGGCACTTCCCTGATAGGGATTTCTTTCAGGTTTACAGGTTATAACATGGATGCAGCGAATCCGAGCATTATAATGAGGTACAAATCTAGAATTCCTTTTTGTTTTGTAACAAATCCACAATGATTAACTGTACTGATCAACCATCAGGCTTTGGGTGGTGCTGTGGGCAGTGGGAGAAGGAACGTGGGAGCCTGTGCTGAGGGAGTGCAGCACTTCAGCACTGGCCTTTCCAATCTGCCGCTACCGGCCCTTGATGGAAGCGGTGAAAAGCAGGGAATCTTGGATGAAAGGAGGTGCCTCGTCCTGGGAGGCAGCTGCCTGGATGCAGAACATCACCTTTATCAGGGGCTCTACGCAGTGATGGTGTTTTCACACTGATGCAGGAACACTGATGGATGAGTGGGCTGACAAATTCCCAGTCCTGACAGCCTCTCCTGCTTCAATTCCATGGACTCTCCACTAACACTGGAATCACACGTCGGCTCCAGTATTCTCCTATGTAAGCATTTTGATTGTGATTAAGAAAGACACTGCTCACAAACTCATCTTCTGAATTTAACTGGCAATATTTCATTGTGCGCCAGAAAGAGTTTATTAAGCTTCCAGATCAAACAGGAGCTGACATAGGGACAGGAAATCAATGCTGCTTTAATTAATGTTTTGCTTTTGAGAAGGGGAGGAGTGAACATCACTTTCAGTGGGAAAAATTGAAATTCCTCTTTGAAATTCCTCCAAAAGCTTTTGGTAGAAGTCCAGCCATTATGTACAGGGAGGTGCAGAGGGGGAAAACTCAATCCTGGCACCTGTGCCCTGGCTCTACATATCCTGGATGTGCTCACTCCCCACAGGGGAAATTCTCAGGGCACCAGTGAGCAGGTGACCACGTGGAGCCACTGTGCCAACCTCTGCCTGTGGTTGGTTTGTGATTTCTTTTGTTTGGGTACAAACTAAGGCTGCAGGAACCATTAATATGATTCCATGCGCTTGGCCTCTGTTTTGCTGGTCCTTTGCAGCTTGTGAATGTCACCTGCAGAAAGTGGCTGCCTGGGCAGGAACAGCATTTCAGTTCTACCTGAGCTGCCTCCTCAGGAGGTTTATACGGAGGTTTATAAGGGAGGTTTATCCTCTACATCAGGGACAATGACATTTGCGTGACTTTGAGGATTGTTGTCCTGTCAAATCCATTCTCTCCGTCTGTTAAACTATTTTTAAACACTGCCTTTTACTGTTCAGGCTGGATTTTAAGAGTTTGGGTATAGGAGCTTCCCCTGCAGCTGCTGGGTCCCAGATTCTTCCATTCTGGACACTCCCCATGTGGAATAAGGGAGTGTCAGTCCCTGACCCCAGATGTTTCTCCCCTCTGCTGCAGTTCCCCTGGGTCCGGGCTGAGGCTCCCTGGAGGGCTGCAGAGGTAGGGGACCCTCTCCAGAGTGGAGGAGGACATTGGTGCTGTTCTTGGGGTGGCATTGTCTGCCTCTCCCCACCAGAGCTGTGTGTTTCCTTTTCCTTAAGCAGGAGGCTTTGGGTGACAGTGCCTTCAGGGAATAGCTTGGTCCTGTGAGCACACCTCCCTTCCATGTGGCCTAGATGTATGTGGACCTGCAGCTGGAACTTGTCCCTGCCATTCCTCCTGTCCCAGCTCCATCAGTCCCTTTTTTCCCTGTGGCTGTTAATGGACCTGCATGACAGCAGCTCTGCACAAGTGCCACGTTTATAAAATCCATGTAATGCTGCTTTCTAAGATACTGAAAATACAAGAAATCTTCCTTGTGCAGGAAAGAGCAGTAATGAGAGGCCACAAGTGTTTATGTCAGGTGGGTTTTGAGCTGAGCGTTTTGGATCAGGGAGAGGAGCTTCGTAATGAACTAAGAAGGTGAATTTATTGCCTGGATATCGGTGCCTGTTTTCTCCTGTGGTCTGGTGACAAATGACTTGCACTGAAATCCAGGATAAGTGCTTTGGCTACTGCTGGGCTGATCGTCACAGGTGGTCAGCACTGGTAACTAAATTCCACCCTGAGATGCTGATTCTGCAGCCAACTGTGAAGTTTTACAGTCCATTTGTTAAAGTCCCTTTTAGAAAACTCTCAAACAAATGTATTTTGCTTCTCTGCTTTGATCTATTTTTCATGAGAAATAAAATACAAATGTTATTCCTCTCCCCAAAGTAAAGGTGCTCAGAGAGAAGCTGTTTTAATCAGGAGAAAAAGTTTTAGAAACGAAGTTTTTAAAACGAAAAATCTTTTCTCCTTTCTTAAGAAGAGGAAACAGCAGGGTACAGAGAAGGTTGGCTGGGACAGAGGAAACCAAACACCTCCAGACCAGTGAAAGTGAACCTTTAATTGCTGTTTCTGTTTCCAAGACTGTTTCATGTTAAATTTTGAGGTGTGTGAGTCTTCTGTAGCCCTCTCTATAGGTGGTAGTCAACAAGAACTATAATTTTATTCCATATTTTTTCAGAGTAATTTTGACCTTTTTTTTTTTTTTTTTTACTTATGTATGGCTAGGGGTCATTCCAGTCTGGTTGTTTTTTGTGTATTTAAGTATGAAATGAATTCATTGTGAAATGGTTCAACACTTCCAATTATTTTAATGGGATACTAGTTTTGACCTCATTGGATTAGAGCCTGGGAATTGAAAAGTAGCTGAGCTCTTTAATGACCCCCTTCCAAACCTCGTTCTGGGTGTTGCACGTGACTGCTCAGGCTAAAGGAGAGCTCACGGTATCAATTCACCCTGACAGCCTGTGTCTCTGATGCTTAATTTCATTAATAAAGGAACACTTGTGGAGAGTGTTCAGGATTGTGTGGGGCTGCTGATGTGGGAGGAAGTTAATCATCTTGAAATAAATTATTGCTTCAGGGCATCTGGGGAGAGAGTGGCAGGAGGAGGAAAGTGTTTGGACACCAAGAGCCTGTCTCCACATTCCCTGCTGGTGTGTGGGTGAGCACGGGGCTGGGCATGCAGTGCTGCCCTTGGTGTGAAAGTGCAGGGTACTATAAATCTCCTCTGAGTGTGCCAAAATTTAGAAGTGGGATGGAGACTATCAGTTTTGTCAAGTTTGGTGGTTGCCTTCTGTCTTTTTCTTTTACTTTCCATTCTGTGCTCTGTCTGCAATCAAATAGAAACTCCTGGATAGGCTGAATTCCTGACCATCTTCTTGGATCATAGAAACACAGAATGGTTTGTATTGGAAGGGAACTTAAAGCTTATCTTGTTACATCCCCTACTACAAGCAGGGACACTTTCCACTATCCCAGGTTGTTCCAAGCCCCATCCAACCTGGCCTTGAACACTTTCAGGGATGGGGCAGCCACAGCTTCTCTGGGCAACCTGTGCCAG
>JAWWES010000030.1:17104851-17287517 GCA_035583135.1 Lophotriccus pileatus | reverse complement strand
CTGGCTGCCCATATGGCCATGAGATTAATATCTCAAATGGGCAGGAAACTGGTTTTGAAAAAGAATTTACTTTGATTTTGTGTGATGTGTGATTAGAGGACAGACCATTTCGCAGGAGATGTGGACGAATATCATTTAAGGTATGTCCCTAAGTATTTGATCAGATGGAAAACATGAACTTGTTTTACTGGCATTTGATATTTTCCAGATTTTTTGTTTGTTTGTTTTCCATGTGAATTACTTTTTCCTTCAAACACTTCTGTCTAGATTGGTTGATGGAGATCTACTGGATGTTCACAGCTTTTCCAAAGTTGCTGGCTCTGGCTATGTAACCTACCTAGGGGGGTTTCCAAGGCAAAAATGTCAAAATTAAGCCCAATATTAGGCTTTCGTTTCTAGTACTTTACAACTGGGTTCATCAGGATTTAGTCTTCTTGATCAAATCAGGAGGCTCAAGATCCCACAAGGCTCAATATGTTCTTACTAACCAAATGCTCATTGGTGTTCTATTCCTACACATTATTCATAATCCCATGATTTGTCTTTGCTTCTGTCTTTCTACGGCTTTAGTTGATCTTTAGAGAAAGCGCTTTGCTGAGCTTAGTTTAACAACAACAAGCATTAAATAAAATATGCACTGGATAGAAATGTGCTCCTGTTCAAAATCCAAGAAGATTTTATACAGATTTTCTCCTTTTTGCTGATATTTTCCTTTCAAAAGAAGGAAATTGTCCCTGTGAAAAGACTGGATAATCAAACCAGAGATTCCACACCTTGGAGAAGTCCATGGTAGGAAACTGATGAGGTTGAAGTAGATGGCTCCTTAAAGATGAATGATGTGACCAAGTCAGGGTGCTCATTGCCTGGGCTCTCCTGTTCATGTTATGCAATTTATGGTGACTTAAGTTACCCAAATTAGGCACCTGCTCCCTCTCAACTGACCCCATAGGGACCTAAATGATGTCAGCCTGCTGCTGAGGAGGCTGTTTCAGAGATGGCTGTTGGCTTGGTTTGCATTGTTTGGCTAAAATACCCATCCCTGCCAGTCCCCAGCAGCTCTGGGCTTGTCCTTGGCTCCCTGGTAACACCCAGCAGCTGCCACCTCCCCTCCTGGAGCTGCTCCACTGCTTCAAACTGGGTCTGAACTGAACCGTGGTGATCAGACAGATCACATCCTGCTCCCTTGAGTGCTTTCCCCTGGTGGCTATAAGAGTTAATCTATTTCAACAGTGACACGATCAACATTTAACTTTAAATATTAAAAAAAAAGGAAAAAAACCCATGAGAGTACAAGGTAAGAAAGGAGGAATTTCTCTCTGGATTGAGCCACTAAATGTCAGAGTTATGTAAGGACTTTATCTGGAGTGAATCAGGACGAAAATGATATGAAATGTCTCAAATGCCATCTGCTTTCAATTCAGTCAGTGCTTTGAGACAGCTAGAGAGGAGCTGGGGAACAAGATCCAGGCTGTGGCTGAGGAAGGGCTGGGGACACAGTGCCCTTGGAGGGGCTCAGCCCTGTGTCCTTGAGCCCAGCAGGTCTGACTCGGTGATGGCAGCATGTGATTCTCCTTGGCTTTTATTTTGTGTTGGTTTGTTTCATTTCATTTGGTTTTTTTTTTTTTTTTGTCTTTTAAGATGATAAGATGATCTTTGTTTTCTAACAGCGGTTGACTACCTGAGCAACCTGGTCTAGTGGAAGGTGTCCCTGCTCATGGCAGGGGGATGGAATGGGATGAGATTTAAGGTCCCTTCAAACGCAAACCATTCTGGGATTCCGTGATTTTTGTGGTATTTAACAGTAGTCATAATTTGAGTAATGGAGTTGCCAGAACCCCCTTGTTAGTCTCTGGAGTCTGAGCTGTGTAGGCAACGTTAGCGCTTTCAGCCCCAGCACGGAGGTAACGCAGGCTCCGGCGTACGACTCGCAGGGTGGTGACTGAGGGGTCGCTCGCTTGCAGCCCCCGCTAAGCAGGCAGTGCAGTTCCTCAGGAAATGGGATCTGAATCCCTGGCACAACTGCTCTGTGCCACAGGGGATCGGCTTTATGGCTGGGGAGCGGTGGCACGTGCTCCAGCGCCCGGAGGAGCGGCTGCCTCTCCCCGTGCTTAAGGATCATTATGCGCTGCTCTTTCATCCAGCAGAACTTTTATGTCTCGCAAATTAAATTCCCGGGCAAAATAATTACATGGAAATGCTGCTGGGCTGTTATTCACAAGGGGCCAATTTTGTAGCCATTTGTTGGCATTTGAAAAGTCAAATTTCTTGCACTGTAACATATGCAACATATAGTTCAAAAACAGAACATGAAAGGCTCCAATCGAGTCAGCAGATGTAAATTTTGAAGAGAGCTGGACATCAGAGAAAAAAGAAATTATCCAAGTTAAGGCAAATGAGCGCTTGATTTCAGCTGTGCTTTGTGCCCCCGAGTGTCGCTGGGTTCCTGCAGTCTCATGCTCCATCCTGACAAGTGTTTTTCTGGATGTATTTTCCAGCTGGAATCCTGCCTGTGCAGCTGGTTTAGGAGCTGGGGCTCCCTTCCCTGCCCTCCCCAGGGGTGCAGCAGGATGCTCATCGCCAGCCTTATGGCTCACTGTTGCTATTGATGGGTAATGAATGATTTTATACATGATTTTGTGTCTGTAAGGATGACAATTAGAAATCACACCATATTAAGAGCAGCAGTACCACTGTTTGGAGAACCAAGTGGTGTCTCCCTCGCAGTTTGAAGTTTCATGGGATTTTCCAGTAATCTGAATTGGTATTTTGATTGAACAACTACCTGAGGAAAAACAGTCAATACCTTTCAGGTGAAAACAGTTTGGCCTCTGCTGGCCTATTTAAACTATTCCACCCTGCTCTGTAAAGCTTCGGAAATACACAGGGAGATGGCAAAACATGCTTGTCACTATTAACAATATATAACTTTTTTAGTACATGGGTGTATGATATACACAATGATAATTCTGCATGGCACTGGTAGTTTTTCCTGCATTAATACAGGGTGATTCCTTTGCATGTGACCTGCAGAACTAGTCAGAAGTGGGACCCTCCAGCAATGTTCTGTTCCTGGTGGGTGGCAGCTTGGCCTTTACTGTCCCTGTGGGGCTTTTGTCAAGTTTCCCTTGGAAACTCAGTGGATTTTTTGCTCCTGCAAATGTCTGGGTAGACATCACCCCAGGATACTCCCTGATAGTGCAGTGATAGTCACTCCTCTGCTTTAGCAGCTGTTCCTGTTGTTGGGATGTTCTGGAATTTTAGTGGCAGCTGATGGGTGGGATACACGAGGATCTGGGGCTGTGGGATCCTCTGAGCCCCTGGTGAGGGGGTACCTGCCTGTGGTCCTGGTCTGGAGGCTTCTCCCATCCCAGTGTCCCCTGGAAGCACAGCACTTCCCCCGGGCTGCTCCCCACTCCTGCTTTTGCTGTGTGTAAATGAAGATTAAAGAGCCATGTCTCTCCTTGCCTCTCACCTGATGCTATCTCCCCATAAAGTTTCTGTTAACAGGGACAACCCCACACACTGTTGTTTTCTCTCATGGTGCTCCTGGAAAAACAATCGATATAAACCCCGTTGTCTCCGCGTATGGCAGATGACTAATGAGCTGTAATTGCTCCTCAGCCCTACAGGAAGCTGACTTCAGGAGGAGTTGAGGATTATCCAGCCGTATGTCCCCGGGAGGTTTTTATTGTAGGAAATTAATTAGTTTAGACCTATTAGAAATATAGAGGGAGAGCTGAGGGTTGGTAGGGCAGAGAGAGAGCAATGTGTTTGTTAAAAAATGGTAAAGACTGAGTGAAAGAGGTAATTTTAAGTTAAAATTGCTTCTTTCTCCTTTGGGGCTTTATTGTTCTGAAAATAAAATTCTATGCTGAAGTGCTTTAAGGCAAACAGCTTTATTCTCTTCTCTTCCTGAACATGGTGTGTGTAGGTGGAGATGCAGGTGACCTGAGTGTCATCCTGCTGAGTCCATCCAGGATGAGCAGAGTCCTCTTCCCGGCCCCCTCCCCAGCAGTGGTTGTAAGCAGATGCAGAGAGGAGAAGCCAGGCAGATCCCTCCACATAATCACCACCTGCAGCTGGTTTCAGCTCTGGAAGCTTGCAGGGCAAGACAAATCTCTTGCAATCCCCATCCTGGTGGATTTGCACTCCATTGTATTTGTCCAGCCTCCTTTACTTTTTGTTAATGTAAAATCTAACTGTGCTTTCAGGTGCTTGGGATGGAATACAGCAGTTTGTTGTGGTGTTGGATTAGGAGCTCAGGGTGTAACTGAGTGAGGGTTTTCCTCGGGGCAGGAGCACTGTTATTCCCCAGGCTGTGCTTAGCTGCTGGGTGTTGTCAGTGATAGAGAAAATTTAAAAATATTTGTTAAATTTGCTTTGCTCTTGCAGGCTGAACAGGGTTGGGCCACCAGCACTGGGCTGTGTGTGGTCCTGCAGGATTTTGTGGGCAGGCTGTTCCCGTTGACTACGGAAAGTGACCCCAGTTGGCCAGAAAGGGCAGCAGCCACAGAAATCACTGGGGCAGGAGCCCCTTCCCAGTGGAACCTTGTCTGTACCTCATCCCTCCACCTATAACACAGAACGTGTTTTCTGCTCTTGGGTGAGCAAAACACCGTAAGTGTAAGTTTAGAAGGAAATTCCTCCCTGCAAGGTTGGTGAGGCCCTGGCACAGGTTGTCCAGAGAAGCTGTGGCTGCCTCATCCCTGGAAGTGTTCAAGGTCTGGCTGGAAGGGGCTTGGAGCAACCTAGGATAGTGGAATGTGTCTCTGCAAGGGGTGGGAATAAGAGGATATTTAAGATTCTTCTAATCCAAACATTCTATGATTCTGTGTTTTGCCTTACTAATGAAGGAGCATAAAGGAACATGGTGCTTCTGCTCATCCGTGCAGATTGCTGGGAAAATATTGAAAAATATTATTAGTAATTGTTTTTAAAGTGTGTGTATATGTGACAGTGTATGTTCCCCAAGGAAAATGCTCTCCAAAATATTGAAACCCGGTGCTGCTGGTGAGTTTCCCATCACCATCCATCAGTCAAAATCTGCTCCCTGTTGGGGGTCATGCTGATGAGTTTCCACTCTTCATGAGGGAACTCCTGTTTTGAGGAAAATCTCACCCCCTGAAAAATGGTACAGCATTGCCAAAATATTTCTATCCTGCATTTCTCATCTTGGCCGAGGTCAAGGCCAGCACCCTCCCATTTCTGTCGGGGCTGAGCAGTGACCTGGGCTCTCTCTCATCCTGCCCCTTGGTGGGTCCTGCCCCAGGCCTCAACTCTGCCCTGGGCTCCCCACAAAGCTGAACAGGAGCTGGTCCAACCTGCTCCCCGGGCACCCTTAGCTCACCCTGCACACTGGAAGTGATCTACCTTCCAAGAGGGGCAAAGAAAGGAGATGGAAGAGGGATCCCACTAGCAGCCCCTGGTCAGTGAATCCAGCTCAGTTTTGTACTCTGTGGAAACAACTTGGAAACAACTTCCATTTTCATCCTTTAAATTATGAGGAGGAGAACTTGGGGAAATGCAAAATATGGCCGGACAGGATGCTCAGGTGCCTGCTCTGAGTACAGTTGTGCCCAGAATAATAGGCTTTGGGGTTGTTTATGTTTCTGTAGGAGATTTAAACAGCCTGCTCAGGAGGGGTTTATATCAGTGGGGAGGGGGGAAGTAGTCCCTGAAATGGATTTTCATGCTCAGAGCTTCCAAACACAAGCACTGTGCAGCTTTCTGTTTGTTTTGCAAATCCTTATCATCCCACAGTTATTGCTTGTGAAGTGGAGCAAAAAATGAAACCCAGTGAGGGCTGAATGGCAGGAGTCTGGTTCCTCTTCTGGCTTAGCTGTTGTGTTCTGGAAGGACACGTGTGCCTCCAAAAGCCTCGGACACAGGTATCTGCACAGAGTAATTAGTCTGCAAGTTTAGCTTTCTAGGAGCTCAGTGTAGTGCATTTCTGCCTTGTGTGAGCTGTTTACAGAGTCCTTGTTTCTTGGGGTCTTCAGAATGATTTCATATCTCAATATTTTATTTATGCAGTAAGAGAATTATCATAGAAACACAGAATGGTTTGGATTGGAAGGGACCTTAAAGCTCATCCAGTTCCAAGCCCCTGCCCTGGGCTAGGAACCTTCCACTATCCCAGGTTGCTCCAAGCCCTGTCCAACCTGGCTTTGAACACTTCCAGGGATGGGGCAGCCACAGCTTCTCTGGGCAACCTGTGCCAGGGCATCACCACCTTCACAGGGACGATTTTTTTCCTAATATCCCATCTAACCCTGCCCTCTCCTCTCTGTTTTTGATTTTCTTTGACTTATTAAAGGTGGAAGATAGAGAAGCAGAAGTCTACTGCTTATTAAATGTCACAACAAAGTTCACCTGGTAAAGCTGACCTGAGGGGTGGAAGGAGAGGGGTTTGGTGTGTGAGTGACTTGAACTTGCCATCAAACACCCCTTATCTAATTGCTGTCCAAGAGCTGCAGCTGCTGTATGCAGGTTCTCAGGCTTAGGTATAAAAGGAAACTCCCAATCCACCTTGGCACAGGGGTGGTGAGTTGTGGGACACAGAGGGGTCCTGTCCTGGATGGTTGGTGCCCTGGGCTGAGCTCCCACATCCCATCCTGCAGCGTGGCTGATCTGGGCTCTGCTCATATGACTGCTCTTGGGCACCTGAGTAGGAGAGGCTTGAGTTGTGTTCTCTTCTCTTGTTTTGTGTGTGTGCAGCTGCAGGAGAGGGCAGGGAAGAGCCTTTGCAGAGCCTGGCTGAGGTGCACTGAGAGACAGCTCCAGTCCTGAAACTGGACATTCTACAGTTATAAAAATAATATAAAAGTGGAAATAGGAAAACACATCTTCTAAGTGAACACTTGATCTGCAAGGTTTTTTGGGTTTCCTTTTTCCCAGAATGTGTATTTTGGCTTTTGTTTCTTAGATGTCTTGGGTAGAACAATTTTGTGGGTAATTGAATCATAATACATAATAACAGTACAATTTTACCAGCAGTTTAAGTTCCACCATAGTGTCATTCTTGTCTGGAAGTGTGCCTGAATGTTTTCCTCCCAGCTCTGTTTATTGCATTCCACCCAGTTATGTGGTTTCTGCCTGCTCAGGGGACTGTGTGCTTCCTTCAGCCTCGACTGATGCCCCTCTTCATGGCCATGAGGAGACACAGCACCACCAGGTTAAATTCTTGAAATACTCCGTATCAGACTTTCCAAATTAGGACATTCATATATGGACACTGCTTGGATGCTTGGAAAAAGATGGATTTAGCAGGGGAGAGAAGAGGGTTTCTGCTCCCTCAGCTGACAAGGCTGCAGCCCTAATTAGGGAAAGAAGGAAGCTGAGATTCTGGTGCAATTCCAATGCTCTAGTGTTTAGGAATGAGAAGGAAACACTAAATATTACCAGAAAATTTTCTCAGCTCTGCTGATTTGGCCTTGAAGGTTGGTTAGGTGTGTGTTTTTTGGGAAGCTGTGGGTGGCACAGAGGAGCCTTTGGGCTGCACAGGCCTGGGGCACTATTTCTCAGTGGAACAGCTCCTTTGCAGGACAAGGGGGATTGCTGGTTTTGCCAATAAAGGTTTCCTTTGTCTAACAAAGGCAAAAACATATTCTGTTTATAAAGTGACTCAAGGCATCCATGAAGTACATGTAAATTGGCTTGAAAGTAGGTCAGCGTGGCTTTGCACAGCACAGTTTGCTGCGTTTGTGTGTGAATTCAGCTCCAGAACTGTAAGTGCTTGCAGGGAGAGCGCTGTGCTGCACGGGCTCTTCGGCGTGATCGCTCGGCTTTAATCTCTCCAAGCTGGTGAGTCTGGGGAGAGCTTAATTAGAGTCAGTGGAAGTAATTCTGGAAAACACCAGTCTGTGGAATGCCTGCACTGCTCCTTGTGCTCTGGCCTGCCAGCCCACCTCCTCCTTGCCATATGCTTGCTGCTGTTTGCGTCCCTGGTTGACAACGGCACCAGAAAGTTAACCAACTCTGGGAGGGATACTCTGTGTGGGGGGGTTAAGCTGAGCCTCAGCTCATGGTCACAGTCTGTGGAGCACAGCCTGTAGGTGAGGCACTGGGCTGGGGAGTTCCTGGGGAGGGGCTCTGTGGGTCCACAAGACCTTCCTTGCAGGGACCCTGCAGCTGGAGTGGCTGCTGTGCTGGGGGTGTCCCACCGCCAGTTCCCCAGTGCCCTGTGCCCCCAGCCCTCTGACTGCAGTGTGGCCCTGCTGGATGAAGGCTCTGCCCACCACACACAGTCCCGGAACAGCCATCTGCACACAGTCCCATTCCATGTTCAAGTCCTTCCCCCACGCCAGGTCAGTTATTGTTCGCTGGGTATTGCAGTTACGGGCAGCAAGGCTGAATGAAGGATGTTCACAGCCCCATGTTCTCTGGCTCTGCATGTGGCTGCTGGTGCCCCAGGGAGACCCTGCTCAGCTCCAGGGCAGACTCAGGGGTCTGGCTGAGCCCTTGTTGGGGGGCTCTTCACATCCCCTGGCCCCTCGGGTGTCTCACTTACCTTGGTGCCCCCAAAGCTGAGCTGAGGCTCCTGCTCTCAGAGAGTCAGGCTGGTGCTCATGCTCTTGGGGGGAGAACATCCCACTCCAAGACTTTGCCACTGCCACTCTTTGATCCATGGTGTTCTTGGTGCCTGGATTGTTGGGGAGGTCCTTGAGCAAGGCACAAGACGATGGGTCTGAGTGTGGGAGGTGAGATTGAGGGAATGGGAATGGGGAGGGGAATGCTGGGCCTGAGGGCAGGGGGCTGGGAACAGCAGCGTGGTGACAAGCAGGAGTTCAGTCACAGAACGTTTTTCTTTCTCTCAGACACGGAAAAGATGAAAGGTGCACAGGGATGAAAGACTGAGAAGAAGTGAGACTTCTCCAGCAGCAGCACTGTTCTCACAAAGAGCCTCAGACAGAAAAGCCTTTTTTGCCCGCCCCTTCTCTCCCTTCGACTTCCAAAACCAGGCAGTAAATTACCCTGCTCTTTCCTATCACTGGTTATTGAGTGGTTGGGTAAGATGGAGTCAAATTATTTGCATGTTCAAAGAGAGAAGATAAAACTAGACTGCAGCATATTTTATGGCTTTTATAAAATGTTGATGTATGTTGTTGAAGTAGATGGAATGGCACTGCCAGTGCTCCAGGGCAGAGCTCCTCTCTGGGAACCTGCTGCTGAATTAATGTGACCAAAGAGTCAGTAGAAAGCAGGAATGCACAGTTAGAGTTGGAAAAATAAATGTTTTATATTTATATTTGGACTGCTGAGTAAGAAAGGCACCTGATAAAAGAAATCTGATTCTAGTGCAGCCTTAAGGTTGTATATTTAGCATTTATAACTCACATTTGGGCAGTTGCTCATTAGAAACCAGGAGGACAAAGTCTCAGGAAAACAGGACAAGCGGGAAAGGGAAGGAAAATAAACACAGTTCAAACAGTGGGGAGGTTTGAGTGTGCGTGCAAATTTTTAAGCTAAAGTTTTAAATGTGTTTTTCAAAGGACAAGGTTCTGCTGTGGGACTGACACCTTCTTAGTCTTGTTGTCAGCTGTCAGCTGTAATTATTTCATGTGTCCATCTGCTCCAGGGCTGGTTTGTGCACAGACTGGGATGTCTGTGCCCCGCGCTGCTCCTGCGCAGGAGCACGTCAGCACTTCCAGCACAGTTACTTTGGACCTCACTCATGAAGTGAGGAAAGCCAGGGATCGATAAAACAAATATCCCAATTTCCTCTGTATTAGGCACCCTAAATAAGCTCCAGGTGAGGATTAAGGTTTCTTCCTGCCCCTTCAGCAGCAGGAGCGATGGCTCCTGTCACTGCCGGCCAGGTCTGTGTTTGTGGGACTCCGTGTCCTGCTGATGCCTGGAGGTAGTGGGATCCTCCTGACCACCCCCTCGGGTTGTGATGTGGGAAACAGGGACATCCTGACCCAAAGGTGAGATGGCAGCAAGGTCAGGGTGTCCTGGCAGGGCAGTCCTGCAGCTCCAGGCCATCTAGCTCTGGTCTGGCCCAAGGATGATGGACCAAGCCCTTACCCTCATCTGCACATTGTGAGCCTGGGTTCTGCTGTGGACTCAGCCCTAATCTGTCAGTGTTATTTACACATCTGTGAGATGTGCCATGGCTCTGGGTCTGGAACGACTGCTTTCATTAAAACCTACCTCAAGATACCTTGGGGGTTTTTTTCCCCTTGCTTTATGAGTGAATGTGACATTTCTGGTTGATGTGCCTCAAGCTTCACTTGGGTTTTGGGGAAGGAAATTCTTGTGTCTGTGTACAGAGATTGCATCATGTTAGGATTCAACTTATCTACCCTGGATTGCAGCTGGGTGCTTATGGTGATGTCAGGTAAGAGCTGCTTGACACCCTGTCAGTCTGGCAGGCATTTATGCTTTAAGCTGATCTCTGTAAAAGCTTCACTTCAAGGTTGTGGTCTGTGATATTGCTTTGTGCTTTGAGGGGTAGGTGCCTAACAGAGCTACCAAGATAATTAGAGGGATGGAGCACCTCTGCTACGAAGAAAGAGAGAATTGGGATTATTCAGCCTGGAGAAGAGAAGCTTTGAGGTGACCTACTTGTGGCCTTACAGTACCTGAAGAGCTACAAAAAAGGTGGAGAGAGACTATTCACAAGGGCCTGGGGTGACAGGACGAGGGGGAATGGCTTCATGCTCTAGAGGTGGTTAGATGGGATATTGGGAAGAAATTCTTCCCTGTGAGGGTGGTGAGGCTCTGGCACAGGTTGCCCAGAGGAGTTGTGGATGCTCTATCCCTGGAAGTGTTCAAGGCCGAGTTGGATGGGGATTGCAGCAACCTGGTCTAATGAAAGGTGAACATATAATGTGAATATATTGTCATTATACAGGCACTTACATGCAGTTGCTTGCCTGTACATACAAATGATTATGTGTGCCTACAAATTCGTGACAGCTGTAACATGCTTGTTTCAGGGAAGAAGAACTGGAATTTAAATGCTGAAGAAAATATGGAAATGCCTTAAACAGAGGAAAAACTCAAATTGCTTTGCAGGCTGAAAACAGCTGTGGAGCCCATGGTGCTTTTCTTACCCAGGCACACACAGGAGCCACCCAACCTGCTCTGCAGGAATTGTTAAGATAAATATCTCTTGGTTTTGTTTTCAGTTCTAAACTAACAGTCTCTCCATTTGCATATCTAAATTCTCCGGTGCTGTAGCAGGAATGTGGCTGCTGCCATGGGAGGCTGGTGTGAATTGCTGAGGATCTGCCACATCGCATTATGCATTTTTGTTGTTGTTTTAATGAATAAATTCCAGAGAAGGCAATCAGTAATTAGCTGCAATATGGCACGTTGTGGGAGCAGTGAGGAGATGTTAACTCGATCTGAAGGACCCATCTGTAGAACTTCCAGAACCGCAGCCCAGTCGTCACCACACACTGGAGGGAACCTTTGGCAGCATTTCAGTGTGTTATTTGCCAAAAAGGTTCCTTTGGAAGACTTGGAAGCATGGGGATTCGCTGTGATAGGCCTGCCACAGGTAGGTAACATGGGGACAAGAAGGAGCTCAGTATGTTGGAGTCTGGGGTTTGAATAGATGAAAAAAATTCTGAGCATATGCTAAACTATTCTCCACATGAATAACAGTTTCTAATTTGCTTGACACATCTCTAATCAACCTGGCAGCTTCTCTTCATAATTAACATCTTTATTTTGTTGCTTTCTGGAGGTGGAATGTCTGTCCTGGGTTGGAGGACTTGGCCTCTTGGTTTCAGGTGTGGGAAGCAGAGCCAAGCTCAAGTGTGGGAGGATAACCAAGAGAGCATCCTGTGATGGGAGGATGGTCTGGGGGACCAGGAGAGCATCCTGCTGGGGTGAGCCAGGCTCCCCTGGGGCACATCCCCACCTTGCCTATGCCAGTGTGTGCTCACACAGGGAGTCAGCAATGGACAGGGAGAGTAAGTTATGTTTGTTGGCCGCTATGACAAGTGAAGGTCTGTTTGGAAAATGTGTGCTAAATAGAGACTGGGCCTTTTAGTGTGAGTATTACTGCTTGAGTATGAATTATTACTGGTTGATGCAGCTTGTAAAACCACACCATCTCAGCACCATAGCACCACTAACACACATCGTGGTGTTTGGGTTCTTATGGTGAGGTGGGCAAGGGACCACAGGTACTGTGGCACCTTTGACAGTGAGCAGTTCCCCCTTGAGGGACATTTGTGTGCACAGGCTGCTGCACATGGTCAGCTCTGAGACGTAGGAATGCACATATGGCTTTTGTAAAAGCATTTCTAAGTGTATCATCATTATCCCTCTAAACTGAAATACATGTACTGTTCCTAGGTAATGTATTTTAAATCTCATTTTCAGAAAGCAAAATGTCCTGAGGGGTGTGTTCCTTGTCCCTGGCAGCTCCTCCAGCCGAGAGGTGAATCCCTGATTCTGGTGCAGGTGTGACCAGCCACGGGTGTGGGTGATGAGCAGGTGAGTGCTGCCCCAGCACCCTGGGACACCAGCCTCCTGGGATACCAGCCTGACTGTGATGGCTGGGACCTTCCCAGCTTTTAGGGTGGGCACATGCACTTTCCCTTGTGATCTTGAGGCCATTTAGTACACAGGGAGATCAGCAATTAGGAAAGCAACCATGCCTCAAGCGCTGGATTGCCCTGCACTCCCACGTGTGGCAGAGCAATACTGAGCTTTGGGCTGTAGAGCATCTCTGCCCCACAGCTCTTCCCAGTCTGTGCCCCTGGAATCCTGGCACAGCATCCCACAGGAGTGTGAGTGGGTGGTGATGCTCTGGCTGGAGCCCCCTGGCAGCAACTGCTTCCCAACAGGCTTCCCTGACCTGCCTTGTCAGAGACTGCAGCCACCCAGGGCAGAACTGGAGAGCTGATGGGGGGGGGGGGTGCAGCACAGGTGGAATTTCTGGGTGGGAACCCCCATCCTTGGTGTCCATCAGCCATGGAGGAAACTTCCCGCTCACAGCTCCACCCCTGAGCTACCTCATAGCAGAGGAACTGGCTGCATGAATTATCCCAGAGTACAAAAGTTATTTTCCTCCCCCAGCTCCTCCTGCCTCCCTGACCCAGTTACCGGCTCAGCACATGCAGGAAGCCACGGGAGGGAAAAACAGATTTCTGTTTAATAAGAGAAGTTGATTACTATTTTAAGCCCCTTATCATGCAGAAGCATTTCAAGCTCAAACACCCCACTCATCTCTAACCGTGAGGTAACTATAAAGGCTTCTCCCTCCCCACCCTGCAGTTTGACAGTACCAGAGTTCCAGGCAATTAAAATCCCTCCGTGTGTCTCCAGTGTACCTGTTGTAGTCGCTGTGTTCTCAGTATCTGTTCACACTTGAAACAGCAACTTATCTTGTTTGGAGGAGGCTTTATAGGTTGTTTTACCTCATTGGTGTGGGGTGAATATTTCAGATGGATAAATTTAATTAAATGAGAGCTGAGTTCTGTCTTGCTTTGGGACAGAAGCAAGGAAAGCCCCAGTGCTGGTAACTTGGGCAGATAAAATGTAGGTTCTTTTTTCTGTGCTTTAGAACAAAGCTGCAGCCTTTCCCTGAGCTCTCCCTGGGCAAGTTACAAATATGCTGGAAATGCCAATCCTCGGCCTCAGAGGTTCGGGAAGTGCATCTCCTGAATGCTCAGATGTGGCACTGCCGTGGCCCCCGGGGACCCCAGTACTGTCAGGGGAATGTGGGGGCTCTGCACTGCTCTCTGAGGCTGGGCAGCAGCTTTCAGGCTGCCCTGAGGAGTGCAGGGAAGGAGCTGAGATGAGGGCTGGGATCCTTTGGGACAAAGGGACTAAACTTTTAGAGGTCTTGCTCAGGCAGAGCTCCTAGACCTGCCCCAGTTCTAGCCCTTCTCTGAAAGCTTTGCAAACTGAGCTTGGTCTTCAGTTAAATGTGGACGTAAAGTTCTTCCTTCTCTGGGACTTCAGCACATGTGTTAAATGTGACCAACGCTTCAATTCTTGATTAGAGGAGGTATATTTTATGTTCAAGTATTCCCAGATAGCAGGGCCTTTACTGAGTTATACAAGGGCTTAGGCTGGAGTAAAACTTCAGATCCAGGCAGTTTGCACGGTGCAAACTGAGACCTCCAGGGGTCTGGGGAGCCCTGAGAGTGCTGTGATGCTGCAGATCATTCTCCACCTTTTCACCAGCCTTGTCTTTGAGTGACAAATCAGATCTAGAAGGGAGGAAAGTGCACTTTAAGTTGGACTTATTTTTAACTCTGAGTACTTAACAAAAGCTCATCGGGTGACGGCTGTGTTGCCACGGGGCAACTGGAGCGTGTGGTAGCTTGGCTGAGGTCGGTCCCCTCTGAAGGTAGTGAGGATGAGCACCCACAGACTTAGCTGAGCTCATCCCCCTTCTGGGAACAGTCCCCCGGGTGGGCAGTGCTGAACCCCCAGCACAGCTGCAGACCCCCAGTCTCGGGGAGTGCTCTGATGGATCGTGGCAGCCCCGTGACCTGGAGATGCTCTCAGGGACAGGCAGCAGGTGATGATTGGGCACAGAAAGCCCAAATGGCAGCTGTGGTGCAACTTGAGCAGAGAACCTGTGCAAAGAAAACTGGGGAAAGGCCCCTCAGTCCCACAGCACTACTCCTGTTGCCTTTTGTACTTCCCAGAGAAGCAGAGATTTCCAGTTGCTCTTGCTTTGCTGAGGGTGCTGCTGTGGATATTTACAACTGAATAAACATTTCTCCCCTGCAACCTCTATTTGTGTTTTGTTCTTTCCAGCAGCTGCACATCTGTTCCATCAGTGGTCACTCCATGTGGAGCAGAGAGCAGAGTCTCTCTCTGTGTCTGGCCAGAGATGGACAGCAGGACCCTGGACCAGGAGAGGGTAGATTGCATTTTTGCCGTGGTGTCACTGACACCAATGTACAAAATATGCCAAGGAATGAAGTGCTTCTGTTCATTTTCCAGTGCTCCCACCCATTACTTGGGATGAAATCTCTCCAACCCCTCTCCACAGTACGATGTCGGGGGTACCCCCTCACCCCAGCAGCTCTCCCTGCAGAGGCTCTCCTTTGGGAGCAGCATAAGGCAGGAACCTCTGCCTGGAGAAAAGGGTTCTGTGCATCTGCCAGTGTGTGACACACTCAGCAAGTGACAGCAGGAACGGTTGGGATGCATTTGGCATTTCCTGATGTGCTTTGAAAGCTGTGTACAAATTCAAATCAGAGAAAGCAACAGGCCCAGATGCATGAAGCTAATTTAACATTACAATTTCATTCAGATAAATTATTCCTGTGAGTTCCTAATAAAAGCAGATGGTGGCTCGTGTCAGAATTAGTGTACAGTTCTGATAACAGGAGCAGCTATTTTTAGTTTCGTGTTATTCCAGTTCAGCCTCACATCAAGTTGTATTAAACTTGGAGGATACAAATAGGATCCATGGGTATTCATTTGCTTCAAAGCATTCCAAAGCCATCTCCTCTGCTTGGCAGGGTGGGTGGGATGAGGGGGTGGCTGGGGACAGGTTATTTGTCAAGTCTCAAGCAGCACTTGTCATTTGGTGTACTCGTAGCTGGTGTGGAAACGTTAATTAGGGGAGTGAGCTCAAGCCAAGTGACGAGCACAGAAAAAGGCCACCAAGGACACGGATTAAGGAGCCTTCCCTGCAGGAAACACTTCCCACTACTGGAGCAGTGGGTTGGGTGTGCAGGAGGGTGGGTGGCAGCCCCAGGGGCTGGGAGGACTCAGTGGGGCAGCTGATCTCTGTGGAAGGAGATGAGTTGTTCTCTGTGTGTCAGCACTGTTCTTTGGACATGGCAGAAGATGGAGGTGAAGGAGGACACCTGAGAGGTTGAGGGATGGGTCCTGTGGCAGGAGAGATGGGTGCTCAGAGGCATCTGTCTGTCCTGTGTCCTTCCCAGTTGTCTTCATTATAGGATCACAGAATGGTTTGCATTGAAAAGGAACTTAAGGCTCATCTCATTCCACCCCCTGCCATGGGCAGGGACACCTTCCACTATCCCAGGTTGCTCCAAGCCCTGTCCAATGTGGCCTTGAACATTTCCAGGGATGGGGCAGCCACAGTTTGTCTGGACAACCTGTGCCAGGGCTTCACCGTCCTCACAAGGAAGAATTTCTTCCCAATATTCAATCTAACCCTGCCCTCTGGCAGTGTGAAGCCATCCCCCTTTCTCCTTCCAATGTATTCAACATATATTTGAATTTATTCCCATGCAATGTGAAGCCTTTCCAAGGGGAGTTCTCTGTGAGTGGTGGGATCTGGGGTGTGTGTGGGAAGCTTATCTAATGAAGTCCTGAGCTATTCTAGACTAGAACAGCTTTTTGGAAACTTCATTTCATCATTTCAACACTTACCATTTGGAATTATATTATAGAAAGTTTAATTTTCTTCCAAGGCAACTTAAGTGAGGGGAAATGCAATGTAAACACAGAAAACCCCAGTTTTTTCCCCTTAGTTTAAAGCACAGAGAATAAGCTTTATAATGTCTCTTGAGCTTTGTAAGGTTTTAATTTCACTGACACCCTCTTTCAAAATTTTAGATTTTATCGACTAATAGTTGCTTTGACATTAAGGGTGTTGCTGCAAACAATTTAATACATTTCTACCAATTTTTGTCTTTGTGGAAAAAGTTTTATTTCAGCTCTCATTATCTGAAAGTGATTTGCAAAAAAACTGCTATTAGGAAAATGAGGCTGATGGCACTTGGGGTGAGCTGAGCACGCTGTTAAGCAAATCAGAAATTAGTGTAAATTTCTTTCATTTGACTTCATTTGCTGCAGATAAAGTTTGATCCTAATGATAAAAACTAGATTAAACTATTCAATATATTGAGGAGTTTCTGGGCAATGAAACTGGAGTGGCAAGAGAAAACTTTGGCTATTTTATTTTTCTGATCTAAATTGGAATAATTTTAATAGTTCTATTATCTCTTCAAACCAAGGTGCAGTCTTGTCTGAGAAGAAATATGTGAAGCTGCTGCTGACTAGCACAATTGCAGTAAATAAATAATGCAGGAGGAGGAGGAGAGTAAAAAATTCAGGAAGATATGAGACCCACCAAAAACTTTTCTGAGGAGTTGCTACTTGGAGGCTTCCTCAAAGGGGTTTGGTTGCAGCAGTAGCCTCCATCGGAACACTTTTGCCTCAGAAACCAATGTAGTGTTTACAAGGTAAATGATATTTTATTTTCTCAAAGGCCTTTCGGTTCTGCTGTGTTAAGCCCGGAGTAAGCCCTGATAGATGTGTTGGACAGTGCTGCCCCACCTCTGCTCTCTTCACCCAAAGTCAGCCAAAGTGACAGCAGGTTCATATGAGATCTGGTTTATCTGATGAGGTCCTAAATATCTTGAATGCTCTGGGAACATCCTGCGGGGTTCTGAGGAGCAGCTGAGAAGCCTGGTGATTTCAGCAGGAGGGTGAGTACTTGGGAGATACATGGATGAGTAGTGCTAAAGTCCCAAATTGCTCCTACAGCTGGACCTGAGAGAAGGGGAGTCTGTGTGGGAGGTGAGACAGGACACGTGGTTCAAAATGGACTGAAAGTGAAGCAGAAGTCAAGGTTCATGTTCCCTATCTCCTCACCCAAAACAGCCAAGTGCTGAAGGGTTGCTTTACCTTAGTTTCCTTCCCATCCTCTCATTGGATGTGATCAAACAGGATTTCTTCCATTTCCTCCCTCAGTGTATAACAAAATGTACTTTGATTTCAGAATGGGATGCAATTTTAACTAGAACAGTGGAAAGCATGTCACTCATTTAACAGTCGTAAAATTAGAAGGAAAGAAAACCCCTAAGAGACAGGAAAATAGCTGCTATTAAAGTGATAGAATAATCTTACTCCGCAATGGTATTCTGCAGTTGAAGCAGCTCTCTGCAGCCGGTGTCTGTCAAACCCCATCAGGATGGGAGGTGACATTATGAAGTCTCCAGATATATTTTCATGTCATTTAGCTGATTTGTGTCATTTGATAAATTGCATGTTTGTAAAATCAATGTTCCTCACTGCGTGTATTCTTGTGCTTTGGCAGGGTGGCAGTTCTGTGCTGGAGACAACAGCAGTGATTTGTAAGAGCTGTCACTTCATGAGATCTTACCCCCCTTCTGCTGAAAACCCTTGTTCATTGTCCAGCAGACCTGGTGTAAGAATTAGGGAGATCCACTCACAGAAGGTGAGTCTTTAATTTTGCTTAGTAACATCTCTGTTATTTTTTGAAATGTGAGATATATAGGAAGGAGAATGAAATCCTGGTGAGAGGTGAAGGTGCAGGCTCTTGTTCTGACTTGCAGCATTTAAAGCAGGGAAGGTGTGTTAGTTCCTGGTGTGATGGGCAGAGCTCAGGCCCAGAGTGCTCGAGCTGAGCAGGTCACAGGTGAGAGGGCCCAGCCCAGCCCTCACCCCACAGCGCTCCCCATCTCCTCCTGAGGCCAAGGATGGGCGATTGAGTTGAACTCGTGGGTCCAGGGAATATTCAGCAGTGGTGAGACGGACCCACAGCTGTTGGGTGCTGGGGTGAAGTCTGGACTTGGATTTGCAGGAGGGCCCCTGTGTTTGTGCCAGGCTCTCCAGTGCAGTGATAAGTGGGCATTTAGGCACTGGCAGATGCCATAACTAATCCTCTGAAGGTTTATATAAGCTTGTCAGAGAAACTGGTTGGAGAGGTACAGTTCTATTTTAGCTCCAGGTGCAAAGTTCAATGGCTTACCTGATGACCCAGCATAATGCCTGACTTGTTTAGTAAAAAAATCCCCATAAAAATGCATCTTAAAAGCAAATTCCTAAAGACTTGTATCAGGTATTGTGTTTTTGATCACAGATAACATGTATTAAGTAATAATAGTGTGCAGCTCTGAGGTGGCTAATTTTCAACACACCAGTGATGGAAGAAGGATTTTAACAGCATCACTTGAGCTATGCTGCATAATCAAGACCACATCTACTGAAGAAAAAAACCCCATCCATTTAAATAGCCCAAATGAATAGATTTGGTCCCTCATTGTAATTTAACTCAACTTTTCAAGTGTGTCTTTGTTATTCCAAAAAGGGAGAACAGTATGAATAACTCCGAAATGTGACATTGCATAATTAAACATATTTCTGGCTGTATCCATCTATCTAGCTGTCTATCAAACCCCGCAGCTTTCCTTCCCTGGAACAGCAGAAGGCTGGCAGTGCTTTCCACGCCAACGTGTTGGAAACCTTGGCTGGTCCCCTGTGATCGTAAGCTGGTGGGTGGGAGGGAAGGCACAACAAATTTGGTACTGTGGCTCTACTGCCAGAGAACTGAAGAAGAAGTTTGTCAGCCCACTTTTGGGGAAAATAACCTAAAGATATTTAGAATAAGTGAATTAAAATTCATCATCCTGACCCGACTCTTGCAGGGAGGCGTTTCCCATCCCTACAGCCAAGCTCTCCCATCGGCTGTTGGGTCTGGAGTATCAGGGATATAAATCAAATCCATATGATGAAAGAAAATCACATGGGAAACACAGACTTTCAGAGAGATTTTAATGGTAGGTTAAATTCTGGTTCTAAGACTGAGAGCTGAAAGAAAGTACGACATAATTCTGGATTACAGGTGTTGAGTGCAGAGCAAATGCAGTTGTGTCTCCGTGTACATCCCTTGTCACTGTCTACTGGGGCCCTGCTCACTCACCACGCCAGGTCTGGGGAGATGGAGATAATTCAAGGAGCAGATAAAATGGTAAAACTAGGATAGGATTTGTAGAGAAATATAAAAGAATTAAGTATGTACTGCCTGGCTAAACAATGACTTAAGGGGAAGTACAACTCTTTATGAGCATTTCAGGGCTACAAACACCAAGGACTGGAAGGTCCATTCAGCAGGTCCCAGGGAGAATTGCTGAGAGTAATGAGATGATACTCAGAAAAAGTCAAATTTTAAATGATGGTGATCAGGTTTATGCATAAGGGAAAACCAAACTCTAACAGCGTGGAGATGACAGGGATGCCTGAGATCTGTGAAGACCCCTTTTAGTCTTTGGTTTCCCAATTCCCAGAGTCCTTCCATGGAGACCATGCACACTGTGCAGAAAGGTGGCCAGCTCTCCCTTCCCTGGCAGCACAGGAATTCTGAGTTAGGTCCACCTGCACGAGGACTCCAGCAATGGAGACCAGACTGAAAGCCTGTAGTGGATTTAGTCTGATTTTTTTTTTCCTGAAGCCACTGGGATTTTTCCTTGAATTCCAAGGCTCTTGAATTAAACCTCTTGTGAGAACCTCCCTTAACTCAACAGCAGCAGCAGTTTGGATTTTTCCCTTCTCTCTTTCCTTAAAACTCTTCCTGCCCACAGAGGAGCCTTGCTGCACTTTTCCTGGGAACCCTTCTCATGTATCCAGGCCATTGCTGGTGCTGAGACCCCACTTTGAGTGCCCAGGTGCACTGGAGGACGTGGGCAGATGCCCCAGCATCACCCTCCCTTATGGGCAGGAGCAGTGTCCTGACTGCCAGGCTGGGCAAGAAAAGGTCTGCACTGTGAGAGAGGGGGCCAGAGGGGCAGAATGAGGTTTGTGCTGGAAACAGCTCTATACAGCTGATTTTTTTATGTATTTCTGTTGTCTTTACAAAAATGAAGCTCTGGGTAGCGATCCTGCATCTGACAGAATTACCAGTAAATGACTTTACTTCCAGGGTTTTGGTGCCATTTTTCCTGAGCTGCCTGTAACATGGATGGTGAATCTTTTCATGTCCAGCTCAAGGTGCTGAGATCCAAACCTGTTCTGGAAATAGTCTCTCTGACAGCCCTTTTATTGGCGGTGGAGCTGTTTAAATGAGAAGCCTGTGCAGGAGATGAACCGGCTGCCCCGCGCAATGCCAAGCGGGAGCTGATGGATTCTGCACGGACAACCAGGCGACCCCTCTGCCATCCACCCTCATTATGCTCCTGTCAGATGTCCAATTAGAGTGACAGGGTCCCAAATTCCCAAAGATCTCTGTTTAGTCTCAGAAGATTAAAGGGTGGCAACTCTTTTCAATATGATTATCGTCATTATCTCTGGGAGATTTTATACTTCGGAAGTCAAAGTCATAATAGCCCAGCTCACTGCAATTATTTGCAAATTGCCTTAATGTATTTTCCAAAAGCTCTTTTGGCACTTTGCAATTTATTTATTTGCTAAGCCAATAGCACATTAAAATGCTAAAATGTCTCAGAATCTCTGTGAAGCCAGTCTGGTGGGAACTTGCATGGACTTTGCCAGTGTCCCCTTTACCCACCAGTAACCTCATCGTCTTTTTTGTTGTTGTTGAACACAACTTGAAGAATTCCTTTTTTTTTTTTTTTTTTCTGGTTGAAATTGAAGGGAATTTGTTAATGTTACATTAGCTCCCTATGCTGATGGAAATGCTTGAGAAAACATAGACCTAAACAAACTTAAGAAAATATTCAGACACACGCAAAAATACTCAGTTTCTCAAAAAATGCAATTTTTTTTCTAGAGATGTATTTTAAAGTGGCGTTCTTGATGTACCAAGGAATGGAAGTAGCCCACTATCAGGAAGCAGTGTAGGGGTGAGTCTCCAGTGGACTCCAGTTTCTCTCTTGCAGAAGCCAAGAGTCTCAGGAGAGCGACCTGGGTAGTTTTGGGCAGAGTTGGTGAATGTGGCTGTTTGGATCCCAGCCACATCTATTCCTTTTATTCTTGTCCTTAATGGTGAGTAGAGAGTAAGGGACAATGTGCCCTGTGCATTAAATTGAAACTAACCCAAATAGCTTCTAAAACACGCTCAGCCAATTGTTCAAGAGTAATTTACAGACCAAGAGTTACGGTGCAATAATTGTGAATAATGAGGAAACCACGGCAAAAATGGTAAATAGCTTGCAGACATTTTAGGAACAGAAAATGAGGCTAAATTCATTGAATAAATTAATTGCTATGGATTATTCTCTCAGCTTTAATCTGCTGCCTGCTGAAAAAAAAGTCTGTGCAAATGGCAAAGCTGTTCCACAGCTTTCGTTTAGAAATGGGGCTGCTTCAGGCTGAATAGAAGAGAGGCTGAAAGGGGGGTTGCTGTGTTATAATAGTGTATCTTGCTTGTAACACAATTTTCACCTTCATAGTTTTACCTGCCCTTTGGGATGGGGCAGTTTTATAATTCTGTTTTATTAGTGAGCAGCAGATGGAGAGCCTGCAGGGAGGAGAGGTGGTTTTTCCCCAAGGCCATACATTGTCTCTTTGGCAGAATCCAAGTTGGAGTTTGGGATTTTGTAGTCCCTGGCTGATGCTTGCAATATTTTTCTGTTTGAAGACTTCTCCTTCCTGCAAGAACATCCATACTGGGGGATGAACAAAACAACCCTGAGCAGATCTGAGGCTTCGCCAGTGAAAACGTAGAGAAAAAGAAGGAATGAGGAGCCACATCCCCCAGCCTATTTTAGAAGATCAGTTCTAGTAAAGAGGAATTATATTTTAAGAACTGGACAGATTGTCTCAGATTTACTATCTTAGAGGACAGCAGTGAAGGTGAACCATTTTTCTGTCAGGATTACGATTATCTGACAGGATCTTACTGTTCCAGGAGAAATGACCCTGATTTAGAAAAGATCTGCTCATTTGTAAGCAGCTGTTGCTTTTTAATAGCACAGCACTTTCTTACTGCTATTAGTAGTAATAAAAATAAAAATAAAGCCCGTGTCTTTACTTGCATGAAATTTGTGATTTAAAATGAAGCTTGGAGAGCCTTGTAGATCAATCCTGGGATTTTATAAGCTGCTGGTTGCGATTTATGTGGACGTGAGGCCACAAAACCCTCCCAGGTTGTGTGCACAAGTCGTTTGTCAGGTCTGAGCTCCTGGCAGTCTTTTTCTCCCTCCTCGAGCTGGTGTGGCCTCGTGCCTGCATGGGGCATCCTTGAGCTGGAAGTGTCTGGTGACGGCTTAGGACAAGCTCTTTGCTCTTAATGGGGCTCAGAGTAGTGTGACTTGGCTCAGATTTGTGCACTGTGAAGTCCATCCTTTGAGGAAGCTTTAGTGTTCCTCCCCATGCTGGGTCTGCCATCCCCTCGTGCCATGATTTAGAGCTGGACAGCCCCTGCACAGCAGCACTACACAAATCCATAAGTCCTTCCCCTTTTAGCTCCCAGTCCAAAGCGAGCTGAAGTGCAGCTGCTGGTGGAGCTGTGAGGCCAAGCTGCTGCCGGGGAGTTTTGCTGAGTGGAGCACAGTTCCCACATCTGGCTTTCAGTTTATCAAAATAGATTTTTCCTCTCCATTTGATAAAGTTTAATAGAGCAGAACAAAACTCCAACTGTTAACATTAACCATAAAGTGAGACGCGGGGAGATGCAGTTACCCCAGGCACGGGAAGCTCAGCAGAGGAACCCAAGCTCTCTCTGTGCCCTGGTTTGCTGCCTGGGGACAGGAGGAAGGGGCTCCACACCCCACTGATGCCCTGCACACTCTGACCCCCTGGCGTGGGAAGCCTTGGTGTGTGAGGAGCACATCCTGTGCTCTGCACATGTACAGGCATTGGCATTGGTTTGCTGTTACTGGAGACTTTTCATTCTCCTTTGCTGTTTCAAACACGAGCTGAGAATCAAAATTTCTGCCTTCCCTTGAAACGACACCAACATAAAGATATCAAAATACATGTCTTTTCTGGATGTGCCTGAAGCCATAAAATGGTTTGTATACAAGATCAAAATAAATAAATCAGAATCCTTTTCTCCACGATTGGGAAGGTTAAAGCTCCAGCAGCAATGGCAGCGACACATTGCGCTCCATTTTGCAGACATAATGTCACTCTTTTATTTTAATACACAATGTAGTTCTCCCTAAATTACATTTTCTTCTTTTAATTTATTTGCATGCAAACGATGACATGGCATAAATCATCTTGTGGAGGTTGCTGGGTTATTTGCATTTCAGAGGTTGGTTTTAACGTTGTATTAGAAAGGAATTTGCAATTGAGAAGCTCTGGGAGGCATTAACTTGCTGTGAATGGTGGTTCTCCAAAGGTGATGAATGACGTTCATTTGGCTTAGGACAAACAGCCTCAAGTTTGTGTCTTTCTAAAAAAACTTGTCAGAGGCAAAGGCTGGAAGCCAGTGAGCGATGCTTTCGTCTCAGGAATTAATTCCTCTTGGAAAAGCAGCATATTGGGATGAACATTTGGTCCCTGAAGCCAGGCTGCTCGGCACTGTTCCTGCAATGAACATCTGCCCTGGGGAGGTCGGGTCACTCACTCTCTGCCTTGACAAAAAGGAGGTGGTTGAAGAAGTTCATGGCCTGGAGGGTGTTTTGAGGAGCTGCTCCGGAGAGGAGGATCCTCGTGGGGGTCTTGCCAGTGTTGCTGCCTGGGCTCGGTGCTCTTCTTCATTACAGCTCTTGTTTAATGGCACCTGACAGAGGGCAACTTGGAAGCCTGGAGGGCTTTAATGAGTCTTCAGATGTCTATTTCTGCTAAGAAATGTGATGAGAAGCTGTATCTTAAATTCAATACAGCATGGAATACACAGGGAATGAAACAGCAGAGTAAAACACATTTTATTAGAGATGAACTGAGGCTGCACATGAAAGAACTCTTTAAATATCTGACATGTTAAATGCATTATGTTCCCTTCAGGAGAGAAGGAGTCAAAGGGACGGGGATGATGAACTGTGCTCATTAACCTGACTTGGTGGAGATGGGAGTGGTATTGACGCCGAGGCTGTGCAGATTCAAACGCGTTTACTGCCGGCATGGAATTAGAGCCCTGCTCAGGCAAAATATGGAATTGCTTCACCCATTAATGCAAGGTCTGCAGGTGAGCACAGGTCAGGAGCTGAAAGCAGAGCAGTGAAACACACCCTCAGCAGTGGGGGCTGGAGAGCATCAAAGCCAACCTTGCTGCAGGGTACCTGCTGAATTCATGAGTGACAGGGACCTGCTGGGGGAGCAAGTCCATCTGCTGTTGAACAGACACATATCCACAGCTCTCTAAAAATGCAGAGAATATGTTTATTGCTTCATTATCAGAGAATCCCAGAATGGTCTGCATTGGAAGGGACCTCAAAGATCAACTTCTGCTCCATCCCCCTGCCGTGGGCAGGGAGACCTTCCACTAGACCAGGTTGCTCCAAGTCCTGCCCAGCCTGGTCTTGAACATTTCCAGGACAGGGCAGCCACAGCTTCTTTGGACAACCTGGGGCTCATCTGGTTTTATTGTGTATCAAAGGATTTCACGTTGGAGAAGTTTGTTAGAGGGAGTGTCATTGTCCGTTCTAAGCAAGAGCAGGCATGTCACGCTCAAAGCTGGAGGAACTCAGCAGTGTCTGAATACACGGGACATATTTTAGACAAAAGCTCAATATTCTACGTCTCAGTATTCTACATGTCATTGGTTGTCTCCAAAAGTGATTCACAAGATTGTCACAAAGAAAAGGATTTTGAAATTTGTTGAAGGCAAACCTGAACACAGCAAGTACTAATGTCAAAACCATCTGTCCATATGCTCAGGGAGGTGAAGAACAATATACCTCACCCTGTAAACCAGTGCCCACCTCTGTTCTGCCATAGCCATCTAGTTCATGGGTTACCTTAGAGCATTCACAGAGATGCAGGTGTTATTTTCCTATTTTTCTAACTTATTTTTAAGGTAGAATTAATATTCGTTGAATTGACGTAGATATGTTTTTGTGCTTTCTGCTGCCTGGGGCTACTGCACTTCAGTCTTTGATCTGATCAGCTCTTGCAAACTCAGCTGGTTGCAGGTTGGCCGGCGCTTGGATGAGAGAGTTCATAGGAATTTCACGTTGCTGTGAGGAATTGTTTGTGACTGAAGATGGCACTTTCTGCAATGAGTCAATTCTGAACAAATACCCCAGCGTGGAGCCAGGGAATGCCACCGGCTCCGTCCGCAGGGGCTGCGTAAAACGCAGCCGAACCATCTGATTTCTGACAGCTGCAGAATGGATGTCCTGGCCAACATCGAAGGTGGGATCAATCCTGCACTCAGATCTCTCCCAGAGAATCTGTTATTTTTCTCTCCCTAACTCCCACTGGAAAAGTGGCACAGTGGAACTCGACTTTATAGGAAACAGGAATTTACAGTGATTATTTAAAGTATGAATATGAGTGTATTTTAATCTAATGCAATGACAAAGGGGTTGTCATCCACTTAGTTTCACCTTTTCTATTTGCACTAAACTGTGAAGCTCCTTGAAAGTCACCTGCCTCAGGGTTGTACTTAGAAGTGTTTTGGAAGGAAGAAGTTACAGCTTATGAGATCAAGTATTTATTAGGGAAGAAATTCTTCCCTGTGAGCTCTGTGAGCCCTGGCACAGGTTGCTCAGAGAAGCTGTGGCTGCCCCATCCCTGGAAGTGTTCATGGCCAGGTTGATGGGGCTTGGAGCAACCTGTTCTAGTGGAAGGTATCCCTGCCCGTGGCAGGGGAGGGTGAAATGGGATGAGCTTTAAGGTCCCTTCCAACCCAAACCATTCTACAGTTCTATCATTTCAGCCTCATTCCACTCAGCCTAATGTCCTGAAAGGACTTGGATTTGGCTTCATGCCTGTTTAGCGACAGTATAGCTAAGGAATTGACAAACTAGAATTTAGCTACTTGGACTGGAAGGAGCTGAACACCATGTCCTGTAGAATCCTTGCTCTCTGGAGAGGGGTTGTGATGCACCTGAGCACAGAGGTGCGGGGGGCTGGATCCTTGAGCAGCCTGGAGAGAGACATGGGGGAGCCCCCGGTCCCAGGGGAGCAGCCTCCTGTGCCGGGAGGTGTCCCTGTGTTAACGTGGAAAGGAACTGTGGAGAGCTGGTCATGAGGGTTAAAGCTCGGTGGGACTCGGCCGTGGGTATTAAAGCTCTGTGGGACTCTTCCTGCAGCGCTCTGCACGTGTTGTCTCGTTTGCCATTAGCAAGTGACCCGGTAATCACTCACATGAGCAATCCTTTGGCATCAGTGGGACTAGAGCTGCGTCGCTGTAATTTAGCAAATAACTATCGAGTCTTTTAGTGTGGAAATGGTTCTAATTGATGTGGAAATGGAAGGCGTTTCTCCTCATTCATTAAAGGAAACATGGTGTGAATTATCACTTACTTAACATATGCAGGAGAACGCAGACTTTAAGCAGCACAGCTCGGTAAAAGGAAGGAATCTTTTCTCTGCGTGAGCACACAGATTTTTTCCTATTTTCAGCTTAATGAAATGCTGGGCGCCTGAAATATCTGTGAGGCTTGAAAGTGGTACAGGTTGCCTGAAGAGAACTTGGGGGTTGTTTTTAGAGCTTCTAAAACAGTTTAATACTGCTTTCTGTTTATTTTGCTGCCTTGAATCTCAGCTGGCTTAGAGCAGAGTGGGGTGGCAGTGAAACCGTGTCCCTCGGTGTCCCCGCGATCGCAGGAGTGCAAGGGGGGCTGAGCCCTGTGGTTGGGGGGACAGGGACCCAGGCTGAGGCTCCCTGGAGTGGGGGGGTTGTTCCTGGAGTGAGATGGGGAAGAGCTGAGAGACTTGTTTGGGTTTCTCATTTCCCCTGGGATGATGGAGAGCCCACCCCGGGAAGGGCAAATCCTGATGAGGTACCGGCTGAGTTACAGAGTGGGTTGGGGAAGCAACAAATGGCTTATCAGATAGAGAGGAAAGAAAGGGATGAAACGAGCAAAAAACAATCCAAAATGTTTATCAATACACACGGCACAGCTTCTCTGAAGCCCCATGTTTGTTTGTTTTGGTAGCAGTGCTGGAATGGTGCTTTTGTCTCTTTCCCCTTTTATTCCTGCTGTTAAATACACAGTAAAAGCTTCCTTAATTAGGGAAACAGAAGTTTCAAAGAGAAAACTGTTTCCTTGTCAAGGCATTCTCCCACACTTGGGAGATGGATGCCTTTTTGGTAAATCTGTGATTTTTTTTTGGGAAAAATTGTGTTCCAGCTGCAATTCCTGCATAATCTCCTGAGGAGCGCGGGTAGAGAGCTTAAAAAGAAATCTCTGTAGTAACACGGAGAAACACAACCTGATAACTCCTGACAGAATGATGGCTTCTTCCTTCATCTAAATCTTTATAGATTAGCACGTCTGTTTTCTTTTCATGGATGTGTTTGTTAGCACTACATCATCTAACCTAATCTGTATGGGAAGTTATTTATCCAAGAGCTGTGGGGCATTTATACCATTCACTTGTCACCAAGAATAATGGAGAGGACAGGTAAGATAATTCCGACTGTATTAAGAGTTGAGAGACAACTGTATGTGTTTTGATAATGGGACACTCAGAGTGGAGGATCTGAAATGTTTTTGTAACATATTTGCTGAAAACAGGCATTTTAAATAGTCTGTTTTCTTTTTTTTTTTTTTTTCTCTTTTATTCCTCTGTTTCACTGTTAAATGAGGGCACCTGGGATTGCTCTGGGACAAAGAGACATCAATAACCACTTTGGGGACATCCAAGGGATTTGGGGGGGGGAAGATGTGAGGGTGCCTGAAGGTCTCCTGTCCACTGTGGTTTGCTTCAAGCAATCCCAAATTGTGGGTTCCCAGTTCCCTCCCCTCTTGTAAACAGAAAACATTATTGAGTACGGGGAGGGGTCTTTAGGCATCACTGGGGAGTGACGCAGCATTTCCAATAGCAAAGGTGGGTGAGAACAGACCAGGGGCTTAGTTCCAGCCCTGCCAAACTGGCTGGTTCTCCAAAGCCCTCTTGTGATCCTTATCCTGTGGCAGCCCCCGTTGCAGGCCAGCCTCTGTTAGAAAACTGTTATTTTGTATTCAGGCACAAAGGAGCCTTTCCTGCTGTCCTGCTGCTCTGCCAGATGTTCTCCATTTTCTGCCTGTGCACTGATTTCTCCTTTCTAAGCATCGCTGTAACGCCTTCACCGCATTTCATCTCACTGATTTCACAGCACTCCCACCAGCGTCAAGAGCACTTTGAATTCTGGTCCCGTCCTCCAGAGCTCTCACAATCACTCCCAGCTTGCTGTCACCCACAAATTATATCAGTGTCTTCTCTGCTCCAGCCCAGAGGGTAAGAAGGAGCAGGAGCATACCGAGGGGCTGCACTTCATCTGGCCTCTCATCTTCACAGGGGATGACAAGAACTACTCTTGGGCTGGTGATATACCTTATGATAATTTTATTTCAGTTGTGCTTTTCAAGTTTAACTTGTGACAGTGTTCAAGGACTGGTGTCCAAACCTTGCTCACTGTGACACATTGTGTCTCACATAGCCTTGGTCAGGTTCGTTTGCCCTCCAGTACCTTCTCTCCCTCCCCATGCCCTTCACTTCCCTGACCAAATCCTCCTTAAGTTTAACTTTATTTTTTATTATTTATTCTTGAGAAATTTATAAACTTACGCTGGCTCTGTCTCCTGGGCCACCATCTAATCTTCTAGGCGATGACAACTTGATTGGTGAATAATAGATTCCAGCTCTTCCCAGCTGCTGAAGGGAGCTATAACTTCTAAATGCATCCCTAAAGATGGAACAGAGCTCGTCCTTCTCCAGGGGTTTGTCTTTAATCAGCCCAGTTGTCTTTTCTGTGTTGAAAACTTCTTTTCATTGTAATATGCAAAAAAACCCAAACCAAAACAAAAAAAATCCACAACCCACCAAACCTGTAAATGAGCCATTTGCTTTGTATTAGTGTGTAGATTAGGGGCCCGGTGTTTTGGGTGCTGCAGAAATCCTGTAAGTGGTATTTCCTACTCTGGAAAACTTTAATATTAAGCAGGCAAGGTAGTCAACTGAAAGGACTGAAAACAGACACACAAGGGGATTAACTGAATTGCTGAGGCATAAATCAGTGTCATGATGGAGATTAAAAGTCAGTCTCTCTGAAATCCAGAACAAAACTTTGCCGTTTCTATGATGGCATTTTTTTGATGGACTGTGGAAAATACAGAAAAATGAAACTGGTCCCTTGAAAACATTCCAAGTTGAAGAATAAGATGAAATGTGATTTTATCATTTCAAAGATGGGGATTTTAAAAATTCACTAAAATACCAATAAGAACTCTCAAAACAGAATTCTTTTGGTTATTCTGTATTTATACTTTCAATACAGAAAGTAGCTACTGATATACTTGTCTCATAATGTTAGCAAAAAAAAATACTTGGAGAAAGCTGAATTTCATCTTCCTCCATTACTGTGGATACAAGGAAAAAGTGGTTATGAATCACTTTTCCTTGATAGAAAGAATTTATTTGTCCATTTATTTTACTGGAGTGTCTGCTGGAATTGAAGTTCTTGATTAATGACCTGCAGAAGGCAGCGCTGGAGAAACTGGCTTTTGTAACTGTGGGGAAACTCTGTGGAGCTGCAGGGGGTTGTGTGTAACAGGGACCCCAACCAGGGCTGGGGGTACAAGCTGTGCAAACACTCCTGAGCAGGACATCATGTGGAGACAAGGGTCACTCGCTGCCAAGCAAAAGCAGCTCCTGCCAGGGATAGATGTGGAAATGTGTCAGGTAAAGTTGTTCAACAACCCACTTGTCAGAAATAATCATTACAGTACTTCTGCTAGAAATATAAACAGAGCCAGTTTGTGTGGAGGTCGTCACTACCATTATTTCCCAGAAACTCCTCTCTCTAACAAAATAATGGAGCTAGTACTGTCCAAACTTTTAGATAAAAATGAAATAGAGGCCAGGAGGATCTGGCAGGTGACAGTGCAATGGCTTTTGGCCGTGCTCACCCCAGGCTGCTCTGCCTGTCCCCCCAGCACTCTCTTGCACCTGGCTGCCACTGTTTCATTTTACCTCCATCCTCATTTTCTTTTTTATTTTTTTCTTGCACAGCCTATCCTTTGCCATTCAGGGTATAAATTCTCTCTTCTGCCATTTCCTGACCTGCCCCTTACACCCATAGTCACAAAATGCGACAATGCCAGACAGCCACTTCCCTCCCATCCCCGCGCCCTTCTGCCTACGGAGCCGGGGTACTCCTTAAATAGCACCGTTTTCCTGCCTGAGTGGGTTTTCTGACATTAGCAGCCTTTTCAAGAGTGCTGCTACACTTCATAAATCATACATCATCCGACTGTTTGTCGTACACAGATTCTAACACCCTCGTTTGTCATCCTGCCGGTGGCTCTTCCTCAGCCCGCCCTGGGCAGGTCGCTCAAGGGGCCGAGGGCAGGAGGGGATTTGTTTTCACTTACTGCCTCACTCTTTCCTCTCTTTATCAGTTACATCATTACCAGTATTACAAGGTGGTAAAAATTAAGTCTTATCTGCATGGCAGATTTTACTGAAAATGGTGAATGTATTTTTGTGCAGAGAAAGGTGTTCAAATAAACGAAATGTTTGTGCTGCTCTTGCAGAACCTCAGCATCGGGTGAACGGCATCCTTTGAGATCCATCTGAAAGCTACTCGCATAGGTGCTTCCCAAATGTGCCCAGATGAAGGCAAGTGTGACCTACCTGCTGGAGGATGAGGCTCCCTCTCAGCACTGCTCGTGTTCCTCAGCCCTGTGCTCCAGCCCACGGCCGCTCGCTGCAGCCGGAGGCAAGGGCTGACCCAGAAAGCAGGGGCGAGGTGGGGGAAAATTTGCATAACGTGCAAAAACGCGCTGAAATTTCTCCTCTGCAGCCTGAGCTCGTTCCTGCACCTGCAGTTTGGCGGCCAACACTCCCTCCTGGGCTCCCAGAGGACATGAGTGCAGACCTGAGATGAGGTGGGACCAGGATGGGGTCTTGAGGAGGGACATCCACAGCAGTGTTTCTGCGTCTAAATATTCCCCTTCTCAGGCTGCCATCCTACAGTAGAGAAGAAAGTGTTTCTCTGCAGAAACTCTTTCTGTGGATGGTATTCACCTGACAAGCTGATTTACCATTGAAAAAAGGTCTTGACCTTAAAAAATTAATTGCTTCTGTAAGTTTGCTGGAAGTTGTTCCCCAAGTCCTGGGCCAGCTGAGTCTATTGGGATCCTTCCTTGACCTGAGTAGGAGTTCAAGCAAATCTTCCATCACAAAAGTAACTGGAATCAATACTCAGACTCCATCCTAGAGAATGGCAAGTGTGATCATGTGGTAACTGCAATTTTCACTCCTGATCTACTTTTTACATCGTCAGAACTGATGAAGCATTTTATGGGAGAAAAGAGAAAAACCAACAAATCAGGGAGTATTCCCCTAGGCTGATGAGTGCATGTGGTGTGATAAACTGCTGTTATTAACCTCAGCTGGGGGCAAATAATGGCTTCAGAGTAGAAAAAAAGGCCCTGAAAACAACCCCCAACCTCTTGGAAAAATTTTTTGAGCATAAAAGCAAAATAATGGCAGTTGTTCCATGAAGCTTTTGTGTGTAATGGTCCAAAATACTGCCAGGCACTGAGCGAGGTTTTGGGTGCAATTACTTTTCTATATTAAAACCAGCACAACACACCAAAGCATTAAAATGAAGATATTTACAGTAAGTAACAAGTTGCTCATTTGCATGTCTGTGCTGGCAGAGCAGCTGCAGCAAGGCTGTCCAGGAGAGGTGCTTATGGGATGCTGCCATGGCTGGGTATGTATAATAAATTTAATCTTAAATCAATTTACAGTATCAATAATGAAGCACCTCTTAATGGAGTTTCAACTGGTCGAGTGTCAAGGCAGATTGCACAGCCTGGAGAGAAAGAAGAAGTCCTCTCATTGCGTAAGTTTATTGCAGATCATGAATAAATCATTCTCTCTTGTTGGCAACTGCTCTAAGATTTCAGAAGTAACTTCCTTCTAATTTAACTTGTACCTGAAATTTCAAAGCAGTCTCATCCTCTAAAGAAAACACATGTGCTGCTCTCAACTTGAGCAGAATAATAGAATACTAGAATCTAGAACTGTAAAATCATTTTGGCTGGAAAGGACCTTTAAGATCCTCAAGTCCAAGTATTAACTTTTGGGGCCCCTTTGTTTGGTCTGTGCACAGACTGGATGGAGGTTTGTGCTGGTGTCTGAGATCTCTCACTCACCTTCCCAGCTGAGCTGCAATTGCATTTCAAGGCCATGGGAAAATGACTTTTGCTGCTCCTTCCATTTCATATTCATTCATCATTTCCATATGGTAACTACACAACTACGCAGAGTTGTGCCATGTGTTATTCAGTGCAGCCACACAGAAAGCTGCTAAAGTTAAAAATCGATTTATTTTTTTTCTCAGAACCAGAAACTAGGAGCTGTTTCTTGTCACGCCTCGAGAGAGTGAAAAGTAGCACTGGCTCAGACCTGTAGGCTGCAGTTTTCCCATTCCTCATATGTCCTTGAGATTTCAGAAAGTTTTCTTGCTCATATTGGATTGAAAGTGTGAGATTTTGAAGATTTTCTTGGGAAACAAACCAAAAATGGTGGTCAGTGCAGAGCCAATGGCTCCTACTGTGAGGTCATGAGCATGTTTCTGTAAGTTGATTCTTTTTTGGTTTAGTAGAAGCCAGCCTGGGTGTCAGGAGCTGTGTGACACTGGGGCTGCATGGTGAAAGTCTGGCCTGGATTTGGCATTTCCCTGCCATGTCTTGGAGTTGAACAGAACTGGCTGCCAGATTCCTGTACTATGGAGGATGCTCTGTCTGGCTGAGGGCTGTGCTGGCTGCTGAGTGATGCTGAAGGGCTCGAGCTCAGTGTCAGTGAACACTCAGATATTCATTGATGTACCTCTGCTGTCCTCACACGTGAGCAGGTCTCTTCTTGAGTCATGTGTGCTCCTCCAGCTTAGAGGGAAAGTGATTGTGAGTGAAAGCACTTGTGACCTGTAAACATGACAGTTTGGGACATTTCAGTTAAGGAGTTTGTTTTTCCCCAGCTGTTAGACTGTCTGCCAGCTGAGCCTGATCCTGGATCCCTCTCCTGGATCCCTGGAAGTGCTTCTTCCAGAGAAGTGAAACCAGGAGCAGAGTTTGGGTATGTATGGAACAGCATCGTCATCACCCCTGAGTGTTGTTTCCAGTTGTCCATCACACTGGTATGAGGTATACAGGTGGTGTTCTCCTCATTCCCAGGGTATCTGCAGGAGCAAGTCTTCATCCAGCTTCTGCTCCAGTAGGAAAGTTTATCTGAGCAGGTCTCTGAGTTGCTTGATCAGAGTAATGCTTTGGAGACCTGCAGTAATTTAAACAGTGTATTTTCAGAGCTGACACTAAATCTATGGAAATAAATTATTTCAGAAAGCCCATTTTTTTTCATTGTAGGACAAGTGAATGCCCAACTTCCAGCAGTCCCTGCTGAGTGATGGGATCAGGCAGCCAGAAGGAAGTTCTCTTTTGACCTGGAGCAGCAGCAGAGTTCAGAGGCTGCTGAAGTGGAGCCAGGGCATCTGCCCAGCACTGGCCACCAGCCCATACTGAGGGGTGGCCGCTCAAATGATGCCGGTGCCACCACAAGTCTGATGGCCTTGGTGCTGGGCACCTTCCAGGAAGGAATCTGGTCCAAAACCAAGTTGGAGGTAAGCCCAGGGATGTCTGCAGAGGGGACCAGCTGTGGTGGTGTATTTTCCAATCTCAATAAAGTTTGTAGGCTGACTGTGAGTTTTAAAATAGAGACATTTTACTCTGAAGAAGAGGCAATGGGAACAAAGGTAGGGAGTAGTGACAACAAAACGTGGGTGGTGAGTGTTTGTCGTGAGTTTCCAACAGAGCAGCTTCTCCCTGCACCACCCTGCTCTGGGATTCCAATCTTGCAGGTACAGCTGAGATTCCTGCTGGGGAGGAGGAGAAAGGAGGAGGTGGAAGATGAGGAATGGGCTTGGCAGTGCTGGGTTAACGGTTGGAATCCATCATCTTAAAGGTCTTTTCCAGCCTAAACCAATTCTGCAGTTCTCTGGCTGCCCTGTGCTCAGAGCACAGTCTGGCAGCACCAGGCACTCACTTGCTAAACCAGAAGGTTTCTCACTCCCACTGTGTGGGAATTCAGCTCTCCCAGAGTATTCACTGGTGGCAGCTTTTCCTCCAAATTCCCGAGTGGGTTCCGGAGCTGGCACCCCATGAGAACAGGCTGGATTGCACTTACAGATCAGCACTGCTGTGGGACCCAGCGTGGTGACAAATGCTCTGCAAAACACAGAGAGGCAAAGGCAGAAAATATAGAGGAAAAAATAAATTTACATTTTTTTACTTGGAGGAGTAAAATAAACATGGGAACGATTCCCAGGAGAAGAGCTTGTTGTGGTGTTGATGTAAAGCTGCAGAGGGTTGCCTGTGTGGTATTTGCAGAAACATGCCACTTTCATCTTCTCTTGATGCATATTGCTGGGGCACCCCAGGCTCAGTTGTCCCAAACTGGCCAAGTGCTTAAACTTTTTCTAACATTTTAGGGTTGAGAAAAGATCAAACAGGGGGAAACAGGTTTCAGTTGCTTGATTCTTTGTTCTGGTGGTATCTCAACAACAAATATAACACCCTTGGGTTTACTGAAAAAGCAATTTATGATGTTTCCACTGAGCCATTTCAGCCAACTTTGCTGTGCAGGATGGCTCTTCATGGTGTCTGTGTTGCCAAGGTAACATGGTGTGGATGGGATGGAGATGTGGTCTATACATTCCAGGGTGAACTTCTGTGTTGGAGGACTCAGCACTCAAATCTTCCTCCCTGTATTCTACTTTTATTTTGTTGTGGCTTCAGTGCAGTCAGTTAATACAGGTAATTATGAGAAAACTCATTCGGGAAAGGTTAAACTTGATGAACTGGGGAATGGTCATGACTTTTGGCATTGACTTGATGAGCGTATTCCAGCTACTTACTGGTGGGAAACTTGCAGATTCCATACATTTTAATCCAAAGCACATTTCTGTCTCTCACAGCAGTTCTTTGATTAGTGATGTTCACCTTGGGGTCAGAACGTGGAGAGAAAATAATCAGTCAAACTGAGTTCAGACAGGTTATGGAGATGGGTGTAAGCAAGGTTTAAGAGCAGAAGCAGGGAGGAGGAGGGGGATGAGGAAGGCGGGAATTCAAGGCTAAGCCAGTATTATCCTTTTGTCACCTCATTTTCCAGGTAATGAAAAAGACCCCTTAAAGTGCTGAGGTGCCACAGGTTGCTGAAGGTGCTGATTTATTTGCTCCATTCTTTGAGGCACAAACATAAAGTTGTTGGGTTTGGCATCCTTTGGTGCCCACTTGCATTAAAACAGTTGGGACCAGCTCGAGGGAAATGTGGCTCACATGTGGGATCAGAGCTGAGAAGAGCAGGAATTGTCCCGGTGAGGGGTTCCGTTGTCATAGCCATTTATGTGTGATCACTGCTGGGAGTGAGAGAGACAACCCTGCTGTGGCCTGATGATCTCCAGAAGCAATAAAAGATGTTGTTAACATGTGAAAGGTAATGGTCCCCTGTATGCATTCCTGATCTGTTTAATCAGGCAGACACCATAAAGGCTGGAGTTACTGGGAATTGCATCCTTAGGCACATGGTGCCATCGTAGAAATTTACTGTGCATCGTATATTGTCCCTAGTTTAACTTGGTGAAGTGGAGCTGAACTATAGAGGAAAGAGGATTTTATGTTCAGAAGAAATGCCTTTGGTCCCTGATCTGTTCTTGACCATACCAGTTCCATGTGGAATTTGGATTAGTTCTTTAATCTGTAGTTTGAAAAGGTGGAGTAACAATTCTGACTTTAGTATGATGTAAATTGAAATTAATTTCTATTTCCAAAGCATTTTTGCATCTTCAGAGGGCTCTTCCTTAAAACTGTGTATCCTTGCTCACTTCTATTGCATAAGCAATGCAGAGAATAATACCAAATGTTATTTATTGATGCATTTTAATATCAAAAATGGAAATTTGCTTTCACATTTGCAGTGTTTTTCATTTGTTTCCCTCGAACCTTCAGACAGATGTTTTTCATTATAAAAGCTAAAAGCCTAAATTTCTCTGGCCTCAATAGAATTGATAAATTTATCTGTACCTGGGTGCCAAATAAGAGCTGTGACAGAGGCAGGAATTCAGCCAGCAAGCCCCCAGCACTTCTGAAAATCAGATTATATAGGATACATTAAGTTAGATGGTAGACAACCAGCAATGCTGGGGAAGGCAGCACCTCGTGGTGCTGACAGCAGCATATCCTTCCTCGTGGGGCTCCACATGGCTCCTGGTGGGGTTGTGCATCCACATCCCACACCCTGCATCCCATGGGCTGGAGCTCCAGGCAGGCATTGCCCATCCCATCCATGTCACAGCACTTACCAGTACATGATGTGCCTGATTAGGGGGGAGCAGGCAGTGGAATGTTGTGGAGTCATTAGATGGGCAGTAAAGTAAAACTTAACATCCTGCTCTGGCTAATTAAAAAGCAGAAAAGGTTAAGTGTACTTAACACCTTTACTTTAACTGATTCTTTCCTTTCCACTGAAGAATACCTCTTATCCAATTGTCCCCTGAACTGCTTGGGAGTAAAGGGGAGATGACAGAATCCATCAGTCTCTATCCATCCATCCATGGGAGCACAGGTGGCTCCATGGTTCTGGTGCACAGGGGGAATAGGACACCTTCCCCTGCAGGCACAAGTGGAGGTGTAAGACAGTCCAGGCCTTCCAAGAGATACACCTGTCCATTCATCCTGAGAGAAGTCTGATGTATTCAGCACAAAATGGGATCTAGGAGGGACAAAAGACTCATCTCTGATTTTTTACAGGTCTCCTTACCCACCTTGGGGGACAGAGGTGAGCCCAGCCCTGGGGGAAGAAGCTGTTACAGTGGAAAGTTGCATTGGTGTGACATTTGCGGGACAGGAGAAGAATAGTGATTAAGAGATTTTTATGGAGTAGTACTCGGATAAAGGGATGGGCTCAAAGAGTATCAAGAGGACACACTCTTCACCTCCTTCCTCCATTTTGGAAGGCCCATGCTGTCAGTCCAGTGCTATCCTGCTTTATTTGTTTGTTCATGAAAAGAAAAAAGATTAATGGCCTGATGTGCAAATGATCTAACACAGAAGGTTCCCTCCTCTAGCAATGGTGGTTTGAAAGCCCCATTAATATCACCACTTGTGGCATGGGAATATGGCAGGAAACTGATTCCCATCCCATCTTGCTTTGTATCTAGGAAATCCAAATGACTGCAGTTGGCATAGAAAAACTCAGCAGGTGATTCAGTGCAGGAGTTCCTAAAACCCTTTTTCACACCTGGAAAAGCAACAAGGTCCTGCCATGGGATGGGGGTGCAGGAACTCGTGCAGGAGCTCGTGCCAAGGCCATGAGTCCTGAGGATTTGCAGTTAATTACTGACCCCTCATTTGCATTATATCACACTGTCCTTGTCTGTAACTTGTGAACAATATCTTTGTTAGACCAAGTTACAAGAGATGAAATGAAGTCAGTAGGTAGGGATTGCCCAAGCTCAGATTTCTGCAGACACAGACACGTTCCTGGATGAAAACTGCCCAGAACTACCTGGCCATGGCTGATAACTTGGGCTGACCACGAAGGGCAGGGCTTGGGAAGTTAACCTGCACTGCTGTCAGCAGTGTCAAGTGTCCGAGTTAAAGACTATGGGTTTGGACAATTTTTATTGCCTTTGACATTCACTTCTGGTCTATCAATTCTCAGGAGCAAAAGACGTGCTTTGGCTCTCAAAATCTTTGTGTTTGGAGCTTTTTCTATTTGCCAAAGGACTTGAGGTCCAACTGAAATGAGATAAAATTGAATCATATTAATGCAGAGGAGTTAAAATCAAAAGGAGGTTGTTTGTCACAGAGCAATGTTAAGGAAAACTTGAAAGCCCAAGCGGATACTCAGATAAAGACCCTGTTTGCTGTGCCAGTGCAAGGTGACCCTCTCCACAGTGTGTGTTTTCACAAGCACACAGTGCACTGGGGCATAAGCAAGTACACACAAATTCCTGCCCAAATTAAACTGACCCAACCCAACAACCTCTGCCTTCCCAGAGTTGCTGCTGTGGCTGGGGGTGCCATGGGGGCCTGGACCTGGGTTTTTGCTGTAATATGATTTCTATTGCTTCTAATTAGGCAGCACAGAGCAGATTGCACACTGGGAGAAAGAATAAACGGCTCCAGGAACTCTGTTCTCCCAGCTCTGGCTGTGCCCTGGGATATTACAAAGCCACGGGGCTTTTGGCTGGAGATCAGCGGCGCTGTGTAAGGTCAGGCTGAAGGTCTGTCCCACAGTGGCCTGACTTAGAAAATGGGGATCAAGGCACATCCAAGGGAGAGGCTGAGGATAAAGTGGTTCTTACTCAACTTTCACACCTCATATCTACCCCACTGCATCCATTGGCACAAGTTTTTCCAGAATTCTGCCTACTTGCTTTCTGAACACACTCACACTTTGTGTCTTTTCAAAGCATTCTGAGGCAGAATCGATTACATCTACTTCCTTTTGTTGGTTTTAGAACTGCTAAGGTAATTTATTGTTATGTTCCTTGTTCTTGTGGTAGGTGAAGGATTTGTTTTTTTCGTATTCACATTCACTCTGCCATTCTTAATTTTACAAACTTCATTGTTCCCTCCCCGCTCTACACACAAAATGATGATATACAGCTCACATGGCTTTAGCATGTGATAAGCCATCAAATGTTAAAATAAGAAAAACATCCCCATAAGCTATAGCATCAAAAAAAATCCCAAGCTGAAAAATGCTGGAGATTTGCACCGACTACAGCTATTTTGGCCAAACAGCTCAGCCTCTGGGCAGATTTACACCTGCAATTACAGAAATAGATCTCCCTGTGTGCAGGCTGTTTGGAAAAATAAAAAGCAACCCTTGATCTCCCCAGCAGCCAGGCTGTGCTTGCGCTGAGGGGCAGGGGCTGGAAATGCTGGGCACGGGTGTCCTTTGCCACAGACACGGGGCTATGGAAAGCTGCCACAGGAAGAAATGAGCAGCACTAACCATGATTAGTATGAAATAACTAATTGGAGCAAACCTCTGGAGAGAGAGGTAAGGATTAGAGATAAGAGAAGCACAAATCTTTCTGTTTGTTCTTTTTAAATGAAAGACTCCTAGTGATGAAATTCCTCCCTATTGGTATTCCAGGTGGGGACTTTCCTCCTGCCTGTTGTTCACAGACATTTTGAAGGGTGACCTTTCAAGTCACTTAATGGATATGCCAAATACCCAAGTATCAATTGTTTCTTTTAATGAAACATCCGTCCACTGCTCCACTTTTCCTGATGGGAAGAGGATGTTCCAGCCTGCTTGCTGCCAGCTGTTCCTGCAGTGTGCCCCCGAGCAGCACAGCTGGGCTGTGCTTGTGGCGCCCCAGCATTCAGAAGCTGCTACATTCCCAGGAAAAGAGCTCAACATGGAAATGTTTTCTTTGAAAAGGATGGTTATGGGCACCTGAGCGTGTGCTTGTCTGTTCAGATTAGATTCAGAGAGGTGGGAAACTGCTTGGCTGCCCGAAGAAGACTTTTAGCTTTAATTTTTTTCCCTACTTCAGTGCAAAAGTAAAGACTTTTCAGTGTTTGGAAAGACACAAAAGGCTCAAAAGGGGGTTATTTTCTGGTGAGGAGGATGGTTGAGCCTGTGGTGGGAGGCCTGTTGTCCCACCCCTCGTGGCAGCTGGGCTTGGCAGACCTGGGTGCAGCACTGGGTTTCTCTGAGTCTCCTGGGCTTGATCAATACTTTCATCCAGTGGCCGGAAAAAACCCTCCAGTTGAAAATGTAGTTGGAACAGCTTTATTCTCACAAGTGTTTCCACTATAATAAATCATCCTTTTGAGGCAGGAACAAATGATCTGCAATGTCTTTGCTGGTGCCACTGTAAGTTCCCCGGAGCAGAGGCTGGTTTGTGCCTGCAGTCCCCAGACCCAGCTCTGGTCCCTCAGCTCCTGCCTAGGAATCTGCAGGTGAGCTGCTGTGGGGCAAATCAATAAACCAACAGAAGGTCTTTAAATGGGATCTAACTGTATTTTTCCTGTTATTTTTTTTCAAATAACCATGGTAGTGTAAGCTCCATCCCGCAGCACATAGCACAGGTGAGGAGCAGCACCCCTCCTTGGAAGCTGGTACTTTTAGGTGCAATAAAACCGAAAAAAAACCCACTCAGAATGCCCAGGTTCAGAGCATTTTGGCCAGTTTTCAAAGTAAGGGAAGCTGGTTGATTCTTAATTACAGATGGGGAGAGAAACAGATTTTTCAGCCCACTGGAAATTTAAGAATCCTGGTGAGAATCTGGTAGAAATGCAGAAGCAGTTTTGGAGTGGCATGGCTCAGCAGGTCCTGGCTCTCAGGGTCCTGTGGCACCTCCATTCTTTATTCTGAGCCAGAAGAGCTGGAAGCATCCTGCTTCAGATGCAGCACTTTGATTAATCCTTCCATCCCTGCCAGGGCTGGTCTCAGGACTATCATGTCATGGGTATGAAACAGGCGCATGAACACACCACCAGTGCACTGTAAATGCAGATAATTTTCTACAGCCTGGAGCAAATGCAGCTGGACAGAAAAAGAGAGATTTGTTGCAGGGTCCAGACAGTCATACCCCGAATTACAGCTTGTGCCAAATGTGAAATGCAGAAATGCCTTCATGCTCATCAGCAGTGCTGGTCCCCCCCAGCTCCTGGTGTGAGGAATATTCAGGGATTGCTGAAGCACTTCAGCTTCGGAGGATAAAATGGTTGAGCCTCCCTGATCACAGAGAACATCTCTAGTTATCAACCAGAGAAACATACTTCAAACAAAAATGTGTGTTTACTCCAAAGGGAAAGATGCCCGGGTGGTGGGGGAGTAAGAACTATTCTTTACTTTTTTCTGAAAAATAAAATAGGCCATTTGTACATTGATTTATCAGGCTTATCCCAACCGTCTTCCAGCCAGGATTCACAATCCTCACTTTTTGTTTCTCTACATGCTCCAGCACACAGATGTGGCTTTCAGAGTGGAAATCAATACATCTGCAGGACGCCTCCGGTGCTAGCAGAGTCCACGGCTTCTTTGATTAAACTCTACTAAAGCATAATTATCTGGAACGCCTTGCCATTTCCTTGGCACTGCTCACACAGCTTTCCAACCAGGAAGCATTTTATCAGGGCATTAGAGCCCCACACAGCACATGCTGGAGAGAGAAAATTACCGTCCTCGGGACAAGAAAACATTTATGTAACATCCAGCTTCAGCAGCCAAGAGGAAAGGAGCCCTGTATTTGAAAGTTGCCCCTAGTTCTGGGGGCAGACCCAGCTTCCTCTGGGCGTTCCTGCTGGAGACCGTGATTATGGGCTTTGCTGGTGCTTCTGCACAGCCCCGTGAGGATGAAGTTAAGGGGAGGACTTGAACTGCTACAACATCCCAGGTTCTGCTCGGCAGGAGATCTTCAGGGATGTGTAGGGACAGTTGCCCCAGCCTCCACTGGGGATGCTGCGGTTCTGTCCTAAGGCTGAGCCTTCCCTCCTCAGCCCAGCCCAGGTTGCTGGGTGCCAGCAGGTGCTCGTGCCCTGGGTACCCCATGGCTGCTCTGCTCTGTCACTCCCATTCACGCAATATGGTCCTAGTAACAAAACAATTGTCAATGTGACATTATCCTCTGGCAATCCAGGCTCAGGCTTCCTCCAACAGGGAACAGAAGGAGAACTGTCATGTTAACATTTCAGCTGACTCCAACCTTCCCCTTTTCTCTTCTTTTCCAAGGCTGTGTGTAAAATCCGCCTCTTCTCCCTTGCACTGCCAGATGAAGCTGCAGCTCAACACTTCTCTGGTATGTGCAAACCCCAGCGCTTCTCAGAGGGCTTGAGTCACCAACGACAGCGTAAAACCCGCAGCAGCGGGTGAGTCAGGATGGTTGCCGTGGGCTTCAAAGGAGATGGTTCAGTCCTACGGGGCTGTGCCAGATCAAAATCCTTATTTTGAAAGATTTCTATCTCTGCAGAGTGGGCCGGTGCTGGCCAGGTGCCAACAGCCTTGTTTCAGCCCCTTCTTTCCTTTTCGGATGACAGGTACGATCAGAGCTCGAGACGTGACTTGTTCCGTGGCAAAGGGATGAAGGATGATTAGTGGATACGGGAGGGAAAATTTCCATATGAGCAAATTTTCACGGTTACAGAGCACAGGGAGTATTGTTTCCACTGCTCTACTCCAGATCACTCGTATCCAGGTGTAATGTTGTGTCCTCTGCTCTAAAGCACAGCGAGGAAAGGGTTTTCAGAGACCCACCCTGTGGGTGCCCTCCTTGGCCCCTCTCCCAGCAGTGGTGCCACGCGCTCAGCTGGGTGTCTGGGGATTCACACAGAAGAGGTCGGGTCCTTCCCATGTCTATGTTGCCTGTTCTAGTAAGTGATTCTCCAGAGATCAGGTTTTGTTTGTTTGTTTGTTTGTTTTTCTTGGGTGATCAACTCAAGCATTGCCACCTGAGAAAGGCCTGAAACTCCTGGTGTCACTTGGGGCCACTCGGGAGCAAGGGAAGATTGCTGACAGCATCCTCCAGGGGCTCTTGATGCCTCAAGGAAGCTGACATGGGAAGATATCACAAATCACTCTGTTTCCAAGCAATGAAGATATTCTTAGGCTTCCTTGTATTGCCAGTTAGAGAAGAAAATAAGAGAGCTTGTCCCTTGAACCAGCCATGAGCCAGCTCGGGTCTGGTGCAGACAACCCTCAGCAGCTTCCAGCAGAAGACAAGGCTCAGCACCGAGCCAGGGAAGGCAGGAGCTGCAGTTCCCCAGCCCGGGCACTGGGGACATACTGCGACCCACATTCCTGCTCCCTCCAGGGAGCCTGCAGTGGTTTTTCCTGAGTTTTGGGAAATCATATTACTCTACTTTTATTCTGTGAGGCTTTAAAGCAATTCTGCACTATAGCTCAGTACATCCACTGCAGCTTCTGCAGTCTGGGCTCCCCCGATTATGGTTAATGAGAAATCTTAATGGTCAGTCACTCCAGCCTGCTGGGGGTTTAGGCTTTATTGAAAAGGGGTATAAACAATCCTATAACCAGCAAATGAACTAATAGCCTTTTACATCTGTATTTCACTGCACAGGGGCCTCTTTCCTGCCAAGGTTCACTCATTCCTTGTGGACACTCATTAAGTGAGGCTTCAAAACCTGAGTTTCCTGGGGAGAGAGGGAAGTAGAGCCAAAAGCAGAACTCAAGGCTCACTTCAGAATGCTGAAAGAAAATTTGTAATGCTGATTTTGCCTTTGTGGGTTTTTCCAAATGACCAACACTGACAGAAATAATAAGTAATTAATGTATGATGCAATAATGGCTTGCTCAGGACCTGGCTTTTGCAACCTGCAATGCAGCGAGAGTCAAGGTGCTGACAACTACTCAGTTTGAGGATTGCTCAAGTTACTTCTCTCTCTTTCTGATCACACAAGCAATTGCACATGGACAATTTGGCCAACACAGATATACTGGATACCGTGGGCACAATGACCCAGGACTGAGTGTCTCCTCCTGGATGGATTAAACACTCCATTTCCCTGACCAGGTCAGTTTATGAAGATGCCAGTGTGGCATCTTCTTTGTGTCCCTGCAGCTGCAGAGAGCAGAGCCAGCCAGGAAAGCTCAGATAGTGCTCTGCATCCCAGCTCCTCCACTGCAGCCCTGCCTGTGGCCTTCACATCTTTTGTTTGCAAACATTTCCCAGGGTTTGTTTGTTGGTTTCTAAAAGTTCTTCTCACACAAGTGCTTGGGAAGTTGTTTTTTTTGTACCAGAAGCTGTGTCTGTATACAAATGCTGGAGCTGTACCCAAATAAGGCTGTCTCTAACCCCTCTGTTACAAAACATGCCATAAAACCAGCAAACAGGGAACACTGTGGGGTCTCCACTGTGGACACATCCCCTCTGACTGCAGCTGTTCTGGTGGAGCTCCCTGCCCTTGCCCAGCTGTGGATCATTGCTTAATTTGCAGAGTTGTGGGTCATCATCTCTAATCTCTGTCATCCAGTAGGAACCTACTAAGCCAAGAGCTGCACTTTAAATGGCATGAGGCAAGGCAGGTTTGTTTGTTTGCTCCCTGGACTGTATCCAGTTTCTCAGGCAGCTCTGTGGGTAGATTTGGACAAGCAATGAAGATGAGCAGGTCGAGTGCACTGGGGGTGCTGATCCCCTCAGCTGGTGTGAGCCCAACTATAAAGAAAGCTGGTCTGTGTGCTGGATGATTCTTGTAAATGTAGAACAGCCAAAGAGAAACCTTAAGGATCTGAGGACAAACTCTAGTGAAGGTATGTGGAGCCAGCCAAGAAAAGAACTCTGTAAGAACTGCTTATGGAAAGGGAGAATTTAATCTGGTGTGTGATGTGAGATACAACTGCTCCAGCTCAATAATCCATAGATCTTGTTTTGGAGGATATTTGTGTGTTGTAGGAGATAACTCAGCAAGATCTGAGTAGGACCTGTATTTAATCAGCCAAGACCAAGTGAGCCGTTGTAGGGTCTCTGTGCTGATCCCACGGGTCAGGGACCCCACTGATCCAGCTGAGGTGGGAGAGCATTCTGTGTGTGTCACCCTGCAGTGTGGGTGACCAGAGCTTGGGGGGATGCTGATGGTAATGCTTGATGGCATTGCCAGCAGCATGGGCCCTCAGGAGCCCTTCTCTCCAGCACAACCTAAAACCCCTGAAGGTGGTTCCTGCCTTTGTTCAGAATGTGCATTTTAGAAACATTTTCTTGTCTCTTCCTTTGACCTCAGTGCTCGGCCAAGCGTCATTTTAGGAAACATCTTATTGTGTTTGGGATATTCAGTGCTTTAATAGTTTGCTTCTTGACCTTTTCTCGACCCTTTCCTCTTGGGTGGGTGTTATTGGGGAGAAATTGCCATTCCTTTTTCCCCAATTTCTCTATCTATAAACACAGTAAATGGCGACAAGCTCTGGTAATTCTCCTTAAAAGCCCTTGAGTACTGAAGTGAGCCCCCGGATAACAGATTGAAAAGGCAACAATTAGGAGAGAAGAGAGAGGAACAAAGGGGATGTAAACAAGTCCCTGCTGTGAGAGCTGGAGCAGCCAGTGAAAGCATCAGGCACAGAGAGCACTGATGCAAGAGGCTGGTGGTTTTTAAAGGTTTTTGAAATATAAGCTTAATAAACAATAGAAATCATCTTTAGCCACAAGCCAGGTTTCTCCACTCTCAATGTTAGTTTTTGGCATTGGAGCTTGGCCCAGATCCTTCATTCAGAGCAAGACAAACTCTCCTAATCCTTGTTTATAGCTTGGGAGAGATAGTACTTTGTGGTGGTTATATTTGTGAGAGGTTATTGGTTTGGTCTATGTGCTTTCAGATGCTGTTCTTTGCTCATTACGGACATCCAGGGACGATTATAACAATGAGAATATTCGCAGCAACTAATTCCAGTATCCTTCCACTTACCAGTGGTGAACTTTCTTATGGCCAAGTAGAAATCTTTGAAGTATCACAGAGAAGTGTTTCACAACTCCATGTTGCGGGCAGAGCTCTCTGTAGCTGAAGCTACAGAGGAATTTTAAACAGAAATGTACATTTTATTAGGACAATGCCCCTACAGCATCTGCTGACAGCTGTGGGTGTCCCTGATTCTGCTATTGCTGGTGGTGGGGAATCGTGGGGGTGTCCCTGAGCAGCAGCAGTTCCCAGTGGCCCAGTCCCCTGCATGTTGTGCTTGCCCTGTTTCAAATACGGAGCATCCTTCCACTTCTTGAGTTAATATCCATATACTATTAACAAACTTCTGTTAAATATGGTCCTTGTGAGCAAACAGGGTGGGGGGTGTGGGGACCCAAGTGGCTGACCCACTCTTTCCCTGGGCATTTGTAAAGTTCTGCTTGTGCTGCTGAAGCTCAACACAGGAGTGCTGCAAAAGAATTCTGTGGCTCTGGAAGCAAAAGGAAACCATTTCTGTTGTTAGAAGCCTTTTTTTCTGACAGTGTTTGAGGTCATGAACTTGGAGCACTAGGCCAAACCTGGAGAAGGGACAGAGCCTGGTGTATTATGGCAAAAATATGCTCTTTTTCAGCGCTAAAATTCTACACTCCCAAAAGTCCTGGAAGTCTATTTTTGTCGCTTGTTTTGGAAGAGATTTTGGGCATCTCAATGGCTTATGTGGGCGGCTTTCCAGAGAGCGGGAAACCGTCAGTGCCACAAAATGTCACACGTGGTTCTGGATACAGGCCCTGTAAACCCAGCATTTTGTCCAGAGAGACTGAGAGACTGGGCATCCTGGTGGACATCAAGCTGGACATGAGCCTGCAGAGTGATCTTGGTGCAAAAGACTGGTTAACCAGTTTGTTGTGTCATCCAGCTGAGAGCAGAGAGAGCGCTGAGTCCAGTGGAAAGCTTTATATGCAAGGACTGTGCTTTTGTATTGATTTTGTAAAGCATCAGTTAATATATGAATAATAGGCGGGTGTTTATTCTTAAAAGGGCCAGACTGTTCTGCCAGGAAAAGCAGGATTCGTAACAGCCTTGAGATATTTTTCTCATTTTGTTCACAATATAAATGATACTTGAATTAATATTCATGTTGGAATAAAATCAGAGGGGGCCTTAGTAGTAAACCAGTAAACAATGCAAGGAAAAATGGCTTTTTATGGTTGCATAAAGATGCAAAATGACAGGGGGATTGGGAGCTTGTTTTCTTCTGTCACATCTCCCAAGAAACCAGAGCGAGTGTTCTGCGCTTGTGTTTTATTTTGCCTTTGCCCAGGGACATTAATTATCCTCAAAGAGCGCACTGGGTGACAGAGCCGTGCGTTCCCGTGTGGAACAGGGGACAGTTACGGGGTAATGAAACCGATCACAGGGAGAGCCGCTTATGAAGTGATCAAAGCCCAGGGTTGGCTGTGCGAGCGCCTCGCCACGAGCCAGAGCACAGCTGGCCTTTTGGCATGTGGGACTAACAGAGCACGGGCTGGGTGAGGCTGGAAAGCGTCAAATGATTCATTTACTGAAATGGGGAATATTCACTGGACTGTCTGGGGATGGTTGGTGCTGCAGAATAATGGCCTGGCCTTTTCTTCCACGTATTTGATGTCTTCCCCTCCTTTTCCTCCTGAATTAGCAATATCATGCCAGGAAGCAAAGACTCCTTGTGCAAGAAGCACTGGTGCTTTATTAAGCAACCTGGAGAATCCCTGGGAAGTTACCCCAACTGGCTCTCACACCAGCTGTGAACTAAGTTGATGAGTGCCACCCCTCCCATTCCTCTGTGTGAAAATAAGGGATGTTCCCAGATTAATTACGATTGAACTCTATTTGTGCAGAGCAAACAGCTCTGAGCAGCTCTGCATTTGCTGTTAAAGCAATAATCCTTAACAAGAAAGGCATTTTACAGCAATTAATGTAAAGTGAACAAGGATTGTTCTTCCAACTGGTCAGTAATTATCACGAAGTACTACTTGAAAGGTCATTATCACTATTAGGAACCTGGATTTTGGTTATTAATTGTGTCATCTGTCCTTGGACTTTAGCGATCAGTGCAGCAGCTTGTTGTTGTTGCAGCTTGTTTATCCCATTCTCCTCAGGCAGTTATGATGCACCTATAGAATCCCAGACTGGTTTGGGTTGGAAGGGATCTTACAGACCATCCAGTTCCACCCCCCTGCCATTGGCAGGGACAACTTCCACTAGATCAGGTTGCTCCAAGCCCTGTCCAACTTGGCCTTGAACACTTCCAGGGATGGGGCAGCCACAGCTGCCCTGGGCAACCTGTTAACTCCTTCCAGTAACACACCTTCTGGGTGTCAGTCAGCAACTGTCCCATGGCCATTGGATTACTGAAGATGACCATATGCATTTTTAGATTGGGAAAGATGACCTGGAGGACTGGGAGGAATAGGCAATTCCCTGTTTTCCCATCTCTACTTTGTTCACCCTTAAAGATCCCTTTATGATGGGGGACTGGGCTAGGAACAAGTGTCCAGGGTGCTGTCTGTGCACAACTCTTGTGGGGATTCAGGTTATTTTGCTCATTCACAAAGTTGAGGATTGCCCAGAAACCTGCCTTTTCTTATTTCTGCCTTGAGGTATCACCCCAGTGTCTTGTTCTTTCTTCCCTCTGCTTGGGAGCCAGTTAACACCCCCCAAGGAAAAAACTGGAAGTAAAAATTGTAGCATTGATTAATCTACGTATATAGCTAATAAAAATTCTGGTTGCTGCTTTTTAACTTGGTGGTAAAAAAAGAAGAAAAAAAAAGGAAGAAATTGATGGGCACTGAAGGAGTTTGTCATGTGGGCACACAAGAAATCTACTGAGCCCTTTCAGAGGAGAAGCAAATGAAGACACTGGTACTTGTGCTGTGCACTAATAGACACATGTCTGGGGGCAAGGCACAGGACAGAGCCATTTCTGCTCCACAGAAATATGATGATGGGTTTCACAGGTGCACTAAGCAGCAAAAGCCACACTTGCCATTAATTCCAGCTCATAAATTCCAGTGTTGCAGAAAACTGTGCTGGAGACACACAGAGATGAAACAAAACTTCTCTGGGGTTTGCAAGAAAAGTAGCAATGGCAAGAAAAGCAGAAAACAGCTATGACTGCCAGGAAATGATAAAGCATCAACATCAAGATGCATCACAGCACAAAAGTCAATTACTCAATAATTTTCTGGCACATGCAGCAATAGCTGAATAGCTGGAGAGGTGCCACTTCCAACACTCTGTGTGTGAGTAGCTGTCAGCAGTTCAGTGAACATCAATCTACTCATTTATTATAATTTGAAATACTTTGGCACACTCATGGGCACTGCTGGAGTGGCAGCTATTCAACACTGTGCTTTTGGGCTGGGGGCAGTGGGAGCACAGGGCACTCTGTGGCACTGCTGGTACTGCTGCCATTGGAGCACTGGGAGACTGAGCCCATTTGGTCTCTGCACCAGCACTGGGTCTTCAGCTGCACAGAGGTGGGGCAGAGGGACCTGCTTGGTGTTTGAGAGACATTTCTTACTGGCTTTAATTCAGAACACCTGTGGTTCAAAAGTTCCTGAGCTTTCGGGATGTTACTGATCATCTCTGTTGCAATGTCTTGCTGAGTCAGCACAAGTGGGATTAACTCCTGTTCTAGAAGGGCTGTGGTGTGTTGGGGTGCTCTCCATAACCTGGGTCTTGGTTGCCAGGTTTTGGCTTTCAGACCAGGAGGAGCTCTGCACCTCAGGGGTGATGCTGACAGACTTCTGCAGTACATGAGTTTAAACTTCCAAACAAAACTGTGCCATAACTGACAGAGTGACTCCAAAATCCAAGTGCCTTGTTCTCACCTCGATGGACATGGCCTCTGGCAGTTGGCTTTAGCAGTAACTCTTTGCTTGATTGTGGCAGAATATTCTCACTGTTACCAGCTGGGCAGGGAGGGCAACACCTTTTCTGCTGCTCTTGGTGTAGTGTTATTGTAGCTAAACTGGGTAAAGAAAGGGTTCCTTCAGGAAGCTCGGAGAAAGAATCCCTGGGCTTTGGGTGGGTGCAAAAAAAGGCAGTGTTTCCTTCATAGCAGATGTCCTTTTAACTGCTCTGAAATTTACTTAATTTTCATCTTACGGGATTTACAGTTTTGGAATTAATTCCCCAGTGTGCACTCTCATTGTCAGAAACCGAGATGGAAAAAAAACCCCGAAACACTGGTAGGAGAGCTTAGAGGGGAAAAAAACCCCCACTGACTACTGAAAAACTGACTGCCAGTTCTGCCAGTGATGTCTAGTCTGCTCAGAGTTAATATTTTTTCACCTTATTTTCTTAAAAATATGACTGTTATTTTTTCCCCTGGCTTCATGAAACCAATTTGCATCTGAGATGTATTTTCTGGGACCTCGGCAGTGATGGGACTTGCATTGCCTTTCCAAACAGAGCACCATATGCTTCCTTCTGTGTGTGTTTGCTGCCTCCAAAACCCTCCCAGATAATCTCCCTGGCTGAGTACATGACAAAGTACCAGAAAGGCGTTAGCACACAAATGCTGACACTCCTACAAAAGGGGAGAAGTGATAAATGCTTTACTGTGTAAAGAAAAAGATAAGGATGTATTTTGGGAACCAAGCTGACGCTTGCAATACCTGTGAGTATTTTTATCTTGAGATCAGGAATGTAAGGAAAGGTAGATAGAGACTATCATTAAATCTGCATTGGTTTATTTGAAAAACAAACACTGTATCTTTCAAAGTGCCTCTTATCAGAGATGCAAAGGAATTGCAGTGGGGTTTTCAAATGCATCCGAAGATGAGGGACCTTATTTCCTTTCACACATAGTTAGCAAGAGTTAGTCCCAGATCAAACCTGCAGCTCTTCACTTTAGAAGTGGGTATTTTTGTTTTTCAGTCAAGCAAGTAATAAAAATTTCAGAGAATAGACATTATTCAGCCATGCCGGTAAAACCCCACCACATTTGAGAAATGGCTTAGCAAGGAAAATGTTTTTCAGAAAACCTGCCTGGCTGCATTAATCCCTGTTCTGTGGCTCTAGGACTGTGTGTCCTGTTTGGGGGTGCTATGTGGATTTGGTGATGTTTGTCTGGATCTCCTGCCTGCCAACACCGGCTGGAAACATGATGTAGGTAAACATTTTGATCAGCTTTGGTTTAAATGGAGCAGCTGCTGCTGGGACAGTTCTCCCCGTGGTCCCTGGTCATGCTGTGCTGTGGCCAGGACAGGGACAGCTGGTCCATCTGACACTGAGGGCTCTGCTGTTGGCCCACGGACTCAGGCTCACTTTTCCCAGGCTCCTAGGAAGTGCTTATCGTGGATACACACAGAAGTGCCAACAGTGTGCTTGGAGAGCCATCCTGCAGTTGCTTTGCCCACCTCCTGCATCGCGCAGCTCCACCTGCCTCTGCCCCATCCTACCCGGGAAGGCTTGGGGGACCGCTGAACAATGGGAACATTGCTCAATGCATCAACATTACAGAAGCAAATTATGATAAATTGCCTTTTGTGCTCCCACTGGGAAGGTTTCACAATGATCATTAACCCTCAGAAAGACTTCTGCTTCCTGTGGAGGTCTAATGATTGCACTCCGAGCTCCCAGATAAATCACAGGCTGGGTGGCAGGAGGGCCCTGTCACTGGCAGCAGGGAGAAGGATTCCTCACAGGTGGTGGTATTACTTTGTTAAATCCTGCAAAAAGAATAAACATCACCTGAAGTCTGGCAAGGTACCACAAAGAACACTTAGGTGTTAATCTCCGTTGACAGCAGGTGGGGCTGCGCAGTGCGGTGCTGCCTCTCTGCTGGCTGGTTGGTCCTTCGCTAATTATCAAAGCACAGAGATTTCCCTCCCTCGTTCATTCTGCTCATCTTCTCCTCATCAGGATCGTTTATCTCTTACAGGGACACTTTCTGTGCCTGTTAGGAGCAAGGGCCATGGTTTTACATTTGTAATCTGTGGGCTCTCGCTTGCAATTTGCCTCCTACCGCCGTTCGTTACTGCAGTTGTGTTTATATGAGTGATACAAGGTAAAGCTGTCCTCCAGCTCTTCCCTTGGAGCCAGCAGCCTTTTCCTAGTAAGCTGATTCTGTAGTGTCCGTCACTCCTTTTCCAAACTGCCCCTGCTTCTGACTTGCTGTGGGTTATCTGTGGATAGATGTGTCATAGAAGCATGAAATTGTTTAGGTGGGAAAAGTCCTTTGTCAAATCCACCCGTTGCCCCAGCACTGCCGAGGCCACCACTAAAACATGTCTCATAATGCCACATCTTCATGTCTCTTAAATCCCGCCAGGGACGGTATTCCATCAATGCCCTGGGCAGTCTCTGACAGGACTTGACAGTCCTTTCAATGGAGGAAATTATCCTAATATCCCTTGAAATTGTCCATCTGTACATGCAGAGGGGCACTGATGGGATCACCCTGGTAACCGGAGCATCTTTACCCAGCACAGAGCTGCCTCCAGCCTGGCAGCTAAAATAGCCAGGAAGGCAAACTGTGCTGCTCTGAGTTCTGGTGGGCAGAGGAAACAGCTGCCTGTGTGAGAACCGAAAACAAAACCTGGGGAACATGTCATTTAGAAGTGCTCTTATGGCTCCTCTGCCTTGACAACAGTGCGTTTCATCCCTCGCTCCTGACAGAGCCCTGCACGGGCAGTGCTTCCCGGCAGCTGCTTCCCTGGCTCTTTGCAGAGCTGCTTGTAGCAACAAGGACATTAATGGGTTTTGTGTTTCTGTAATAGGAACATCAGAGCTGTGAGGAGAGGAACAGCGATGCAAGAACAGTCATGTTCTTAGAAGTAGACAATTATTTTGGATGTTCCTGTTTCCATAAAAAAAACAGTGGCAGCTTAGCCAGGGGCTGTAAAAGTTCTGAGTTCAGAACTTTGCTTCATTAACGAATAGCCCTAAAACCTCCCTGAGAAGGAAGTAATTTGGACTTCAGACGAATTTGAAATAGTTTCATTTTCAAATTATTTTTATTGTCGTTTTGGAAGGGTCAAGATGCACAGAACTACCCAAATACAATTTTCTCCAAACCAAACGCTTTGGTATTCCGGAGTGCTTAAACAGAGGGTTTGCAAACATTTCACAACAATCAGGTCTGTAAGCACCAGGCATGCTAATGAGGTGAAAATTCCCTGAAACAATAGGTCAGTCTAACTATTAACTATTTCAAATTCTGAGGACGTGAAGCATAATCTGCCTTGAGTGCAAAGGGTGCTCCCGGGAAATCCCTGGATTCCCCCCCCCCCCCGGGGTGGGGGTTAAGTCCTGATGTTTTCTTCTGTGACATTCGGTGACTCAAAGTTAACGATCTGTTTTCTGTGTGTGTAGCTGGATACCATTAAATAAAAGGGGTAGGTCTGTAACTGGGATGTGTCGTTCCCCTTGCTGAGTTGTTCAGACGAACTCCACGTGATCGGATCCCCTTCTGGCTGACTTTCATGTATGTATTTAAATCTTTTTTATGAACAGTGCTATGATTATTTTGCTTTCTGAATAGAATGATGGGCCGAGTGAAATAATCCCAGCGAGGCCAGCCAACTCCAAGGCAAATTGATATTCCCCTCTCTAGTACTGGGCTTTCTCTTTATTCCAGGATCTCCAGTTAGAGACTGCTCATTACCTCCAGTTACCTTTATAAAACGTGAAAGAGGTGCCTGGTTTTATAAAAATATATATACCCACAAATATCTATAGATATGTTTTAAGGTGTATAAGAGGTGTGTGTATTTATGCACACCCATGCCCTTGGGAAGGAAACAGCCTGTTCTGCTCTGCCTCTGTGGCTCACAAAGGGTCACTGCTTGACACCTGAGCAGAGCACATAGTGAAGCACCAGGAGTTGATCACACTCTTCTTTGTAGCAAATAAAAAACCAGGAGGCAGCCTGCAATCAAATACCTGTGGAACAGGTAAGTGGGCTCTACTGCCCAGTGCCAAAGTGAGGAGTGGAGGAGCAGCTGCTGTTGTGCTGAATGGCAGTGTCCCCTCCATGGAGCCCTGTGGAGTTCTTTCCTGGCACTGGCCTTGGAAGTAAAACTGACCACAGGGCCAGAGCTGCCAATGCAGAGATTTGGGATGCAGGTTTCAGTACTTCTGTTCCCCAGAAGCCGAAGAGCTGGGAAGAGAAAGGGCGTTTTCTGCTGCCTTAAATCTTTGCAGAGCTTTTCTGCCTTACTGATGTGCTGCAGAGTGATGGTGAGTAAATAGCCCTACAAAGCTGTAAGTGCTGTGTAATGCACTAGCTGCCCAAATGGATCTGTGTCCCCTCTGACAGTCCCTTCCCTGCAGGGAACTGCTGAGTGCTTGGGGAAGGGATCATAGGTTCTTGCTGGGAGCTGATGGCCCTGGCTCTGCCTTCCTGAGGACAGCAGTTCTGTGAGACCAGGAGGATCCTGCCTGCTCTAAGTCAGTTCCTAACTAAGAAGGTAACAGGGCTAAGAGTAAGGTGTGCGTGAAAACCAGTGCAAAACAAGATAAAACACATATTTTTCTCCAGTGTGACAGTTTTAGCACTGCTCTCTAATGCTGCCACAAACTCTGGTGGTCAGCAGCACCTGCACTCCTTGCCCTATCCCAGGTAAGTGCCAGTTGGCAGGGTGCTGAGATGTCCTGCTAATCACAGCCTCTCTATGTGGAGCTGGGGGAGAAGCAGTTGAGATGGGGGACAATGAGGACCCCACTGATGGCATTTTCTGTTCAAGTTTTGGGTTTCTTTGGGTCTTCAGCTTGACTCTTCCTTAAAGCTGACCTTTCTACTCTAGGCTCCTCCATCCTTTTTATCAGTGGTGCCTCTCTGATTGAGCTGTTGCTGACTCATGTCAGTGGGAAAAGAGAAAACTATTGGAGCCCTTCAGTGTTTTACCTGCTTGAAGTTCCTGGAAACCCTGGTCAGTGCATCCATTTCGTTATGATGTAACACCAAGGGTGTGTTTTTTTTTTTTTTCGAGGGATATATTTTACTCAGTGTCCTTAATTTTATTAATGAATTAAATGCTTTTGCTGGGTCATTGTGCTCCTGTTGGGATGCTGTCAGAAGCACAGGGAAGCATCTTTGGGAGCGTGCAGGGCTCCACTGGAGTGTGCTTGGGGTATCACATCCACCCCTTAGTGCAGCCTCTGCAGGGCTGCAGCCCCTCGGTCCTCAGAGCCTTTATCCAAGGGCAGACATGAGTCATGGTCGCTTCCTCTTGGCACAAGGACATTTAGGAAGATAATAGGTGGGAAAAATAACAGTTGATCCTGAGGCTGAAACTGGAAGCCGTTTCTGAATATAAATTAGCATGTGACCTCAAATTGTCCTGGTTCCTGTCTGCTTGGCAGCATCTCTCCTTGCCTGAGCCCAGCCTTTGTTTTTCCTTTGTCCCTCTGTCACTTCCACACTGGGACCCTTTTATTTGTCTAATTACTGGTACAAACCTGTGCTTACCTGTGCAAGACAATGCAGCCTGTCTGAAAATGATTGCTCTTCATCCTGTTCTGTAGTGACAGGAAAATCCCACATTAATTCTGCAGGGGTTGGCTCTGGGCTTCCCTCCCTTTTCACTGGGCATGGACAGCCTGTTTCTGTAATGGAGTCCCCGTTTCTAGCTTATTCCCTGAAATCTCTTCCAAAGCCAGAGAAAAATGAACTTTTTGTGTTTAAATACTGTCAGAGTTGGAGAGCTTGTAGTACCCATAGCAGGTCCCTCAGCTGCTGGTGCAGCAGTTTCTTGGTGCTGCCAGCTGGTCCAAGGGGGATGGGGACCAGCTCATCCAACTGGAGCTTTGGCTCAGCAGTCGGGGTGGGACAAGTGTGAGAGCCTGGCAGCATTTGTGCTTGTGTCACTGAGTCCTTCGCCTGCAGAGAAGCAGGAGAGTTTTATTTTATACACACAAATTATCTGGGGAGGTACTATAAAAATACAGTAAAACTGCCTGGCTGGCTGAGGATACCTGCCAAGGCCCGGGATTCTTTCTGTTTGCTGGAATGCAGCTGAGGGGTGGTGCACAAAGCATCACTGCAGAAGGGTCTGGACTTCTGTTGTCAATTCCTACCATTGCTTGGTGTGTAACAGTGGGAGCCCAGCTCCCCCCCTCTCCTGTCACTGGGGATCAGGAGGAATTTCAGTGAGGCCGTTGTGCTGGTGCGGTACAAGCAGAGTGTCAGTGCAATCAAACAGTCACAATGGCCCTGCTTAATCAGAGTGTACAGTTTATTTTTTACATAGTAAATTTGCTATGATCTAGGTCAGTGCTTGCAATACCAAATCCCCCTTCCAGAGCTGTTTGTCACACTGCCACAAACCCAAAGCTCACAAGGGCTCCCATACTTCCAGGTTGTAGGGTGTCCCTGGCCACCCTGAGTTTTGGCACTCTGCTCTCCGGGAGGAAAAAAAAAGCTTGGATTTATTTTTCTGGCTTACCCTTGCTGTCCATCACTTTGCAAAGCTCAGAGTACCAAGTTTGCTTTTTTCCCCACAAATTTCATTAATCATGAACTGCCTTTTGCTTCAAGTAAGAAGGTCGCAAGGAGAGCTGTGGTCAATAAGCGCAGGCCAAAGGAGTAACTAGGAATATTGATTGGAAATGAAGGCCTGGTATAATAAACTGCTGTCTGGAAGGAAGGCTAAATGCACAGGGAGGGCTCTGGTCTGCTATTCCCATGGGCTTTCAGAAGTAAGATATTATTTTTTTCCTATTTTTTAATTTTATTGAGTCACTCGGTGGCATTAACTTACCAAATTTCCTGTCATTGCAATGCTCCAGCCTCTAAAAGTAGGACTTGACAGGTTTTTTTTTCCCAGCCTCAGGCTTGGTTCAGAGCACCAGCCTGGTGTGCTCATGTGCTGCCATTTGTCCTCGCCTACTTTCATATTAATTTGATGTGTCATGATAAAAATGGGGCGACTGAACAGTTTCAATTCTTGGCAAACTGGGTTTAATGGAGTTGGTGAGGAAAGCAAGCAGTAAAATTTGCTTCCTCCAGCAAGACTTGGCGTGGCCCTGGTTTGTCAGGTTGGATTCCTCAGTGTCAGGTCACATTAAGTGGTGCTTCAGGACAGGGCTGAGCTGTGGCTGCACAACATTGGAGCTGCAGAGAGTCCTGCAAGGTACTGCTGCTGAAATTCAGCGTGGTGAAAGCCTCTGTGGTCACACTCGCTGTGGCACTGGTTGGTGGCTGTGGCTGTAAATGCATATGCAGGTTTCCTGGGCAGTGCAGTAACAGGTCCTGGGCAGTTCACCAGTGCGGTCCCCAGACCCACACCCTGTCCTGAAACAGCTCATGGCCAATACTGATGGGATTGTTGCTTTCTATTATAATTTAATTTTATGCATATTTGCTCAATGTTTCCAAAAAGGTGTCATGGCAGTGAGTTATGGGCTCTATTTTTTATGGCTTCTCTATTTTTCTGCAAAACCATATGGCACCTTATTTACTAACGAGTGTTACGAATAATTAAAACTAAATTGCAACTCTCAAAAAAGGTAACCAGAGCAGAGGGAGTGAGCTCTTGACCTTGCTTCCTTGAAAAGGGAGTGTTGGAGCTTCACTGTCCAACTCCCTGCTCTTCTACATGGAAAGTTTTTAAAGGCTCATGAGCAGATTTTCGGGAGCCACTGCAGCCAGGGCACTGAGGGCCTCCATTACTGTTGTGCTCTCATGGCTGATCTATTATTACAGCCTCTTGCACTTTGTGCAAACCAATTAAAATGAATAAGTGTACTCTGATCTAATATTCAAGTCACTTTTTGGCACGCAATCATTCATCATAAATGCACATAAAACTAGAATTCAATTAATCAGCTCATACAAAGAGCCTGTCTCTTGCTATTTTTTCCTAGTACATTTTTTTTTCTCTGAATAAAAATGTAATTGTCAGTGCAAAATATCAAACCAGAGCCACATAACAAATAACTATGGATTTGTAATTAAACCCAATAAAGCCTAAGATGGAGTATAAAAAGCAAAGAGCTAAAATCCAATTAAAACTTATTATAAGAAATACAATGCCAGGATTTTTTTTTCAGGCGGAGAGCAGCATGCTCTGGTTGGTAACAAAACACCGGTATTGGATTTGATAATGAAGCCCGAGGAATGATTCTGGGAGTGTGGAGCAAACAGCTAATGGCAAGAGGAGACAGTGACATACGAGGGAGGCGCAGGAAAGGCCCCGTTATCTGCTGCTGTAATCAGAGGCCGGTTATGGCTATTTCCCCTCCTGTCTATGGGAGCACTTGACTCGGAAGAAACAAGTTATTAATTCTTGTTTCCCAGGATGGCAGATGGTATTACTTCCATTTGTGTTTAGGTGAGGAGAGAGATTCATTTTCGAAGAGCTTTGGCCGTCAGTGCAGGACAGTGGGGTGGTGGGTGCCCACCCTCGGGTGAGGGGGCTCTGCTGACCTGGGTGGGCAGGACACACTGGAGACGGGAGAAGGCAGTGTCTCCTCATGACCAGGATCGTGCTTCCAGCTGCAGCAAAGCCCATCCTGACGCCCTCCCTGCCTGCCACAGCAGGTAAGGAGGGAGCAGCGTTGGGTAAGCAATCCAGCTCTGCTGTGCTTGCTGCCCAGAGAGAGAGGAGTGAAGCTGGGGGCTTCTCTGGAACCTGAGCTCTCTCTCCAAACCCCGGGCTCAGACTCCTTCAGGGAGCACAGGAGAGCCCAATTTCCTTTGGAGCAGACACACCATCCCAACCCCACTGGTACTCCAACCTCCTTCCCAGTGGAAGTGCTATGCCTGGGAATTTTTCCTGTTCTTCCAGCTCTCCAGTTATTAGTGAAATAAACATTCATCCAAGCAAAAGGAGGGAGAGTCTTTCTGGTGGTTAGAGCTGATCAGAGAGGGGAAAGGGCCTTTTTTTGGGTGGTACCTCAAAGAATTTTGTGAGTTTTTGAGAAGGACCTTCATCCTCATGCAACAGGTCGGTGCTCTGGTGTTTAACCTGCAGTTTGTACTCACTTCTCCTGAGCCCAAAAAGTACCTGAAGGACCAAATCCATTTGACTGGGTCACTGCCGGGGAGAGGTGAGCAGAAGGTTCACTCCTGAGCACCTCAGGGGCTGATCCACCCTGCTGGCGATGCCAAGGCACCTCCAGGAGCAGCCGGTGCTCTGTGGGCTCTCTGCTGCCCTGTGAACTCACTGATTGATCCTCGGTGCTATTTGCCTCTTGAGGTTGTTTATCATGTCTGGAAACATCACAGAGGTTTGATCTCCCAGCCCTCATTGCCTTCATCCTCCTGTGCATGCCTGGCTGGGGACAGGGAAGGGATCAGCACTGTTGGCCAAGGAAGGACCTTCGCCGTGGTGAGCAGCCTCAGGGGGAGAGATGTCACTGCTGCCTCTGGGAAAGAGGACAAATAAGAGACCTTCGACCTTGTCTAACACTGACTTCGCACACTGGCCTGACTGTAATTGTTATTTCTCAAACAGAAATGGTTTCAAATATAAATTGTGGTGTTGGATTTTTTTTCTTTCATTTTGTTCCCAGTCAGAAAGCTTCCTAGACATGGAAAATAAACGCTTGAAGTTAACCTACTCTGAAAACAACTGGACTTTGGCTTAAAATGGAGAAAAATAGACTAGATTTTTCTTCCCAGATTTCTCATTGTTGCAAAATAACTGTAATTATTCCTTTTTTTTTTTTTTTTTTTTTTGTTATTGAGTTCTTCCATTTTGCAACATGTAATTATTTTAACTAGCAGAGTATGCCTGGCCTTTCATTTCATCCTGACCCTACTCTTTTGTAAAAATTTGATTATAGGCACAACTCCCGTGTGCCTATTTTTCGTCTTTGTAACATTAATGGCCTATTGAATAATTCCCAGCTGCTTTGTTTATCCCTTTTCTTTTGCTAATGGTTGTCACTAGTTTTGCAGCTTGGTGTTTCTTCACCTCCATGTGACTCTCGTGTGGATCAGCCGGAGCAGAGCTGAGAACATCATCCAGGCACAGCATGTGCTGCTGCCCTTGACTTTCCCAGCTCTCATCTGTGCCTTAGCACCCGACATCCCCCCCAGACCTCACCCTTTGTTCCTCATGGCAGTGAGAGCTCCCTGGAGGGAGAATCCCTGGCCTTTATGCACTTTATGGGGAAGCTGCATAAGGCAAAAGGCATTAATGGGTTAAATACTGAAATCTTCTGCAGCCAAAATTTGAGACATTTTTTCAAAACAGCTCTTCTGTGACTGTGAGTGTCTGAAGTGGTTTTGAGCTCCTTGGGAAGTGCAGCCACTCACGGTGTGACCTTCGAGCGAGCAGGAAAGGATGAACAGTCACGGGTGCCACAGACGACTCCAGTAGCTCTTAGGAAATCCTTCATTAGGATGCAGATATGATATAACATAATCTCTCTTTTTCAGCTGTTATTAACAACACCTGTAACAAAGCCATAGGGGAATGAGGTGGTTCTTCTCAGCAGCTGAAGAGTCAGTCACCTGAAATAAGAGCAGGAACAAGATTCCAGTCTGTGTGCCTGAATTCAGGATGGGAAGAATTCACTGTCTTTGGTATTTCATTATTGAAACAAAATACTGAGCACTCGGCCTAGGGACTGTCAAACACAGTTATTTAACATAAATTAAGTGGCAAATAAGTATTAAAATTGTGTGGTGTAAACACCAGCAAGCAGTAATTTTGGGTAGAGATTGAATCACAGTGTTCAGCTGTTTGTGTCTTACAGCCACATCCATCCTGAGATGTCTTCTGCTGTCTATTAATTCACTTACCACATAACTCCTGTCTCAGAACTCTGACCCTCATTTAGCAGCTTTAACCCCAGCCCGTTTCCTTGGTAGTTAATAATGTCCCTGCACAGGTTCTGGTGACGTGTGATCCATCCTCGCTCTGCAGGCTCTTCTTTAACAATTAACAGCATTAACAACACTCTCAATATCATGTCAGTGGCTCAGTCATCACTGAGGTTCTGTGCTGGGGCTGTAATTGAAACCATCTGTTTGAAGTTTTCTATTCTCTGCGTCTTGCTGGTGGAGCTGCCATCTCCTGCTCCTGGTGTCAGGCAGAGCTCATGGAGAATTTCTTCCCTATATCCCACCTAATCCTGCTCTCTGTCAGTGGGAAACCATTCCGCCTTGTCCTGTCCCTCCAGGCCCTTGTCCAAAGTCCCTCTCCAACTCTCTTGGATCCCCTTTAGCCACTGGAAGGGGCTCTAAAATCTCCCTGGAGCCTTCTCTTCTCCAGGCTTAACAGACCCATTTCTCGCAGCCTGTCTCCATAGGACAAGTATTTGGGTGCTTAGCAGGGACTCCATCGTGCTGGATTCTGATGACTCCCACGCTGGGAAGCATGGATTCTCCACAGCCAGGCTGAGGAGGTGATGGGCAGGTACCTGTCTGAGGGGTTATTATGAAGTCACCCTCAACACAACGCAGGTGATTTTTCCTTCAGCTGGTTGCATCGCTGAAAATAAAAGTTTTAGAGGGAATCAATTTCTCAGCTGTCTTCAGGATGGAGAGGTGAGCCTGTTTCCTTCCTCACAGGTACCAAAGGCTTTCTCAGGGCAGTCTACAGCTGGTTGTGGAGTTGGGAATGACTGTTTGGAAGCAGTGGCCAGCCTGGCCTTGGCACCTTGTGTGGGACACCTGGGGGTGCCTTTTGTGTGAGGAGGTGATGTTCTGCCCTCCCTCGGGAGATTCGTTTTGGCTTCACCCCCAGCCAGCACCCACTACCGGCATCACTGCACAGGCTCCCTAGACCCTGCAGAATTATGCATACAAGCTGCTTCTGAAATTAGCTGCACATGTTTATATTAACATGCAAATAAAGCAGCTTCAAATAAACCAAAATCTGAAAATGTCTCTTCATTAGGTTTGGGTTTATGGCATAATTGATCTGGGGGGGCTGCGCGTGGCTGGCGCCAGCTCTGATTACCTTCCTGACGCTGGAGGGATCCACAACAATCACACTGATAACAACCCATTAAACATATTCAATTAAATTACTGGTAATTTTGAAATGGCTCAATATTGCACATGGGTTCGTTTAATTTTTATGTAAATTCTATCCCTGATTTTGCGAAGTCTTAATAGTTTAACAGCAGATTAGGCTAAATTATTTTAATTGAATTTTATGTGAATTTTTTCCTTCTGCCTTTAAGGAACACATTCATAAAGATTTTTCTTTTGGATGTTGTGCACAGAGAGAAATGGATGCTGGTGCTGGCTCTTCCAGCTTTGCTTTAGACCACCATAGATTTGGTAAATCAAAATGTTGCTTTTTTCACATGGGATGTTCAAATCAGGAAGATAAATGCCGACTTTGGAAATGGAACTAGGGGAGAGCAAAGGAGGGATCAAATTTGTGGAAGCAATTCTTGAGGGTGAATACTCTGAGGGTTTGGGCTATTTCTTATCTTCCTCAGGTGGATTTTTGCATTGTTGAGACTTAGAATTCCTTATTTACTATTACTTTTTATTACGTATTTATTATTTAGGTGACATGTTGGAACCATTTCTCATTTATCCCTTGCGTAGAAATAGCATCTAAAAATGACATCTAAAGATTGGCATTGCCAGGATTCATCTCCATGGGCTCCACTCTATGTTCCCACATGGACACCAAATCTCTGCCTTGTGTGGCAGCACCTGTGTGGAGCCACCACCATGGGGACATGTGGCATTCAGGGATGGTGATGGGATTTATTCTCTTTGGTTCAATAAGCTCTGCTTTTTGTTTATTTGTGTCTCTCTTTTCCTGTAATTATTCTATTAGTACAATATTTTAAGTGTCTTAACAAAAAAAAAAAAGTCAAAGGATTTCTCCTTGGTAAGTGTGCCAACAGTAATCACTGCTACGTCTGGAACTATTGGAATAAAAGAAGTGTCTTGCTGCTAATGATCCCTCATTTGTATTAAAGTAATTTCTGCAGTTATTTCAACTGGTGCTTATCTGCTATGTTGGATTCTGGAATCCAAGTATGTGTGGAAAAGGCTGAGCTGTTCTGCTCTGCTCCCCATGGCGCTGTCAGTCCAGAGCCTGAGAGCACTGTGTGCTTACAGAGGTCATTTCAGGAGGTTGGGGGTACCTGTAGTGGAAATTAACAGTAGAAATTACACAGATCCAAGATCTGAATCCACCTGACCCCAGAGAAGGCACCTGAACCCCTGGCCACGGATGTCTCCTTTTTTTGTCTTTCCCTTTTTTTTTTCCTTGCCAAGAAGAAGCAGCCTCAAGTTGCACTAGAGAAAGTTTACATTAGGCATTAGGAACAAAAATTTCACAGAAAGGGTTGTTAAGCATTGGAAGGAGCTGTCCAGGGAAGTGGTGGAATCACCATCCCTGGAGGTGTTAAAAAAATGTGTGGATGTACTCACATTTTAATTTAATGGTGAACATGTGGTGGTGCTGGGCTGACAGTTGATACTTGAACTTGATGGAGCGGGCGCAGAAGGTGGTGGGACACCCTTCCTACCCTTTAGTCCCACCTCTCAGGCACAGTTTCCCCTTACACAGTGACAGCTGGACATTTCTGTGGTTAATTTTTGTCCAAAAGGCAGCTGGGATGTCCTTGGCTGAACTGGGGGGGAGGGGAGGGGTTGGAATGGTGATGTTAAATGATCTCACTTATCAACCACTTTCACTGTGAAATCAAATGTTTGTGTGGCACTACAACTCTAACAGGTCTTAAGCCACAACTTTGAAATGGTTTTATAAATGTTCCTGAATTATTCAATGTAGAAAGGGCCCAATTAGCTTAATTGACAAATGAATCAGTCTCCAACTGATGGCACCTGGCATTGTGAGTGAAGCAGTGAGGGCAGGGGAGGGCCTGGTGGTGCTGGGAGGGGTTTGAAGGAGCTCATGGGTGTCTGTGGAGATGCACAACTTTTTAAAGCCCTCGGCCCAAGAAAAACTTTGCTGTTTGAGGTTTGTTTCTTTTAAGCACGTCTGTTTTCAAGAGATGGTTAGATACCAGAACACAGTTATTTTTAGATCCATTTAGGAGCATGTTTTTGTGAGGCTCCTGTTTCCCAGCTCCATTAACGAGCTTTCTGGGGAAGCCGCTGCATCCCAGCGCTCCCTGAAGACGTTCCTGAGAGCCTGGTAGTGTAAAGCTCTGGAAATGAACAGATGAGACCGTGAGTCATGACTGTTGTCCTAATGCACTGCAAAGTGATCAGTGGTGATGGGTAATTTGGGTGTATTTCAGTGAAGAGCCTCAGGAACATTCGTGAGCTTGGGGCTGAGTGATCTGTGCAATCCCAGATACCAAAGATCTACTAATTCATTCAACCCAGTGATTTGTACTTTGGGTGGCTGGAATTGCAAGCAACCATCTGAGGAAAATCGGTTTGAGGTGTATTCAGATAATATTTTGAATGTGAAATATGTCCCAATACAATTCTTGTTTTAAAAAGAGAAAAATAAGACTTTTAAAATTGGACAAACACAGTCACATTAAGCAGAATATTTCCAAATGTTCCAGCTAAGTGAAGTCAGAATTTGGTTATTTTTCCTCAGAGAAATAAATTTAGATTTAAACAAATTCAAAACATTAGTTGCAGACTTTTTTTACTTGGGAAATCTTCTACAGACTTTGGACAGAACGATTTGTTTCAGACGTTGCTGTATCCTGTCTGGCTCAGTCATACAGCCTCAGGTTCTGTGCCTCAGTTTCCCCTCAGGGAGGCATTTGGTAGCTCTGAAGTTCCCTGGGCTGCAGGGCTGTCAGTGGGACTGGGACAGGGGCATGATGAGGGACAGGCTGTCAGTGGGACAAGGACAGGAGCCTGGCGGGGGCAGTCCCTGCCCGTCACTTCTCTCGACCATGAGAGAAGGACCAGGGACTGTGCAGCTCCTGCCTTAGCACCTTCAAAGCCTTAATTAGCAAGGCAATGGAGAGGATTTTCCTTGTCTGATGAGAAAGTTGTTTGGCTTTTGTATTTACTGTTGTTTGGCACAAATCCCCTTCGTGTGGTGTTGCTTTTTTAGCTCCCAATACACCCCTTGAGTGGCTGTTGGCACCGTGCTGGGACCAGCTGTGCTGAGGTCTGGGGCAGCTGGGCAGGACAGAAGTCTTCAAAACCCCTAATTAGATGTCTAATCTAGATAAATAATATGTATTTATATTTTTTAATGGAAGAAGATGAAATCTGAGCTCTCCATGTTTCTCATATCCCAGATTGGAGTTGTCTATGGACAGGGATTCTCTGATTTCCTGCTCACCATTGTCCTTGGACAGAATGCTGTTCTTTGGGGATGGTACAAAACAACATCTGATTTTTTTTTTTCTTTAAACACAAGATGCAGCCATTTTGGGGCCTTATGAAGGATGTTGATGGGTCATTGGGAGAATTTACTTGAGTAACTGTGAAAGGCAACTGCAGCCCTTGGCGCAATGCTTCCAGCTTGGGATCATAAAGCCAAAGGCACCGTGTAGCTTATGTGTATCTGAATGTCTTTAAGGCTCTCCTGTGACCTTTAGGGGTTGGCCAGTCCTAATTGCTGCTTAATTTGATTATCCATCATTGTGGGCACAGAGCTGCCCTGGTAATGGGTGGCTGGAGCTGTGGCCAAGCCCCAGGTGCTTTGTGTTCACCTGATAAATGGTCAATCCTGCTCCTGGCACAGGGGCTGGGAGGGGGCTGGAGGCTCTTAATTCAGCTTGGCATTTTCAAAGGGAATTGTGAGCAAACCTTTGGAAAACTTGACCTGAGTCTCCTGCCCTGCAGTCTTTGGTCCTGTGCAGGGCAGGAGATCAGGGGGATGAGTCCATGGGGTCTCTGGCTGTGAACATCCCCCTCCAGCTGGGCAAGGCTGGGGCATCAGCAGGTATCAATATTTCATACACTGGCAGAGGGGAGGTGGCAAACTTAGGGGAGAAATGAAAACGTTTGCAGACACAGGTGCTTTAGGAGGAATTTTCCAAAGTTACATTTTTAAAAATAAATGTGAAAATATGTAAATTAACTCAGCAAAACTCAACAAGCTGCAAAGATTATCAGCTGGACAGGAAGAAAACTGACTTTACTCCAACAATGATTAAAAAGTAAAATGTGAGCACCAAAAGAAGTGAGGATTTGGGAACATGATGAATGTGGAAATTAATGGAGTTTTGGTTATGTTTTCCCTTTTCCTGTTTGAGAAGCACATCAGTATGGAAAGCTGTTAGACTGTGGAAGCTTATGCTGAATGCTAAGTCCCTGATACCTGAGGTGATTGGCAGGGGCTGGACGTGTCCCCAGAATGAAGAGAGGTCATGAAAGCATGTTGGGAGGGAGCTCAGCTCTTGGTTGGTTTGAGTGTGATGTTTAGATGGCTCCTGCATTTGCTGGGCTTTTTGTTGCAATCTTCTTTTGTTGTGGGTTTTGGTTTTTTTTTTTTTTTTTGGCTTTTCAGTCATTTTTTCAAGCACTAATTAGAGAATTAGGAACACTCACCTCCCACGCATCAATTTGTCATGTTCTGCTTTGCCACAGTAATTTCAATAACGGAATTTGTAATCTCTCTGTGATACAGAGGCACACCTAAAGCAGAAATGTGTCTATTTTATTACAAATTCTCAACTGGAAATGGGGAAAACACAGCAAAGTCGTGCACATGAACTTGTTTACAAATAGAAACACCGTTCCTACAGCTGTACGGGAGTGGAATTGTTTCTTGGAAAGAGTTAATTTTTGTACTTCACTATTTCTGAGGGGGTGGGGTGAGCAGAAGGGAGGGGTGAGAGATGTCCCCCAGGATGAGGCTGTTCTCCCTCACTGAGGGAGGTTTCCTGGTTTCTGAATCTGTATCCATTAATTCCTAAAGTATTTTCAGCAGCTCAATGTAAAGGGATCTTCGCTGACAATTCTTTATTAAATTATACATACAGATACCGACGTGCAGAATAGGCTCAGTGTGAGGGGTAAGAGTGATGCACAGCCAAATGTGGTTCACCATTTGCTTAGTCTTTATGTTTTATGTCAGAGCCTTTTAATATAATTTAATTTTGCCATTAGTTTCTAAAACCTGCCGTGTCTGAAATCCCACACATTAAGAAGGCCTGTTTAATGATGATATATCCAATCTTTTCTCCCTTTGTGATATTAATTCTTGAAAATGAAAATTAAAAAGAAGCAATGAATGTTATTTCAGTGAATTTACTGGAAGCAATTAAACTACAAACACATTTTTTATGACTGCAGAGTGTAGCCAGTATTCAGAAACATAATTTTTTCCCTCTGCTGACTATATTTTTCCCTTCAAGCAAAAGTTGAAATTATCTATAGAAATTATGGTCTTTTTCAGAGATTTTTTCCTTATCTAATTGAACATTGCTTTTGTACTTGCATCTTGCACAGTGTTAAATTCCATCCTCTGAGCTTGAAAATCTTCTGTAGGTGTGGAGGTCATTAATTTTAATTCAATGGAACTTTTTTACGCTTTCTAGAAAATGAGGATTAGTCTCAATGAGTTTCATTAAATAAACAGAGCAAATTAAAATTTATAATACAGATCTGTAATGGATGAGAATCATCTCATCAAATGCCATTTGGCTGGAAGCAGGGACGGCCTTGGCTGCATGGAGTGAGGGGTGTTCAGTGCAGAGGTATGGAAAATTCTGGATAATAGAGCAACATCTTAGGAAGGATGAGGACCTGTTGGAATGAGTCCAGAGGAGGACACAAAAATGATCTGAGGACTGATCAGCCTGGAGGAGAGAGGGTTGTGGGGAGATCTTAGAGACACTTCTAGAACCTAAGGGGGCTCCAAGAGAGCTGAAGAGGGACAGGACAAGGGGGAATGGCTTCCCACTGCCAGAGAGCAGGGTTAGATGGGATATTGGGAAGAAATTCTTCCCTGGGAGGGTGTTGAGGCTCTGGCACGGGTTGCCCAGAGAAGCTGTGGCTGAAAAGCTCCGGTGCAAATTTATTCGTGTGATTTGAATCGTTCATCTTTAGACTTGCACATGCTGTTTTCTTTCCAGTTGCTGGGATGTGTTTTATGGATCAGCGACTCATTTCCAGTGCCGCTGTTCCAAAGGTGCGGGGGATGCTGGCAGGGGTTGTGCACAGCGTTAAATTCGGTCCATCGGCCCAGCGCTGACAAGCCCCACGTCGTTCAGTTTGTTCAGGATAAACTAGATGGTCCTTCCGCTCCTGTTGTTGTTTCGCATCCCTTCAGCCATTCTAAGGCTGATTTCTCTGCCTAATGGATCCTCTTACACCTCCTTTGTCCGCTGAGGTTTTTGATGGCTGTGAAAATCAAAGCATTTAAATATCCGGGATTGGATTAGCACTTCAGAGTCTGCCTTCCAGTAAAGTCTGCGTCTCCATTGCCAACGATCCTTTTACTCCAGACTAGCAGCGAATAGTTCCTCTAAGTAGTTCCTTTGCACTTTGTTTTTGGCATGCCTGGTTTATTTGATTAATAATACACTGGACTACGCAAATTCTTTCCCACTGGAAATTCTTAAATATCCTTCATATGGAAAGGTCTTCTAGCACAGTTTTTGGGAATTGGTCACTCTTACTGCTCACTGTGGGGACAGGCAGCAAATGTTTGGCCAAAATGAAAGGATGAAGTCTGTTGGTCCCTTTACTTCAGCCTGTTTAGGTTTGAAAAATATCTGTAGTTCAGTCTGTTTCTGAGTGAACCCTGAAATTCCCCATAAAAGAAACAAGCTGGTACAACTGAAACAGCTCAGTGTCATCATGGAATTTTTTAGTAATGACGTTGCTATTCCTGGAAAATAAATGGCCCCCTCAGCACCTTTGCTGTGGGTGACATCGGAGGCAACATCTGTAATTCTGTACCTCCTCTGGCGTCGTTCCGGAATTGCTGAACCAGCTCCTGGCAAAAGCAGCCTTGTATCAGCAGCTTGATATTTATATCTTGGCAGGGAGCATGTGTTTGCCAGGATCATTTGTCTCTAAAGAACAATAGCTGTAGTACATGGAAATACATTTTCTACCCTTCTCCTTCGCCCCCGTTACTGATGTCACCTGAGCCGGCTGTCTCGCTGCCGCCTCCCTTTCCATGGCAGGGCCTATTTTTACAACTTTTTTTCATTAAGATGGGTTTGTTTTCAGCTGATCAAAAGGCAAACCAGTCCTTTGCAGCCTTAGGGCAAGCCTGTGTGGGTTCCTCTTTGGGTCGAGGGGACTGACCTCCATAATGGGGGCAGTGGGAACTGCTCAGCCCTGAAGGGCACAAGGAGGTGTTGGGATATACCCTTTTCTCAGTCTCCCACTGTCGACTGAGCCCAGGCCTCCTGTGCCAGGCAGAGTCCCACATGGCAGGAGATCACAAAATCATTAAGTTAGGAAAAGGCCTCCAAGATCACATAGTTCACCCTTTGACTGGTCACCACTTTGTCAGCTGTACCAGAGCCTAACCCTTGACTTCCAGTTGGCTTACAAGAGTTTGACTCACTTTTTTCAGTAGAACAAAATTTGAAAATAATTAAACTGTGATTCTGTTGAATGAAAATTATAATTTGAAGATGCCAAAACAAACTGGTTTGAGTTTGTGAAATATTTTTAATGTTAATTTAGAAAATATTTTGATCAACTCAAATTTGATTGATTTGATTTATTGGTTCGGGGGGTTTTTTGATGTAGGAAGAGACAGAAAGTTTCAACTCAGTTATTTACTGAGTTCCAGTTAGAATTTCACATTTTAATGCTAGAGATCTATAAGCATGTCCAAACGCTTCACTTGCAACAGGTAAATTTTGGAATTTATTCTCAGAGACCAAAAATAGTTGGCTGACTAGAATCCAATTATCTTGTGTTAGTTTATTTTTGTCTGACTTTAGTTTGTCCCACCCAACAGCTGATTTGCTGTGTAAAGTCTTGCTTTGTCTGCCATGAGAACAATTGCTCCACAGCAGAAATGGTTAATGAGAAACAGTCAACTGTCAGTAATCAGTAATCACAACATTTTAGAAATGTAGATTTGTTTCTCTACAACTGAAATAATTTTACGTAGAGCAGTTTAAAACACATCAGAAAGGAAAATAGAAAAACTATGAAATTGGAAGAAAATTAATTTTTCCAAGGTGATTCCTGAGTTGGCTGAGGTGGCTCAGGGTCTGCCTGGACCTTTGATTAAACAGACTCAGCTTCAGGGAAAGTGAATCTTGAGGAGCAAAATGAGTTCATGTCATAAATAAGAGTCAAAGTCATCAAACAAAAGGAGAAAACAAGAGTTACCTACCGAACCAAGCAAGGTAAAGGTGTGCCTGGAGCTCGGGGAAGGGGATGGAATGTGCATGCCCATTGAGGGTCCATCCAGCTGAGCACGGGGGTCTGTCACTGGTGTTATCCCCAGTCTGAACTGAATCCCACTGGAAAACAGGAGTGAAATCACCACATACTTGTCTGTACAATTGCTGGGTGTAACTTAGCAGCGATGCCTCAATGCCTTTCTAAATGGCATCTCACTTAGGGAAAAAATGGAATAGAAAGCAAGCCAGAGGTCTGCTGCAGTGTGTCAAAGTGTTTTATAGCGCCAAAGGAAACGATAAAACAACCCTGAAACAGCCTGACAGCTGGGAGAAATGGGCAGCCAGGAGCAGCTTGTGCTCTGCTGGAGTGATGCACTGTGCTGCCTTGGAAAACACATCAGTTCTGGCATCCAAAGGAGCTCCACAGGGCACTGTTGGGTTTGCAGCTGGGACAGCTGAGAAGGTTTTTTCCCCCTCCAAGTTTACGTAATTTGGGGTTTTAGGCTGGTTTTTTTAGGGATCAGCTGCTCCAGGTGATGCCTTCTCTCCAGGGCACTTCTCACTGCTTGCAGCACAAAATTGTTAAATGGCTTTGGAAATCATGGGAAGGTGACATGATTTTGGAAAGGGATCATCAGAAAGGTTAAAAAGTTGGTGTTATGCAAAATGAAACTCTGTCTTGTTACATCTTGTGTGTAGAAAATAAGCTGCCCTTTGCTCTGCCAGGGGAGGAGAAGGTTTCCTTGCTGGGTGGTCTGTCCAAGGTGTGGTGCATCTCTCAGGAGCTGTGTGCATCAGGCAGGAGCTGAGACCTGGAAAGCTGTTGGAAAACCAGATTTTCTGTAGGAAAGGCATGGGATGGAGGGGAGTAAAGAACTCTGCATCCAAGGTTGTGGACTCCCTATCCCCTGGAAGTGTTCAGGGCCTGGTTGGACGGGGCTTGGAGCAACCTGGTCTAGTGGAAGGTGTCCCTGCCCACCACAGGGGCTGGAATGAGATGAGCTTTAAGATCTCTTCCAGCTCAAATCACTCTATGGAGAAAAGCCAGTCTGGCCCAATCTGTAGTGTGTCAAGTTGGCAATAGTGGGGGAAACAATTGGTCTTTATTTTGAGATAATTAAGTCATTAATTTTGCTTAGTTTTAGTATTTAGATATGCAGAAACCCGGGGGCAGCCTTCCTCATATTGTTTGAAGAGGAATTACAGGTTTTTGGCCTCTTAAAAATGCTTCTGTAGATTTGGGGAGATTCATTCCTGGCATGACTATTAACTTACAAGTGTTATTATCAAGAGTACCAAAGTGCCAGCAAGCTGTGTGTGACAACGAGCCAGGGATGTACAACAGAAGTGATTAAGGAGCTTGAAGAACTTAGAGGGAAAGATTAAAAGAACAAAATGTTTAAATTGGATAAACAGCGACTAAGAGCGGCTGAGATAATCAGCTGCTGGTGTGTGAGGGGTGCAAGTGCCAAGAACATAATTTTAAAATGGATTTAGCCAGAAGTAGTGGGATAAACTGCAAGAGGTGGCTGAGAGTTTTTTTTTCTTTTTAATACTTAGAGCTATTAGAGAACAGTTACGGCCAGTGAGGAGCCCTGCCTGGAGGTGGGTGCACAGATTGAGGCACAACTGAGGTGCAGGGGTATTTTACCCTTCATGCAATGATCTGAGACTGCTCCTGACATAGTAAGTTCTGTGGTGGCTGCTATTAATGTTCCTTTAGCTGAATTTTTTCCCAGTACAACCTCAGAGGCTGCAGCTCTGCACAGACACCTGTTGAGGTGAATGGAGCTTTGAGTCCCTGCAGCTGCTGTTTTATGCTGTTATGCTGTTTTATGTTAAAGCACAAAAAATCCTGTGCCAAAAAAGCATTGTGATATTCATTGGAGGGTGGTGATTAATGGAAGATTGCCAAGCTGGACTAAAATATCAATTTCTACTGATCTGAAATACAGTAGTCACCATAAAACAGCAGTGTGGAGGGCAGAGGGATGTTTTATGGCACCTGAGAAATGACATGAATGCTCTGGTGGAAAGCTATTAAACTGGGGAGGGGGGAATATCCAAAATGCCTATAAATACTGGTTGGTCTGACTTCATGGGTTACCCAATAACATCAGCACAAGATATATTCTGTGCATATAACATGGGCAGAATATCCTTCCTGTAGATTGGCTGAAGCAGCAGCAGTTGGCTCTCGCTTCCTTGGCACCTGCTCTGATGTAGGGAGAGGCTGCTGGTATTTTAATAAAAGGGGACATTCTTGGCCTGGGATCAACCTGGTTCCTCTGCAGAGTGTAGGGTAAATGCCATTTGTCTCTGTGTGACAGCAAAGCACTTTATAACTCCAGCAGGCAGAGAGGTAACACCATTTGGCAAATAAACTTTTATTGCTTGGTGTGTGTTCAGAGCACTCTAGAAAAATGTCTTTGACAGGTTAGTAGTGGAGCTTCAAACTGTTGCTTTGAGGCAAAGTGGGGAGGGGAGAATTTGTATGGATTTATAGCTCGTAGGGAGGGCTTTTTCAGAGACCTGGATCTATCCATGGGCACACAGGCTCTTTCAGAAATATTTTTCAGCCAGGACAAGTCTGTCAGGAAGGTAATGGGGGCTTCCAAAAGCCTCCAAGAAAGCGATAGACTCCATCAGAGGCAGGAAAACCCCTCGTGGCTTTGCTAGTTGGGAATGTATTGATGCATTTCTTCATTCAGGTGCCTTCCCAAGGCATTCCCATGCTGGGAGCTGGGCTCCATCAAACCCATGCAGCAGCTGGTGGGAGCTGCTGACTGTTCATCTCCCACAGGCTCCAAGTGGGATCTGGGAGCTCTGAGTTGATGTAGGCAGGGGATGTGTTAAGTTCCCAGACGCATCAGTTACACTCTGCTACCAAAGAGCCAGTTTTGTTGGGCCACTTTGGTGCTTTTTCTCCACCCCTGGTGTGGTTTAAGCCTTAGCACTGAGCAGCGCCCTGTGCTGTTACTTTCTGTAGCCACTGGCTCTCCCTGGCCTTGGGGCTGTCTTTGTGGGGTTAACAATTATGGAACAGCCTCCCACTCATATGCACAAGCCCAATTACCTGGCCTAGTGCTTGGGAAGGGAGCTGGGACATTGGGAATGGGCTGTGTGGGGTGAAGGCTGTGCCTGGGTGTCCATGGGGTGCATATCTAATTACTAATCTAATTACTGTGCCTGCTACAAAGTTTATGGAATTCTATCCTGTGGGGTCAGGGAGCTCAAACAAATAAGATCTCCAGGCCCAGAGGGATCAGTGTATTCCACAATGCCATAATCAATTTGGAGAATGACTTTTTGCTGCAGCTCCAATTGGGGTCTTCAAATGGTGGTGTGGTTAATAGGATTTCCCGTGTGCTGTGCAATTCCTGAGCCCGTTCATGCTGTTGTTTGACATGCAAAGTGCGATGTTGTCTTTTTATTAGCAGGGCTGCCTGGCTGACAGAGCTCTGTACGAGTGCTGGGGATAGACAACTTAAAAGCAAATTGTAATCGGAATTCTGAGCAGGGTGAGATGAGAATTAGCTGCCTGTCTAGTGCTTTTCTGTTTATCTCCAAATGTCAGCACTCTGCACTGCAAGTTTTGATAGGAAGGCATCTGCTGTTCCCGCCTGGAGAATTAGTGAAGGAGAGAATGAGGATGTGGGGAGGGAGAGGGCTAATTGAATCAGGCTGCAGCATCAATGGCTGTGGAATATGCTCATGGCAAGTCCAAAGAAGTAACGACATTTAAGGCCAGCAGGAATCACAGAATTGCAGAATACGGTGAGTTGGATGGGACCCAGAAGGATCACAGAGTCCAGTACTCAGCCCTGCACAGGACCATCCCTGTGTGCCTATCATCCAAATGCTTCTTGAACTCTCCCAGGCTTGGTGCTGTGACCACTGCCCTGGGGAGCCTGTTCCAGTGCCCAACAACCCTCTGGGGGAAAATCTTTTTCTAATATCTAAGCTAAGCCTCCCCTGACACAACTTCAGAGCATTCCCTTGGGTGCTGTCACTGGTCACCACAGAGAAGAGATCAGTGCCTGTTCCTCTTTTTCCCCTCACAAAGAAGTAGATTGACTCCTGCTGATTTGCAAAGCCACCGCTCATAGGAAGACCTGTATTGCCAAATGCCTGGGACAGGTTGAAGATAGGGATTTCTGTACTTTAAATCAGAGCAGGGAAGGCAGCTGGCTGATGGGCCTTACATCCATCTTCCAGCCTTGAGCTCAAAGCTGCCTTCTGGAATGATCAGCCACCAGTGGGTGTTGGAGCAGGAGGCGATGGCATTGCTGTCCATCACTGATTCTTCCTGTGAGGATCACTATGCCGTACATCAGAACTGATATGTTTATACATGTTCTGTGTGAGATTTAATGTGATGTCAGCAGCCTCACAAGCTCCCAAACAAATGAAGTCACACTTTCACAGCTGCTACTCTGGGAAAACTTTTGGTTTGGCATAATTGCTCTTCCCTGGCAGATGCGCTGTCGGAAGTGGGCGTTGAGTCTCCAGTCTTTTAACCCCAAACCAGGAATTTGTGTTGAATAATCAAACACAGTCACTGGGTGTGGTGTAGGAAGCTGTGACTGTCACCCTGCTGCAGACCCTACGGTGGTCCCACGGCTTGGCCACAGATGGCAGCTGGACACGGCTGTTGTCACTTGTCTGTCCCAGCAAGGGCAAGACAAGCAGCTCCAGACCCATGTCCGAGAGCTTTGCACAGGATTTTGTTGCTGTTGTTGCACACACAAGCCTCATTCCTCTCCCTGCGGCTTTTCAATCCCCGCTCCCAGCGGGCTATTTTATTTTTAATGCCTGTTCAACGCTGGAATTTTCTCCCAGGCTTTGCCATCCCTGGTCCCACACCAGTGGTGCTATTTTTACTAGGAGCTGAGAAGTGCCAGCACAGCACTGAAAATTTTATCATGCCAACTGTGCAGCTGTATCTGCTCAGATCTTTATTGCGTCACTGAGCTTCAGCCCGGACTGCTCTTTGCTGGCTTTGTATTTCATTATTTACAACACACGTTTTCTGACCCCAAATCATCATCTCTCTCAGTTCTCTCAAGTCAGAAAACTGCTCTGAGCCCTGCTGGAGCGTGGCAGGTGATGCCCAGACTGGGGGATGTCTTACCCACCTCTTGTCTCCCTGTGCTGATGAATCCTGCAGTGATTTATGTGGTTACATTTCTATGCTGAGCAGCTCATGTAAAAACTACCAGTATCACCTCTGGTGTGTTACCTACACATCCCTCTGTACCTGAGGCCCCTGTGACCCATTGCCACAGCAGTGGGGTGTCTCTCTCTGTTGTCCTGTGGCTGTGCCAGTTGTGGTGCTGCACAGCTCCACGCAGAGCCCACCAGTGGCTGTCCCTGTCCTGTCTCCCACCATCTGTTCCAGAACTATCTGTTCTCACCTTGTTTTCCCGTTGCTCTTGCTGCTGGTGTACAGCACTTGATCAGCACTCCCTGGGGAGTGCTTGCTGCTCTCTCCACCTTCCTCTCACCTTCTTTAGTACCAATATTTCTGTCTTGGCAGCCAAAAAAGGAAAGACCAAATAGAAAGCAACTTTTTCCTCTAAAGTCTCTTCAAGAACCTGTGACGTGAGCTGAAAATATAACAGCAAGAAGGTTGAGTGATTGTGTAACTGGGTGAGGGAAGTACCAGGTGAGAGGCAGAAAGGACTGTGTTGGGGATGCTTGGGAGGTGAAAGCTGATAGCAAATCCGAGCTGTGTCCCACTGCAAATTCACAGAACTCCAGAACAACTTGGGTTGGAAGAAACCTTGAAACTCACCTTGCCCCATGCCCTGCCATAGGCAGGGACACCTGCCACTATCCCAGGTTGCTTCAAGCCCTGTCCAACCAGGACTTGAACATTTCCAGGGAGGGAGCAGTCACAGCTCATCTGGATAACCTGTGCCAGTTTGGAAGAATTTCTTCCAAATATCCAATCTAGACCTACTGTCTTTCAGTTTGAGGCTATTCCCCCTTGTTCTCTCACCACAGTTCCTGATACAGAGTCCTGCTCTGGCTTCCTTGTAGGTCCTTTCAGATAGTCAAAGGGGCTGTAAGGTCTCTACTCAACTTTCTCCATATTGAACTTTCCTAGGACATTTTCCACACCTGGAGCACAGTATGGGCTTGTCCCAGGGAGAAAGGGGCCACACTGATCTCCTCTTTTTAAGGTTATCTATACAAGAGTTATTTTTACGATCATTTTTAAGCATATCTGTACAAAAGATATTTTTATCATTTTATAACTCATTTGCATTCTGTTCCCACTACAAGCACTATGCAGAATGAAGGCTCAGACATTCCTTGCTTCTCGGAGCTTTCAGTCTAAATGGAGAAGAAATATTAGGCCCTTCTCCCACAAATGGGTTTGTAAGATAACTGTAATACCAGAGAACAACTGCCTATAAAATCAGCATCAACCTGTTCTCTTGCCAGGGCAGCTTACTTGTAATTTTTCCAAGTTCAGTTCATTGGAATGTTAATGGCAGTGAAGGAGGGAGAGGGAACTAGGGACATTTTTATTCCATTAATTATAGTATTTATATATTTTGTTGCTTATGCATCATCCTGTGGCAGAGCTGCTTTCCAGGAAGCATTATCTGAGTGCTGACAACAGGTGCCATCACTTTGCTGTGGCTCCAGTACCTGTGGAGTCAACTGTGGGTCTTCCTGGAGGAGTGCTGAGCTCTGGAGAATGCAATGGAGACACTCCCTGAGTAAAGGGAGTCATTTAATCAGGTAATCGAGTGTAAATATGATGAAAGGGTTGGTGAGGAGTTAAATTCTGGTGCAAGTGTGCAACTTGCAGAACGTACTTGTCGTGAGACTGATTTATTACAAAGATCTCGTGGAAAGAAGGTACAAACATGAGGAATGAGGGGATGCTGGGTTCTCCTCATGTGTATCACAGACAAGTGTCCATCTACAGTGATTAATTAGTGGCACTAAAAACTGTGAAGAAGGAAGAGTTTGGGGAGTAGTTTTTTTTTAAGGAATAAGACTAAAAGAGATCTTTGCCAAAATTAAGAGGAATAAATTAAAAGGTCAGGATTAAAAGCTGTGTTTTGGAAATGTTTATAGCAGGAATTTCTCATCCAAGAGGTAAAAAAAACCCCAAAAAACCAAAAAAACAAAAGCAAACAACAAACCACCCAAAACAAACTCTGTTGGTGTTCTCTTCTCACTGCAGTGAGTGGGAAGAGCCGTGATCTCACTTAGCATGAGGGAAGAGCAGCTCACAGATACCAGTGGTGATAAAACCACAGGACCCTTTGCATGATGACCCTTTGCTGGGTGATGTTGGAAGTCTTGGGTCTGTTCCTGTCCTCAGTATAGATGGGTTTGGTTCATCATCTCACCCAGTGGGAGCTGTGCTGATCTTCACCTGCCCGTGGTGTCACCTGTGTGTGTCTCCGTCCTGCCTGTCCTGACCCCCTCCTGCTGAAAGGGGGGTGATTAAACATCAGCTTCCTGAGGGGCTTTTATCCATTTGAGGTTTGAATAACGGGGTTTGATCTTGCTCGGTGGGGCCTGACCTCCTCATGAACTAAACATCTGGGATACAGCACAGGCTGGTGAGAGAATTAATTGCATCTCTATGAGGACTGTGGGCTCTCAGAAGCAATGGGAGGAGCTGCAGTTCTGTCTACCAGGAGCATCAGCTCCTTGCTGCACCACAAGTTCATATCCCCCTTTTTCTTTCTTTTCCCCCTTGCCCTGGCAGCAGCATGGAAGGATGAGGGAACAGGAAAAACCTGAATGCTAATCTCCTCCCCCCCACCCCCCCTTGCCCTTAGATACATGTTTCAGAAATGATTTGTTTCTGTACAAATCCTGGGTTTTATACCTTTTTATTAAACAAAACCTCCAAATAAATTTCAGCTGCTTTCCTGCCTGCCTAATCCTCATGTTTTCGTACAGATAAATCCTGTATAATTAGCTGCAGCTTGGGAAGCCTGTAGTGCCTGACAGGAATGAAATGAAATATCTCCTCCAGCAGCAGCAAGTCTGGGGGGGGTCCAGCACCCTTTGCCCCACAAGGTGTCAGTGCCAGCCCTGGATAAAGTGGCTCCCACCAGCTCCTTTTAACTGCTCCAGCCCTGCAGCAGAACCTTTGCCTCTGACTTCTCAGGAGGAGCAGTGTGTTGAAACCGGTGGGATTTGAAAACACTGGAAACCTTGAATTTCCACCTGGGTAGAAAAGTGTTCACTGCTTGCCCCCTTCTATCTGCAGCTCCCTCGGGGGGTTCACCGGGAAAAACACACGTGCAGGAAACACTGAATCCCACCAGCTTGGAGGTGATGATAAACCAGAAATTTTAGCTCATGAGAGTTAAAATACAGTTCCTGTTTTCTGTAAAATTTTAAAGCAATATTTGAAATAAGTGAATTGAGTGTTTCATCCATCAGACATCTCTGTAAAATTAAGAAATCCTGCAAAAACACATTAGCTTGGTTTTGCATGGCAGGATGTGGAGAGCTTGGGCAGGGGCATTCACTGGACAAGGCCCGAACTGTGAAATACATTTTTAACAAATTTTTGAAATGAAATGTGTGGTTATTCATCTTCCGTGTTACATTATCATATTTTTATTTTAATTAATTAATGCTGAAATTGATATTTCATCTCTAAACAGAATACTTAGCAGAGAGTTTATGGTTTTTCATTGCAAGTCAGAGAGTTAAGATGTCAATCACTTGAAAATTCATTCAACTGTGGATCCTATGAAACAATCACAGGGATTTTGATGGTGCAGGAAAAGCATTCTGAGTTTTTTTGTGTTTCATGTAGGCAGGGACTTGTTTTACTTTTGGTAAATATGTGCAATATTTTTCAGACATTTCGCAGATGTTTCTAAACTCTTGGAGGGCAGGGAGAGGAGGGTTCCTGCTGGGTAAGTGTCTGAACTCATGGTGTTAACAGCAATAGCACTGGCAAGGAGTCATATTTTTAAGGGGAAACTTTATGTTGAATTATGTTATATGCTAAACCAGGATGCAGAGTCAGCCTGTTTCAGCTCATAGCTTCGCCCTCTCTTGTCTCCATGGATCAGTACGTTGGCACAGGGGCAGCAGAACTGCAGAATGGACGAGCAAGGAGTGTTATCCCTCAGCCCACTCGGGGGTTTTTCTGCTGGCACCATATCCTGGGTCTGGAAAAACAGCTTAAAACAAGCAGCCTCGTGCTCTGTTCATGGTCTGAGCCCTGTGCAGTGCCTTCACAGAATCACAGAATGGTTTGGGTTTGAAGGGACCTTAAAGACCATCTTGTTCCACCCCTCTGCCTCTGCCATTGGGAGGGACATGTTCCACTAGACCAGGTTGTTAATGCCCCATCCAACCTGGCCTTCTGTCTCAATAATGGACACAGCTGAATCCTCACATCAGTTGGAGCTCTGCATGGGATGGTCACTGGCATTTAAATGTTTGTTTCTCTCTGGTTCTGCCATGGCTGGACAGTCCTTCTCCCCTTCTTCAATAGTGGGAGACTTGCTGTTGATATAAAGAAAGTAAAAGAAAAGATAAATCGGTAGGACTGTTTTAAACTGCAGAACTACCCTGATCCAAGCACACATCAAAGCTTTCAGGCATCAAACCAGTCCTGTCCAGGGTTCATCAGAACATTTCCACTTCAAACTATGCAAGTTTAATATTTTTCAAGGAAATTCTGTCTCATCTAGATATACACACGTATATAAAACAAAAAAGTGAAGAAGGACTTGAGAATCAAACCTGTCATTTTTTGTTTATGGAGCACAAAGGATCATGTCAGGCTTGTCATTCAGGCAGCTCTTTGTAACCCCAAACCCTCTCTCTGTAAAAAACATCCACAGTCTCATGACTCACTTCCCTCTGGCATCTCTGCATCCACGACCTGCTCCTTTGTCCTCTGAAGGGGCTCAGAGGGAGCTGGGTCTTCCCAAAGTTCTCTGCACCCACCCTATGACAGGAGCAGGACAGAAGAGGTAAGAGAAGGTTCATCCTGGGAGTTTGGAATGAAGGTACAAACATGAACCAGTTTTCTGGACCTTTTGTCAAAAGCAGCTGCTGAGACAAACATCCCTGAATTCTGCATTAATGCTGTCTGTGCATACATGGATTTTACTTACTCTGTGCCCAAGATGGGTTAAAAACATTCTGTGCCTTCTTTTGAGCTTTGATTGAGTTGAAAATGAAAAGTCCCAGAAAAAAATGAATTTCTTGTGAAGAGACTGCGCGAATGAACCTACGGAGCTCAGCTGGTATTTAATTCTGCTGTGCAGTCACGCTGGGTGTGAGAGCTCAGGCTTCACAGAGAAAAAGGGAATTCTATTATATTAAGAACATGGCAGAGAGACTGATAACATTATCAGAAAGATGAAACTTTTGCAAATGCTATTAGCCCTTGCCTTCCTTTCCCCAAATGTGAAAATGAATGGTGAGAGGAGGACAAAGCCTATGCCCTCTCAAACTCTTTCCTTTGGGTTTGATTTGGTTTCTCTGTCATGATGGCCGTGACTTCTGCCTGATTAAGAGTTCAGGGAAAAAACTAAATCGTACCTTGAGCATGAGTGGAAACCAGGTTATTTAACCACCCTTCACCTGTATCTCACGCTGAGGTTTGTGGGGGGCTGGTTAATGACTGGTGCGAGCTGCTCTGTCCTTTCCTTTTGTGCAGCCTCTTTGCGGCTCCACGTTTCTAGACATCTGGACTGGGGATTTTTAGAAGAACAATCTTGAAGAAATAATGTAGGTCACTTGGCTTGTTCAGGTGGAGGAGACTGAGGTTAGACCTCACCAGGGTCTGCAGCTTCGTCACGAGGGGCAGCTCCGATCTCTGCTCTGTGTGACCAGTGACAGGACCCCAGGGAACAGCTGGAGCTGTGTCGGGGGATGGTTAGGTTGGATATTGGGAAAAGGTTCTTCCCCCAGAGGATGGTCAGGCACTGAAGAGGCTCCCCAGGGCAGTGGTCACAGCCCCAAGGCTGCCAGAGCTCAAGGAGTGTTTGGACAATGCTCTCAGGATTGTTGGGGTGTCCTGTGCAGGGCCAGGGGTTGGACTGGATGATCCTTGTAGGTCCCTTCCAGCTCAGGGTATTCTGTGGTTCCGTGTAAATGGTGGTGAACACTGTAGGGGTGCTGGATTGCCAGTTGGACTTGGTGGTCTTGGAGGACTTTACCAACCTTGGTTTTGTGTTGATTCTATGACTCTATGTTGAGGAATGTGGGATTTTCTTGTTTAGTGCATGTAAGCAGATGACTTGTGTGTTCTCAGGTATTTTAGTCAGGATTTCTGTGTGCTAATGCTCGAAAGAAAATACTGCTGTTTTTTCTTTACCAATGTGTTCCCATCTGACGATTCTGCTACAGTGTTCTCTCAGCAATCCAGGAGCAGCAGCAGAGGGGAGGGGATGCTAAATCTTTAAAACGAAGCTGAACAAAAAGTGAATTTATTCCAGCAATAATTGCTTTCTGTATGCAGAGATAAGCTGCCAAAATAACAAGCCTGTGATTTGAAATGCTGGCTTCCCTCCTATGAAGAACTGTTGGGCTAATCCTCAGCTGGAGTAAGAAATACTAGAACTGCTTAGGAGTAACAGTGCTGTGGCACCTCCCATCAGCTGAGCATGTGACCCCATCCTGTTCAGGGCACAATGAAATGCATCGGTGCAGATTTCTGGAAAGCCCGGAGCCTGTCACTTTGCAGCAACTCCCTGAAAGCTTCTCCATGAAGACACAGTAATTTATGCAACCACCACAGTGGGACCTTGTTGATTTTTCAAAAAAAAGGCAAGAAAAACCAGTGCCAGTGGCTCTGGCACCGCTGAGCTGTGAGCTGTGAGGGAATTGGCTGAGCAGCAGATTATTAGGGAAGCAAATCAGAAATGTAATAAGCTGTGTACATTCAGTGTTCCCAGGCAATTGGAGCGTTTCTGCTGTGAGGAAAGGCTGAGGGAACTGGACTTTTTTAGCCTTGAGAGGAGAGGATTTCTGGAGGAACTGGGAACAGTACTGTGAAGAGGTCGAAGGCAAAGCCAGGCACTGTGCTCTGATGCACGGAGGGAGAAGAAGTGATGAAAGCCAGAATGTGAAAGACAGGAGGTTTTAGAGGAACAGATTTTGGCTATGGGGATGATTGAAGTGTGGCCCAGGGGCTTCTAGAGTCTCTGCTGTTGGTGGTTGTCAAGACTCAACTGCCCTAAGTGCCTGTCCAGAATTCAGTATCGACCCTTCCCTGAGCAGAAGGTGGTTGGACCAGAGGTTTGCCAAGGTCCCCTCTGGCCCAAACAGCTTGGTGACTGTCCTGCCCACTGGAAGAAATGGAAAGATTTCTTCTGACTTCCATCAACCCTGCATCAAGCTCATGGCATTATTCTTCTGCTCTCTGATTTCGTGTCCATATAAATTCCCTATATTCACTTTGACGTGGAGTAGGACCGGGAGCTTGACATGAGAGGTTAAACACGACATTGCACACATCCTTAAGGTCCAAGGCTGCACCAGAGTTTTCACATAAAAAAATCTGTGTTCAGTGTAAATATGACTTAATTCCCTGTGGATTGGAGAGAAGAAAACATCATCTCCCCCGGCACAATTTCTCCATTAGAAGGGGCTTAACTGGCTTTTGAACTCAGACAAGCTCAGTGGCTGACTTCCATGTTATTCTAAACACCCAGAACTTTAAAGATGGGCTATTATGTTTTGATAATAATTCAGCTGCTCTTAGATCAGGCACTAAATTCCTGAGGATCCTCGTTTGTGCAAATTGTGTCCTGGTGCTTTGAAACACACCTGTGCATGAGCTGGCAGGAGGCATGATCTGAATGCTCTGTCCCTGTGCAAGCCTCCCTGCAGGAACAGATGTCTAAAGCACAGGCTGGCATCACTCACCAGGTCATTAGAGACACAAAAATTCCAGTGTAATCTAAATTATTTTTAAAAATGCCCACTGTACTGCACAGAATGGGAGCGAGTAGCTTTTTTTTTTTCTAACACACAAATCCTCTGCATAAAAATGAGTTGAAAATACCCAGCGATGCGTGGAGCAGAAATAAAAAGAATTTGTGTTTTTCTACCCTGCTTACATACATCTCCTGGCAGTAATTGAATGTATCATTCCCAGGAGGAGAGAGGAGCAACTCACCTGCTGGAACTCCTGCATTAATTGGAATGAATATTGAGAGTCTCTTGGGAAAAGACGTCAGGGGTGGGGTTGGTTTTGGTCAGGAATAAATGAGTGAAGAATTGCAAACACATAGTGCTTAAAAAGACTGAAATCCCGAAGTCAAAGGCTGTGATAGGACAATTACAGCAGATGTTTTTCTAACAGATACCTGCTGCTGATTTATGTGGGGTGTGTGCCCACTGTTCCCTCTGCTGGGAAATGGGAAAAGGCACGGAGAGGTTTTTAATCCTTGTGGATGATATTTCTCCATACTCTCCGGTTTTTCCAATTATAAATGCTGCTGAGCCTCCTGGCTTTGCCATGCAGCCTCTTACACCCTTTGAATGTTTCCACTTTAAGGAAAGCAAATTTAAAGAAAAATTTCTTTGGTCTGTTCTTTTGATACAGTTTTTGCTGGTGGAAATCTCTGACCTTGACTCATAGCCAAGAAAGCCCAATGAACCTACAAACTGTCAGTAAATTTATGTGGGATGGGAACTTTTTCATTTGAATTGTGAGCAGTTCAGTCACAAGTTTAGTGACAGGATGAGAGGAAATGGCCTCAAGCTGTGCCAGGGGAGATTCGGGTTGGACATCAGGAAGAATTTCTTCATGGAAAGAGTTGTCAGGCATTGAAAGGTGCTACCCAGGGAGTTGGCGGAGTCCCCATCCCTGGAGGTGTTAGAGGAATGACTCAACAGGGCACTCAGTGCTCTGGTCTGGGTGACAAGGTGGTGATGGGTCACAGGTTGGACTCGATGATCTTGGAGCTCTTTTCCAGCCTTAAAGTGTCTGTGATTCTGGTGTTTCTCCCGAGAGAAGGAAGTCCAGGCACTGCTCTCTGCTCTGAGTCGTGTCTGGAATATTGACACAGAGGAACTGGGCAGCTGGTGGGGCTGAGCTCCTCCTGCCACGTGCCTTGGCAGCTGTGAGATCATCACGAAGAATCAACAAAGATAAATGACTTTCTCAGGCTGAAATAGTGATCAAGCCGTTATGTTTACACCTTTGTTTCCAGTGCAGCCTCCCACAGGGCTCTGTGGGGCTCAGTGCTGTGGCCCAGAGCTGTGTTTGGTGTGGCTGATGGGCTGATTCGGTGCCGGGTTTACAGCTCTGCCAGTGCCGGCTTTAATTTGAATGCTCTGAGGTACATTCCAGGGCTGCTCTGCTCCAGCCTATTAATATTCTTTATGAACATGATGGCAGTATTAATTTTTTCAGAAATTCTAACTCCAGGAGTGCAATAAAAAGGCAATTATGGAGCTCGCGGATACAGATTCCCCACCCTGGAATATCATTTCTGTGGTGGATTGCAGCCATGTAACTGTGATTATGATGATAGAATATAAAATAAATCCAATCCAGAATGTGTAACTGCAGCTCCTGGAATTGTTGTTGAGGAATTTAAGCAGATTGCTTTGCAAAATCTTGTGGTTACTTTCATCAGCTTTTATTTTGCTTATTAGTGTTAGGTTAGTTTAGTAATTCTTCAAGAGAGCTCCAACCACATATGCAGTGCTGATTCCAGGAATGCTTCTGATCTTTTTATCAGCAAAATACTGAATTGAATCTCAGAGAAAGTTTGCTGTTTTCTTTGTGAAAATGTTATAATAACCTAATCCTTTATTCAAAACTGATTCAATGTGTATAATTTTGGATGTTAAGTGTTAAACGATAACATTTTTTAGTTTAATTTAAATAATGTTTATAGGATATCTGTGTATAATATGCTTCAACTGAAAGCAGGTTTTTGCACCACAAAAAAAAAAAAAAAAAAAAAAAAGAGCAGAACTTTATACTTTAGTTAATTTTATGGCTTTCACAAAAAAACACAGTTTGATACCTGAAGGTCTGGAACATTATCTTTACCACATGGATTTATAACTTCTTCAATGTTTAAATCTTCTCTTGTAGCTGTGCTTCAGCAGTTTTTAATGGTGTAATCGATGAAAGAGATAAACTAAGTGCAGAAAAATGCATCATTGATTTTGTGATAGACTTTATTCTTCCCATTCCAACAGATTATGTCTGCTCATGGGTAGAGCAGGTCAAGAACTTTGTGGGAAAATTGATTCTATTGGAATGTGCTGGTTAACAGGAACAGAAAGGAGTCGTGAAAATAGGCCTGTCCTGAAAAACTTGTTTTTTCTGGCATTTCACCCTGGTGAGCCACTTGAGCCTCCAGCATTGCACAGGGAACCTCAGGGGTTTCACAGCTGAGAAAGGTAAAGGGACGCGTTTAACTTCACACACAGGTCCAAGGGCCATTCCTCATCCAAGAAACATCAAAACACTGCTGCCAGCCTCAAGCATGACCTTCCTATTTCTGTTTAGTGGGAAGTAAAAATGATTTCAAACTGAATTGGCACAAAAATGAATCTCAAAGTGTTAAAAAGTTGCTTAAATCAGAGTCTGAGAGATGGTTTATCGGTTTGTTTATAGTCCAAGTCTATGGAGGCTGAAGGCAAACAGAGCAGGAGTTGGGCAAGGAGCTGCTGTGGTAGAAGCAGCTGGAGCTGGACAAAAAGATTATAATTTTGGAGAGTTTTAAATATTAGGAAATGGAATTTGTTGTCTTTGGGAGTGAACTCCATCTCCCTGGACAGACAGCGTGAGCACAGAGAACTGCCTGCAGTGCCCTGGATTTAGGGGGGCTGCACAGCTCCATCCTTATGTCCTGTGAGGAAGAACAGTCATGGCCAAACCACCCCAGTGCTGTGGAGGTCCTGGCCAGTGGATCTGACTGGATTTCATCCTCACACCCTGTGGCATGAGGGGCTCGTCCACGGTGTTCTCCTTCCATCCCACACGGGACTCGAGGGGCACAGGGAGGGCTGAGCTGGCTCTCTAAGATGTGGAGTTATCTCACTCTGTGTAAGAAGTTTTGCTAATTATGTATGTTCAGACAGTAAGCTGAGGGTGGCTGTCACTTATTTACTGGTTTAAAGATGCATTTTGGAGACCCTGAGAGAAAACTGACTGCTCTGACTAGCAGGAGCCCCACGCTTGGTAATAGGATTTGAAAGTCATCCATCTCCTCATGAGTACTGAGCGTGCCACTGGCTCCTTCCCTCCTCTCCAGCTTCCTGGATGTGCTCTCAGCATGAATAAATGATGGGTAAGAGATTAAATATCCCTTTGATGAAGTTGGGGACAGGAGCTTGAAATAAGTGTGAGTCGATCTGAGCACGCTCTCGTACTTCCTGGAGTGAATTAGGTGCTATTTTCTGGTTGTCTTTGATTCTAATAATGCTTAGTCAAATATTAAGTAGACTGTTAACTGGGGAATAGCATAAGGAGTTTAATCTTGTCAGATCAGTTCTGGAGAGAGCTAAGTATTTGTGGACTTTATGGTTCCTGCATAATTTATTACAAAGTCGTATTTTATGTGTCTGTCTCTTACACAGGTTCATCTCCAACAGAACCCACTGTAGGGGGTAAAGGAACAGCTTTAGTCCCCAGGCGCAGGAGTCTGTGCCTCCAGGAAGCCTGGGTTTGTGCTTGATTTACTGTCAGACCCAGGCTAGTTCCAGAGCTGCCTGAGAAGGGATCAGTCAGCTTTGCAGGTTTAAGGGTCAGAGCTGACGTTTATTCCACAGCAATAAACTCTCCCTCAACTCACATGGTCAGAGTCACACACATGTGCAAGTCCACAAAATCTGAAACTGAAGCAGAAATAGACTGTTCCCCTTTTTATTTCCATTCTGATAGGAACAAAACAGTGAGAATAACAGCATCAGAAAAAATAGAGGAGGGAAACTAACTGAGATCCATAAGGAAGAAAAACAAAGGAAAAGAGGAATTAGTTTGTTCCACATGTTGTGCCAGAGTTGTTGATTTTTTTGTAAAGAAACTTGCTTTTACATATTTCTGCAGAATAAGGTCTCTGGGGGAGGAGAAGACGCAGAGCCAGTGCTGTGGAATAATTGGAGGCAGAGAGATGGGATGCAGGGGACCGGGAAGCACTGTCTGGATGATGTGCTCAGGTTATCAGTGCAGGCGGTTCCAGTGGAGGGGAGGGAATGTATGAGTGAAGGAATGAATGAATGTCATTTGTCATTTGCACTCGGGATGAAGCATTAAAGTACAGACCAGCAGTAGATCCTCCCAGGCAGAACCTGCCTCCTTCCCCCTCCCATGTGCTCTCCAGTTTCCAGACATTCTTAATAATGACCCTGCAGCCCGTTCTGCCTCAGTTACCTGTGTCAGGATGGGAGATTCTGCCCTGATTAATGTGCCAAATGATTCTTGCTCTCACTACAATGACATGTTACCCCTGCTCACCCTGGAATGGGACGTTTTTGTCACCTCTCCCTCCTCTCCTCTAACAGCAATCTCTATCTGCTGCCTGCTGGATAATGTGGATGTCCATTCACATTCTGGCTGCAGCACAATGACTTGTGCTTGACAGATCTCCTTATGTCATAGATCATCCAGGCTAAAATTTACATAGCCTTGGATTAAAAGCCATTAAGCAGAAGACTTACATTCCATGTGGTTTCAGGTAGGCAAACCCCTCTCCTTATGTCTCTCTGTTTTTAAAATATAATGTAATACCAGCAAATTGGAGAAATGTAATAAAATCCAATCAACTTAATCAGGGTTGTCAAAGACTGTGGTTGGAAATCATAATCCAGATTTCCACAAAGCAGATGAGCCACAGCTGGTCTGAAAACTGTGTCTCGGTGGTTTTAGACCTTTCAAGCCAATATTGTTTCTCCTCATGAAATTTCATTATTCCTGAAGTGACACTCTCCATTTTGTAAAGCCTACATTAGTAATTGAGTACTGGGACAGACGCTGGCAAAGCGAACACACACCTAATGAAAACCCTGACAGATAGTCATGGAGGGAGGTTTCTTCTAACATTGCCCAGCTTAAATAACCCTGGGATGAGAAGCTGACCTATCCCTTGCAAATTCTGTATCATATCTGATCTTTCAGGGTTTGTGTCCCTCCAGCCTGGGCTCTGACCCCTCACACCTGCAGGGTTACCTGTGTCATAGAGGTGGTTGTTTTTATAAAAAAGAAAACCAAAAAAGTCCATTTTTTTCCTGCTTTTTTTTTAAAAAAATAAATGTTTAGAGTTAGGTGTGTCAGCTACCAAAGAAATATTCCTATTTGCCTAAAATCCCGTTTCTCATTCCCACTGCATTCTTATCAGAAAGAGATGGAGACTCTGCAGGGAAAGAAATCATTAATCCATCCTGCCTTGTTCTGAAAGGGGAACTGTGAATTTAGCTTTGTTCTCCCAAACTACATTTGGGACCATGTACAAATTCTACAAAATTAAGTTTATCTTGAATATGTCATCAGCATCCTAATTCCATACATGTTCTTATAATGGGATCTCACTGGAGAGGTTTCCATTAACTTCATTTGCAATGCTTCTTTCTTAGTACTTCAAACCACACTCTGTCTGTGCCTGTCCATCACCGAGGCAGAGCAGCAAGAGGGTTATCATATGGAAAATGTCTCACAGGTTGCATATTTAAACACTGTTTGGATGTATTTGCAGGGATAATGTGGAAAACATTGAACTGAGTGGAGAGAGACCGCAAAAATGAGACTGGTTTCACCACAGTGAGCAAATGGCTTCAGACATCTGTGGATTGACTCAGTTAGCAAAACTGTGTGTTCAGGCACAAAACCTGCCTTCAAGGATGGGATTGGAACACTGTGCTTGTGGGAAAGGATCCATTGAGCTGATGTGTCTTCTTTTAAGGTCTTCAGTACCTTTGTGTCATGATATCTGCACTAATGACACCAGATTAGAGAAGTACCTGAGCAGGAATTTGTGCTGCTGATGGGTAATTGCTCTCCAGCTGCAGCAGTTCCTTCCTCATCTTTATTTGTGTCAGAGCAGCCACATATTTCTCCTCTTTCTAGGGAGCCAGCAGATCTGCTTAATTATTCCATTGCTGTACAGATAATAAAGGGATGAAGCTAGGCAGGTACCTTGTACTTTTGGAAGTCTGTATACTAATGAGATTTTCTGCATGGGCAATTTTGGGAAAGTTGTGTTTCTGTGCTCATCTTTAGAAGGCAGGCAAAACCTTCTCCTGATGTTCCACCTGGGAGTTGACTCAATGCCTGGAGTTGAAAGGTTTCCAAGGAAAATGTAAATACAAAGAAATGGAAGTGTTTATCAAGGGTGTCTTCAAGTCCATGTTGACCAGCACATGGGTGCAAATCCTGAAGGAAGGAGCCATTCTTCCCCACTACCTCTATGGCAGCCACTCCTGGGCAATGGTTGTCCCTGGCTGCCAGAGCCAAGGCTGCTCTGGAAAGTCAGCACTGACCCATATGTGGTAAAAACCTGCCCCTCCATTCCTAATAAGTAGAAAACCATAAGATTTATTCAAGAAATGAGCTGGAATAAGGAGGAAGGGTCTTTGTTCCATTCACTTCTGACTCCTCTGTCCATGAAGCTGTGGGAGAGCAGAAGGAGCTGTAAATTGCACGAGGGCTGTGCAGGGAAGGGGCAGGAGAGATGAAGTGTCTCTGCACGGGGCACATCGGCTGCATCCGCCTGCTCAGGGCTATGCTCAAATGAAGTACCTGTGTGGCACTTCTTCCCGGTACATCTCTCACCCGGGGTTCGTCCCTTCCAGGCAAACACAGCCCGTGATGCTTCTGCTGACAGAGAACAATTTCAGCCCCATCTGTTCGAGCAGCAAGAGACCTTTCTGATCACTCTGGAAGTCAGCAAGAGGTACTTGTATGTTTTGTTCTTTTTCCCTTCTTTTCCTTGCCCATTGTAGGTTTATATTTTGTTTAAACTGTGCAGGTTTTTTTGTTGCCTGTCCTCCAGTTTACTGGTTTTTGTGCTCTTCCATCTCACACAGTGACTAAGCCCTATTTAGCTGTTCTGGCCCTCACCTCTTTGTTCTCCTCTTTCTATTGCAGAACAATTGGATTACATATTTTGTCTGAAGGTTTGTGTTTTTCAGCAATTTCTCTCTTTTTGTCTTTCTATAGGATTTTTCTCTCAGCTTTCCAGTGGCTCTTCATCAAATATGATTAATTTGGGCTTGATTCTTTGGCTACTTTCCTCACTTACTCCATTATGGGATTGAAACGCATTTATTGCAGTATTGGGGTGGGAGGAACTTTTGTTATTGTTTATGGTTTACCTGTTCTTTGGAGAAAACACTTTCATCTCCAGCATCATCAGACTTTTATAAACATTAACTGTGTTAATGAGAGTGAGAAAAGAAATTGCATTTGTGCCAACAGTGGGAACAAAATCTGTAATTTCTCCATTAGTCGATCAGGTTTGCTCATGTAAACAACGTGATTAAATTTGTCTGTGTGCATCGTGCTATATGAATAATAATGATAATTAAAAAGCCATGCAAGGCCCAAAGATAACAAGATTGTGTTAGGGAAGAGCTAGGAGGGGGTGGCAGTATTGGAACAAACAAAGACACACTGAATTCATTACTGCCAGAGCCAGCCTGGCCAGTGCTGGGGGGGGCACTCAGGGGTGGACAGTGACTGCAGCCCCAAAACTGAACCTCCCACCACCCTCACATCTGTGGGGCTGTGTGACAAGGAATGTAGGGGTCGAGTAAGGAGAAAAAGTTGTATCTGAATGGACAATTCTCATGTGCAAGACGATTTTAAAAAAGTGAAAAGCTTTGGAGTTGAAGCCTGCTTCTTGTTTAACACGTCCCTAAATGATTTTCAGAGCCAGGGTTTTCAACATTGTGTTGATGGGCAAAGAAAATGGTCACTGAGTTCATTGTGAGTTTATTGTGGTAACCCTTAGATTAGACTGTGGAAGGGATTTTGTGGTTATGAGATTCCTGTGTGGAACAAAGATTTTGGCTGCTCTGTAGCAGTTTCCATAAGATGTGCTATACGATGTCTGAGTAGCTCTGATAATGTGTCAGCGTGGTTTAGACCACTGTGAAATGCTTGTCATATATTTCTGTGACCTCTTCTAAAGGCAGAATTCTCTAGATATTGCCCAAGACCTCATGGGATGAGCTTGATATTCCCTGTCTCTCCTGGGCATGGCTGGACCCACATGAGGCTGGTGCAAGGCAGGTGGAGAGTGTGGTTCTGGTACCTCAATACCCTGGTGAGCCTCTTAAAACAAGGTCCATGGTGGCCAGATGGAATCATCCCTGGGCTCTGATAGTTCTGCTGAGCACAGACATAAACTGGGAATAATTTGGAAATGCACCAAATGGAATCATTCACAGGCTACACTCAATTACAGAAATGGTCAGTGCTTTGGCTCAGGCAGATGAGCAGCTGGTACAGGAGTTCAGCAAAGCTCCTTCCAGTTTGGATTTAGAGATAAAGTCACTGGATCACAGGAAACTCAAAGGTGTGTTTTTTTCAGCCCTGCTCTGGGTTCATTGACATCTCCAGCACACATTAATGACAGTGGGCTCTGAGCTCTTGTCTGAAAGAAACAGCTTTAAATAAAAAAGAGAGAAGAGTATGAAATTATGGCAATGTAACATTGAAACATTACAGAAATTGGTGGATATTTGCAATGGTATCATTTACCTAGTGTTGTGTGATCTGATAATAGCTTTATTTCCATTATGGAAAAAGAAAACAGAAACATAACTTGATGCTGCTTTATCCTTATTTATTCCCATGAGACTCCCTAGACTGTAAAAAGCCTGAGATGCAAATGTGACTGTACATGATTTAAGGGCACATGGATCAGGAGAAATCGATGAGAGGCTCATCAAGTGCTCTAAGACCATCTGTGCCTGCTCTGTGCTGGAGCCTGTGGAATAGGAATAAGGGTGCAGGCACTGAGTGTTTCCCAGCCAGCACCAACAAGTAAAGGTTCCATGTGTACCTGCCTGGCCATGGCACTCACAGTCACTCTTACAGGATCTAACAGACCTGCCAAAACCAGTTCTATTCACACGTTTGAGAGTCTGTATGATGAAGGTTCATAATTCCTCTAGGAAGGAGTACCCACGCAGCTGTTCCCCCATGGCTTGTTTTTCTTAAGGATGTTTGAGTGAATAATATTATTTATTTAGAAATACAAAACCCCCATAGATGCTTGAGGGTTTGCTACACTGTTCAGTATTGAGATTTTTATCAGAATTCTTCTTAAACTCCATAATAAAAGATAGGAGAAGTGCCAGATGGACCCTGAAACGCTGTAGATTTGGGATGTCAGTGAAAGCCTGTAGAAGGTTTAAGAAGTCTGTTACATTCATGCTGCGTGGAGGAACCTTCCTGGTAGGGGCTGCAACACACTCAAATCCAAATATTCAAAGATAATTATAAGTCCTACTGAGCAAGTATTAAACATACAAATAGCTAAAAGTTGGGACCTCAATCTTTAATTGTGAACGTAAGAAGATTATTGTGATGGTGTGAGATTAACAGTGCTGCATCTCGAGTAATTAATGTCAGACTAGAGCACAGTCTGTCTCTCCTGCCTGGGGAGGATGTTAGGCATCATCTCCCTCTTATGTGGAAAATGTGATGTGTGAGCAGGATCCTTTCGATTCTTTTAGTTCTCCCTTCCCAGGGGTGTCCAGGGTTGCTGTGTCAGTGTGGCCAGAGGAGTGAGAAGGCTTTCCCCAGAGATTCACAGCTCTGGCACAGATACTCCAAAACTCTTTATTTCTCCCATTTGTCACCTTGTCCTACTTTGATTGCATCTTCTATCCAACAGTCATGGCTGCTGACCCCACCTCTCCAAAGGGTGTCGACCCTATTCTTGGGTTTGTGGCGTCATCTGTTGCCCAGAGAAGCTGTGGCTGCCGCATCCCTGGAAGTGTTCAAGGCCACATTGGGTGGGGCTTGGAATAACTTGGTCTAGTGGAAAGTGCCCCTGCCCACAGCAGAGGGGTGGAACAAGATGGGCTTTAAGGTCCCTTCCAACCCAAACCATGCTGTGACTGGAGCTAAAAGGAGGGGATGACTGTGGATTGGTGATGCGTGTCCGGCTGTCTGTTGGCGTTGGGTTTTGTACCCTCTGATTCAGTTTGTGAGGCAGCTTAGCAAATCTCCCCAGCAACCCCATGTGTACCATAAAATTGTGAATTATCTTGTTTAGAAGAGGTTCATTAGGAAGATTAATGAGGTATTGTTTTTCCCTCATTCAATGTCGTGATACAGAGGGGACACAGTAATTTTCCCAGCTGTGCACAGCAGCGATTGCTCCTCTCCAGGGTCCCGGCATCGCTGCGCTGTCATCACTTAAACTGCTCAATCTTTGGAAGTGTGATTTGTCAGCTTAATTAGCCCTAAAGGAAGCACTTGTTTTAAAATGAGACAACAGTTTTGTTTTTCCCTGAGAAGGACATAATGTTCTTAGCAGCAGCAACTTGTTTAAATAAAAGAGCTTTTAAGCTGAGTTTTATATGAGCCCTAAGAATCATTTTTAAATTTTTCCCCGCTCTGAAGTCTCCAGACTGCCCATACCCTTTCCCTGGTGAGCCACCAGCCTCATCAGTGTCACATCAGTGCAATGACATGGTGCTGCAATGGGTCAGACACCATCATACAGCAGGGAAAGGTGAGATGTCTTCATCAAGAAGAATGGGGTAAGCTGGGAATAGTCCTGCTGCCCAGAGCTCATTTCCACAGAATCACAGAACCATTTAGGTTGTAAAAGACCACAAAGACCATCGAGTCCAACCTGTGACAGATCACCACCTTGTCAACCAGACCAGAGCACGGAGTGCTGGCCACATCCAGTCATTTCTTGGACATCTCCAGGGATGGTGATTTCAGCTGGGATGTATCTGTCCTTGTTTTATATCAATCAGAAGAATTCAGAATTTCTTATTTTATTAGTTTTCCAGGAAAAAAAGTTCAGGAGGAGGCTTGGAAAAAGCCACAGAGAGTCCTAATTGGGTAAGTCTGATGTTCTGTGTTTGTCCCAGACATATGTGACTACAAAAATCATGTTAGACTAAAAACAGCTGTTGAGGTTTTAGTTAAAATTAAAACATGTTGAAGCTGTGTAAGGGCTAGAACTTCATGAACATCCATAACCAGATCTGTAGCCCTATTGCCAACCTAAGGGTAGGAGATTCAATAGAGTTTCTTCTTCAGGAAAAGATTATATGGTCTTTAAAAAACCACAAAAACCATCTTTAAAAAAACAGTTCTACCTGAATGTTCTATTTCAGTCAAGAAAATGTCTCCTCAGTTTCAGGAGCTGGTCTGTAATTGCGATCCCAGCTATGTATCTTTTCCTCATTTATTATTATTCAGGCTGCATGTAACAATTGAGTTTCAGTTAGGGGTTTTTATGGTGTGCTTAAAAATAACAGGTTTTCAACTGAGATTGCTGGTCTGTGTTTTCTGTCCTAAGCAATTATTTGCCAAGTTAGAACTCTTGTAAATTAATATGCCATTTTCCAATCGCACCAGTGGAGGCTGTTTTTGGCGTGTGTAGGAGGGAGAAGGGCTAACTGCGTGCTGGTTCAGGAGGATGCTCTTCAAATGTGAATGATCAGCAGGAGAAAAATCAAATTCCTTTATCTCAGTGCTGTGGGAATGATGATTGCTTGTTCTGAGTGGGAAGGGGGAGGAAGGAAGGATGGGGGAGACAGGAGTGCAGTGTCCTCACAGCGCTCTGGCTTCCAGGGTGGTGGGCCAGGATTTGACAGCATAGAAGAACAGAAAAAGCCAAAACAGCCCTTGAGCAACAGGTTTTTGTTCTCACCAGGAGAAGGTTGATTTGGCCTGTTATGGGCCACTATGGCTGAGGCTCTGGAGCTTTAGCCAGGTGGTCTGGCCTTTCAATAGCACACTTAGGGTTGGATTTCTCTTCTTCCTCTTTTTTCTTCCTCCCCCACTTTTTTTCCTCCTCCTTTTTTCCCTCCTCTCTTTTCCCTCCTCTTGTTTCCTCCCCTCCTCTTTTTCTTCTTTCATTTCCGTGTATCAGGCCCCACACAGCCCAGCTCCCCATGCCAGTGGCTCTGCCACACAGGTCCCTTCCAGCCTCCCTCAAAGACAGGCCCAGCCAAGGCTCCTGCTCTGCCCACCGGGTGTTATGGGAGGACCCTGCGCTGCCAGTTCATTTTCATCAGTTCTCCTTATCATCATGCTATTAATTGCTTTAATGATGCATTCATTTAGATTGAAAATATGATACCAGTGAAATTTAATGTAAAAAATCAATAACTCATGAACGTATTATTGCTACACCTACATGTGTCACCATATTCATCTCCTGTGCTGGAGAAGCAGTTGGTTTCAGCTCCGTGTCCATAGATCTTTGTTAGAAGGGAGTTGTTGGTTGGGTAATCATGAAAGGAGAGTTATAGAGTCACCACTTTCTTTCTTTTGAGACTGTGGCACCATATGGATTCTTCTCTCTGGCCCAGGCAAGGCTGAAGAGTACCCAGGTAATATTCATTCTTTATGTTTTTGTTCAAAGAGAAAACGCTGTTTATGTGTTTGTGAGGTTGGTTGAAATTTCATCTTTTCCCAGTCCGTGAGAAACAATAAGCCCCCAAACTTTTAATTAGTATCCACAGTTCTGGAACATAGCCCAGGAATTCCATCAGTAAAGCAGCACACCTGGATATTGTTCCTGCTGTTGTACCTCAATAACCAACATTGGCTTCTGCTCAACGTCTGCCTGACTCTGCTCTGGCACCAAGGGACGAACTAAGATGTGTCAGATGGTGTGACTGAAGGTTTGACATCGCTCTGGTTTCTGTGTGGATGTGTGTGTGTGTGTGCACAGACATACATGAGCAGCACGATGTTTTGTATTTCTTGGCGGGACAGATGGGAGAAGGAGCAACAGTGACTACTGGAAACCATCCAAATGCTTAAATGAGAAGTGAGCTGGAGAAAGAACATTTCTGAAAATGCTTTTATTCCTTGGTGGGTAAAATACACTCATTACTGGTGTCTTCCCATGCATCAGTTTGTACAGTCTTTAATTAAATTATCCCTGAGTGATATCAAGCCATAGTCTCTCACACAGAGCCTCTTGCTGCCCAGCAGGAATCCTGACAAGCTGTGGGGACTGTCCCTGTGGTCTGCAGGGTGGCAGGTCCATCCCTGACATGCCAGCAGCACAACTGGATGCAGAAGTGTCTGTGTTTGTCCCAGTCACCAAGCAAGACACCACTGGCTGCTGTTCCAGGCTGGTAGGTGTGTCCTGGCTGAGCATGGAGACGATGCTCCTCATTTGAGCTGTTGCTGCAGGAGGAGAGAGTGTAGCTCTGGATTTCCACCAGTGACACAGAGAATAGCTGATTTTCACACTCCACAAACCCCTGTGACACAGGTCTCTGTGCAAACAGGAAGGTCATGGGGGCCACCTGCAGCACGAGGCTACAAATCAAAGGCAGCGGCTTCTTGGGGGTAAGTTCTGTTTGGAGGCTGTGTTAGTGACTGCAAGCTCTTGCCAAATACTGTGATTTTTCTATACTTTTGTTTCAATTTGTTACAGCATAAAAATAACAGCAAGTTGGTATGATAAAACTGGCTAAAAATTTAGAAGATACTATCTTAACCACCGTGTGAGGCTTCTGCTTCTTCTTTTTTCCTTCCCCTGTGTCTGAGATTGGGAGCTAGGACTGGATTCACAGTAGTTATTGAACTTACTCTAACCAGTCCCTGCTTGAACAGCTCTGCTTCTGATGCTCCTTCGAGCAGTGTGCTGAACCAAAGGGTCCTGCAACAACAGGCATTGGCACAAGCCTTGTCTCCGCAGAGTCCCCCAAGGAGCATCATTCTGATATGCGAGTTTCTCAGGTTCAAAGGAATCCCTGTGGTAACACAGATAAATTGCAGGTCCCAGCTCACTTCCATGCAAGTGGGAAGGAGACATCACAGGGCAGCAGGAGCCAGGGTTGGGTGGAATCGGAACCTCTCCCAGCACAGCCACCACCTGTGTCCCAGGCCATTACCAACAGTTGTGCCAGTACCTGATGGATGTTCCTGTCCCCTCTCCCCTTTCCCATGTTTCTGCAGGTGACTGTCCAGCTCCAGTCTTCTATGCCACAGATAACCTCTCCAGGTGTCTCCTCCATCCCCTTAGAGCTCTCTTCTAAAGAACCAGTGTGTTATGGACAAGATATGACACAAGGTATGTGTTCAGGTGTGATGGGCTTAGGGAAGAAGAGGTTAAGAAAAATTTTTTTTTTCCAGATAATATAATTTTTTAAGGAGATTTTATTTTCCTAATTTTTTTTTTTTGTACTTCAGGAAAAAGTAAATTCATATCTGCAACAATTAAAACTTTGTTAGACTGCATTTTCTAGATTCCCCATCTGACTGCTCAAGCTCCAAAGTTCACAAGAGATCGCTTGGGGGTGCACCCTCTTGCCAGGCATCAACTCCCACCCCAAGTTCCCAAAGCTCTAACCACACTAACAATGCTAAGGATGATTCATTATTAATAATCCTGCCCTCACCAATGTGCAGAGCTTTTCATTTTCATTGTGCTGTACGTACATTAACTAATAAATCTCTGCAGAATCCCAGTGAGAGTGGTAAGTGCTGTTATTCTTGTTTTATGGATGGCAAAATGAGATACAGGGAGGTTAATAGCAAGTCTAATTGGACAATAATTACCCACTTACCACACTGAAAATTAAGAAATAATCCTCCCATTGTCATTACATCAGCAGAACAAGGCGAGAGCAGTGTTCACGTCCTCCCCATCCCACCATTTAGCCAAACAGCTTACATGCAAATGAAAGTAAAGGGAGCACAAGAGCAGATAAATAAATTGTTCTTTCCTTGTTTAACATCTATTTTGCACCACTGAGTCACTCAGGATAGAAGAAAATTATTAAATTTCCTCTGTAATCTATTAGGATTTGACAAAACAAAGTCAAGCTCCATTTGTAGAACATATCTTTTGGAAAAGAAGTGGAAGAATTAGGATTTAATTACTGCTATGGACTGGTTTAACTTCATTTTTCTGGGAGGGAAAAAAAAGTGCAGTCTAAAAATATCTGACTTAAGAAAGACCAGTATTCTGGTGATTCTGCTTTCCTTAATGTTTGGTCTTTCCCAAGCAATTAAGACAATTACACCAATGACACCCACTGTATTAATCTAAATATTGGGTCTTCAGTGACTCAGTTCTCATTTTTCTTCCAAGTCAGCACTTCAAAAGCTGTTTTGATACTCAAATCTCAATGTTATGAATGAAAGAAAATCGTAAGACACATTGGAGAAAATGTTTTATTTCATTTTGGGTTAGCATTTGAATTTAAGTCTTCTTTTTCTTTCCAGTTTTCAAACCTAAACACCTATTTGGAAGATGACAGTTAAAAATCCATTTGTAATGAAAAGGACTGATTTAAGATTCCTGTGGGAAAAGAGAAATTCAGCCTGAATTCTGATTTCAGTGGATGAGAGCAAGGACCTAGCTCTGCACATACTGAATGTGAGCCAGGCCCCGGCTGTGCAGGGGGAGAGCTCTCCAGTAGATCTTTAAGTCATTCCAGGTGATGTGACAGCAGAACGGTTGTAATGATTTTCTTCGGTGACTCCACCTAATCCATAATGGAATAGATTGGAGGAACCTGATCCTGGGCACATCTGGCTGCTTAATGGGCTGCAGCAAATGACAGGGGCTGTGTCTTTTGCTGGGGTTCATCTCTCCAGGGGTCTGGGAGGGTGGGGCAGCAGCTCCTGATGCTGCTCGTTCACCTCAGGCTGGAGGGGATGTCCTTCCACCCCATTTGGGGAAGGAGTGGAGTGGTCCAGCCCCATGCTCAGGCTCTGTGTTTGGGCTTCCACTGAGGGTGTGATGTCCATCATGGTAGATGCTTCAAGTGTTGAGGTGCTACCTACTGAAATTGAGTTTTAAAGAGCTGTGCCAAACCAAATTGTGATAATCACCTTCATCAGAATCCCAGAATGGTTTGGGTTGGAAGGGACTTGACCAATCATTTGGTTCCACCCCCCTGCCATGGGCTGGAACACCTTCCACTATCCCAGGTTGCTCTAACCCTTCCAACCTGGCCTTGGACACTCCCAGGGATGGGGCAGCCTCAGCTTCTCTGGGTAACCTGTGCCAGGGCCTGCCCACCCTCACAGGGAAGAATTTCTTCCCAAAAGCCCTTCTAACCCTGCCCTCTCTCAGTGGGAAGCCATTCCCCCTTGTCCTACATGTAAGGGAAGAGTTAACAGAAATTGTCATTATAAAAATTCAGAATCTCTAAGTATTGTAGAGTTTTTTAAAAACTTTATCACTGAATAATTTGAAAATGTGGGTCAAGTCCTAAAACCTCTTTTTAAACTCTAAATGCTTTCAAGCAGTTTTACCTGAAGGAACTGCTCCGTCAGACTCCCAGATGGATGGGAATAGCTACTCATAGGTAGAAATAACTGGCTGCATATGTAGCTGAGATTTCTGGTATAGCACTTACAGAACTAAAGCAACAGGATAATGTTGCCTAAATAGTGCTGTTTGTGTGGGTGTTTTATGATCAGTACTACAGAATTTATCGTGGAATGAAACTTGTGAAATTCAAAAGAAACAGAAAAGTATTTTCCAGATTTTTTCAGAAGTCTGTAACATCCAGTACAAAAACATCATCTTTATCTAGTTGTGAATTCTGTAGCACAAATGTAACTTTTGATTAAATTCCATAAACCTGATCAATAAATCTGCAGAAATTTAGTATTTGCAATTAAATTCTGTAGGGCTGCTCCCTAAGTACACAAATTGGGAGCTCAGAAAGGAGCTCTGACTCTTGATACATCATTTTTTGCCGTGAATGCTCTTCCTAATGAAAAATGATGGCAAACAAAAATAGATTTTCTGTCATGGGGGTAATTGTTTTTTTTCTTAGTGCACTCCAAATATTTCTGTAAAGCATCATCTGCTCTTTAAACACACATTGTAGAACATCAATGGAAGTCGATACCTTTTGTCAATGAGTAAAATATTAGAAGTAATGAGCTGACCTGTTTCTTATTTAGCTATTGATCCTGCCTCTCTCTTGGTTTGTTTTCCTGAAACATGCAAAGTTAGGGATTTGGTTTTAGAGTCAGATAGAACAGCCCAGGCTGGAAGGGACTTCACAAAATCATCTGGTGCAATGTACTGCAGGAAGGGAGCCCAGATAAGGGTCTGACACCGCGTCCACTTACCTCTTGAACACTCCATGGCCCTGGGGAGGTTGTTGCAGTGACTGCCGTTGTCATGGCAAAAAAAATAATTCTTAAATTGAGATGAAATTTCTCCCAGTGCAACTTGTACCCCTTGTTCCTTGTCTCCCCCACGTGACCACAGGGTTTCATTGTATAAAACCCAAGTGGCAGGGGATGAGAGGATGAAATGTGTAAGAGCTGTTTCAGCATTCTCTTTGCGATCCAAGCAATTATTCCAGCTGTTTCGCTGACCCAGAAGCTCCTGGCAGAGTTTATTCTGGTCAGCTGTAAACAAAGCCGTGCACTTCTACTTATCAAATCACTTTGTTTCTTTCTGAAGGTCAGGGTGGAGAACGCTGAGCACCTGAGATAAGTGGGAGCTGATGCCAGTGCCCAGTGCTTCCTAGTGCCCTGCCTAATTCTCCGGCAGCTTTCCCCTGAGGACCTTCTTCCCTCTTCGTGGTATGTTAGAGGATGCAATTTTTGTTCAAATTGTGTTTCTGATGAGTGTATTTGGTTCAAGCAAAGGTTATCAAGTTGTAGTTTTATATCTGGGTCTGCCACTCTGCTGAGGCTGCGTGGTGGGGAACACAGCCCCTGTGCAACCGGCATGGCTGGATGTGCTCCTGTGGCCTCATGATGAGACAGAAGGTCTGTCCTCTTGTGGGACACTTTACGCACGCCCATCCCCTGGGATAAGGCTGGAATCAACAGATGGGAGTGTTGCACAAGCCTGAAGGTGCCTGGCATGGGGTTGGGATGGGGCATGGACGGTGGGAGCAGTGGGAAGCTCTACCATTCTGGGCCAGCTCGTGGCTATGGTGAGCACTGCCCCACTGTGCTTCCACTCTGCACTCAAAAGGGTTTATTCCATGGCTGTTCTGACAGGTGAATTAAATTATTCTTAGATTGTCTTATACAAAACAATCAATGCAGTGCTTGAAAAGTAGGGGCTCCTACGGATTTTATTTACATTGATGTTGCTTTTAGTGGAACACTCATAGTTTTGGTATATAGATTTTAGTTAGGACTGAAAATAACCTTTCAAAGATACAACTAAGGTTGGATGGAAAAATTCATTTTTGTGAGTCTGAACTGCCTGTTTCAGTAATTCTGATGATTAAAAATTGAGCTGGATATTGAAGATAATATATTAAATAAACAACAGAGTATTTCAAGTTATGTTCAGTGCTGTTGTGAGTAAATTAAATAAGTGGATGGCACCGGAGTGAAAGGAAGAGAAGCAATGTTGTACCTTCAGCCCTGCTTTCTGAAGGCTGAACTGTACAATTCACCATTAAATAGCCTTAATCTGATGTTCTGTTGAAAATGTTTCTGAATTGGTGCTGCTCAGGGAAGACACATTTCTACGGAAATGAAATTTCTTCCACAGGAGGGCTGTCAGTCACTGGCACAGGCTGCCCAGGACAGTGGTGGAGTCACCATCCCTGGACAGGTTTAAAGTGTGAATGTGGCACTGGGGTATATGAGTTAGTTGTGGTATTGGCAGTGCTGGGGGAAGGGTTGGACTCCACAGTCTTGGAGGACTTTTCCAACCTCAACAACTCCATGATTCTCATAAGCTGTTACCTGTTGCCCTCAATTATTCTCAGGTTACCGAGTTCAGTTCAACAGCTCAAATGTCATCAGCTGAGAAGAGGGAGGGGAAAGCTTGAAGTCCACAAAGGGCAAAAAGAAGTTTAAAAGATTCAATGGGCTGAGTGGCCCTGTGGGCAGTGAGTGTGTCTGCTCGGCTGTACCAGGCCATGAAGGATGTTGTCACTGCTGGATGGGGATGGAATTCCTCTGGAATGCTTTCCACAGGAATGCCCTCTGTGCTTGGTGAAGGTCTGTAAAAACATGCTTGTAAACATCTGACAGAAACACACCTTTCTAATCAACATTGAAATGCACCCTTCCCAGAATTTGCGAGTATTGGTTCTGGCATTGGTTCAAGCCTGTCTCTCATCGAGTGATTGATTTCTTTATTTCTCTTGTTCCTGCCACCCTCAAGAATGTGACTGAGTTAAATCTAGAGAACCTTAAAGGCATAGTGATTTTATCAGAGAAGGCAATGAGGATTCCTGGGTGGAGGATGATTTGCATAAAGGCAGGGCAGGGCAGGGCTGTGCCCCAAGCTGTGAATCTGCAGACTGAAATCATCTGGAAAGTGTAATTTCATCAGTTCATTTGAAAGAGGCTGGGCTGGGGAGGTTGGACTATGAGGGATGGGATAGTGACCCAAGGGGGTTTATGCAGGGATATCCCTGTGCTGTAGAATGTCAGTGCTCAGTGGCTGGTCGTTGCTTGGATGCCACTGGCAGCAGTCAGCTCCTGCTGCTGAACTCCAGAAACCCATTTTCCGTTTTTATGAGAGAATGAAGTGTAGAGAGAGCCTGCCGTCTCTGGCAGGGTATTTCCATATCCTTAAACTGGATTATACAGTATGTAATGTGCATTTCTTGCTCATTCTTTCCTCCTTAGTCCACCGTGCTCAGGCTTCCAGCCAAGAGCTGCTGAGTGCTGGGGCAGAGGAGGTGACGATGTGCTGCTGAGGTGACACCGTTACCCCTCGGTCAGCATTTACCCCAGAGTTTCTGTATTTCAGTTACACTATCTAAAGTTGAAATTGCTTTTGTGATGAGCAGAGTATCCCAAGAGGAGGCAGCAGGACAAGTGACAACAGGCAGAGTTTCTTCCCTTGTGCCAAGAACCCGAATGCAAAAGCAGGTGCTGCCACAGCGGCTGCGCAGGGAGGGTGAGCAGCGGTTGGCAAAGCACAGATTCCTCAGAAGCAGAGAAAAAAAACACAAGCATCCAAAATGCCACTGGGAAAAGCTGGAAAAGCACTGTTTTCTTTATGAACAACACAATTTTACCAGCGTTTTTCCAATAACTCGTGTGTTGGGCTGTTGTTCATTGTTGTTGCTCTCAGAAAGGACAAGCTGCTGCCCGGCTCTATCTGCTCAGGCACAGGGACATTATCTTGCCTTGCAGCCTGCATGGCATTTTCCTGGAGCAGATTAATTAAAAAGGGCTAGTTCCTCCCTGTTATTTACATATATAACAAGTTTGTTTCCTCTCTGCATTCTTTTAGTTCTTCCCAAATTTAACCATCTGTGTGGCTGTGGGCTGGTGGCTGACAGCGGTGTCCAGAGCCATGACCAGGTGGTGGGAAGGGCCAGAAATAACTGGTGGGTAATTCAGCACAAAATCATTTTTTCATGGTCAACATGCCATTAAGTTCTTAAGTTTAAAGTCTTTGAAAAAACTGCAGTAAACTCAGTTAAAATGATGGTTATCTCACCAGAAAGTTATTAGCTATCCTTTTTTACTTCCCCCCCGGGTTGATTTTATCAAAAGTTTTATGCTTTCATAAACTGGGATTGTTCTCATACCTCACAAGAACTAGAAATGCTTTTTGGTTGATTTTCATTATTATTTAGGTTAAGACTTTCAGTCAAGCAAAACTCTTGTGAAGCCCAGGGTGTGATTTGGGATTAACCCTTTTCCTCCTGAACTCACAGTAGCTGCCGTTCCCACCCCAGGAGCCCTTGGCCAGTCTGGACCTGCTCCAGAAGCACGGAAACCAGTTCAGCCAGGCATTGCTGCAAGGCAGTCCAGAAATATCCCATGGACAGAAGGGATAAGGGCAAGATTACTATTCGTAGAGTTTGGACTCCTTCCCATCTTCTGCCAGGGTAAATTCTCCCCTAATGTCGCAGAAACTTTCATATCCTCAGCAGAAACAGTGTGTGAAGTGGGGGAGTTATTGACAGTTTAGCGGTGATAGAGCAGGAGAGGGAGTAAATGTTAAGTGTGCTTTACTATACAACAAATTTTCCGTATATGGCATCCCAATACATCAAGAAATTTTGCTTGCTTCTGGCCAGGAAAATGTCATTCATTTCACTATTCATATTACTTGGAAAAAATAAGCGCAGTGCTCATGCTTGTTTACACCCTCCCAGCTCGCTGGGAAAAGGCTGATTTCCCACCCTTCACTCACACAGTTCTGCTCTTTCCATATCAGAGCTGCTGTACCTGTGGGGGCTCTCAGAGCCGTGTGGGAGCACAGCCCGAATGATGCAGGACCAGAACGCATCTCCTTCCCATTGTGTCCAGTTACCCTCTGCATTGCTGAGAAAAATAACACATAAACACTCGAATCAAGGTCCTTCTTATCCTTCTTGTGCAGAGGAGGTTGTTGAAGGGGTTGCTCAGTTTGGGCAGGTTGCAGCTCTGTTCCTGCAGACCAAGCACATGCTGCCCACGCAGTGGGGCCTCCATCTGCCACCCAGCCCACCCACCCCAGCCCACCCACGGGCCAGCAGCCCACCTGCCGAGCGACAGAGCAGCAGGGAGGACTTCAGACAGCTTTTAAACCTTTGGTACAAGCTCCACAACCACACAGCCAGACACAGATCCTCTCCACGGCACTGAGAGGAGGGACAGGGAGCCCAGCAGTATCACTTCGCCTCTAGGAAGGACAGCATGAGGTCTGTGCTCTGCCTTCAGGATTAAAGTTTTCTTCCTGAAAACTGCTTATGAAATCACAGGCATAATCCTGAGCAAGGCAGAAGATGTGCACATACTGCCTGTGAATGCTGCCCTGACACCATCCAACGGCACACAAATCAGAATAGAGGATGATTTTGTAGCCTGTGCCTTTCCCTGTGCCTCACTTACCCTGGCACATGTGTAAAGTCTGTGCTCCCCATTCTCAGCCAAATCCAGTCTGTCTTTCAAAATCCTCAGGAGAAATCTCTGTTGCCTTATTTTTATATCTGCCCAACCTCCTCCTCACCAGGGGTTGGGTTCATCCCACAGCACCAGGCTCTGCTCTGTGGAATTAAACCAAGGCAAACCACGTGCATGGCTGAGGATTGTAATAAATCACACACAGTCTCCTCTCTAGGAACACTTTCCCAGACATGTCTCCAGCGCCCCAAACCCTGTGGGATGAGGACACCTGTGACTACCTTTGGCTGTGACAGGAATGCTCATCTTAGAGACATGGTCCCTATGGAAGGTGTGAGGAGAGCTGGGGAGTGTAACGTGGCTGATAAGGTTTACTCATGGACTTTACTGTTTGTGAGTGTTGCTGGCAATTACTGGAGTGAGATAAAAGTGTTCCAGGAAGAGAGGAGCAGGAGGGAAAAAGCAACCACCTCCAAGCATGCAGAGGAGTATCTTGGTTTTACAGATGCTCATGGCATCGATCAAAATGCCACCTGCACACCCTGGCTGGTACCTGGAATTACACAGTTCCCCTGAGCTTACAGGATGCATAAAATACACATTTAATGAAGCAGGCTCTGTCTGTGGATCCAAGAGACTGAAAAAGAGGAGCGTAGTATATATATGCCCAATGCCTGTTCACAACAGGGGAAAAGGGATTCGTCACAGCAAGTAGCTTTAATTTTTATGACTTAGTCGATAGAGTTCTAAAGTGTTCAAACTAAGTTCAAATGCTCCTCAGAAGTCTTTTTGGGGACATGCAGGTCCTTGTAGCATATTTAGTAATGCCAGGCAGGCTAAGGACAAATGCTGGAAAACTTTAGAGGTGTCTGCATAGAATCAAATCACAGACTGGTTTGAGTTGGAAGGGATCTTAAAGCTCACCCAGTTCCACCTCCCTGCCATGGGCAGAGACACCTCCCACTAGAGCAGTTTGCTCCAAGCCCCGTCCAACCTGACCCAATGAACCTCTGCATTGGCTGCTCGGAGCCCAGAGGAGGAGGTCAGCCTGTCTGAGCTGCTCAGTGTGTGTCTGTTCTTCACAAACCTGAGGGTTGAGGTGGAAAAAATGGAAATAAAGAATAGCCTATTTTTATTTCAGTATGCATCAAATCCTGGTTTTATAACTTATTAATGATAAATTGATCTCAGGAGATATTAACTCTGTATTTACAGAGTGTTTAGACATGCTGGGGGCTGTTTTAAATGTACCAGCTGCTCAGTGCTGATTTAAGTACACAGATGTTCTTATTAGCATAACATTCAAATTCGATGCCCTTCTTATCTGCATCCTGTCAATGCACAAAAACAACGGCACCAGCAGCCCAGGAGTTCCACGCAGGAAAAGCCTTTTCTCCCCCTGGGACCTCCCCACGGGCTGCATCCCATCACACCGCGGTGACAACGGGCGGGATGCCAGCACGGGATAGCGCCGGGTGGTGGGGATGGAGAGAGGGGCCTTCTTAGAGATGAGTTGGTGAACCCATGTGCGCCCAAGGCTGAACAGCCCTTGGGTTTAATGTAAACCAAAGCAGGGGATGACCCTCCGCTTGGCTCTGTGTGGCTGTGCCCGGCGTTGTTTGCCAGTTATTGCTTCTGCGCTTTCCTTTGTGCTGATTGTTAACAGCCCTTTGCTTGCTTTTTGTTTGCGAGAGATGAGCTGTGATGGGCAGAATGTCAGTGGTCTTTGAACCGAAGGAATGGCAGGTAATGACAGCAAATTGGTGTCTGGCTCCGTGAATTGCACGTTACAGAAAAGTGCCTGACTCACAGTTCAGGATGGAGTATGGCGGAGCTGGAAAGGGCAAATCCACCCCGGAGTGACTCTTTGCTGGCGTGTTGAGATGTGCAGAGAAGTCTGTTTTCTTTGGGGTGACAAAGCAGCAGGAACCTCTTACAGCTCTTTTGAATCATCTCGGATTTTTTTATCTTCAAAGGTAAAAAAGTTCATTAAAGTTTTCTTTCTTTGTTGGATCTTTTAAATACACTTTCTGTTGCTGACCAGGGTGGAAATGACCCCAGCTGTGACATGGTTGTAAACCAAAGGTTATTGCAGGGGACATAAGTAACACTCTTTTCCAAAGAGACTTGTCTTTACAGGGAACAGAAGTGTCAGAAGAATGTATATATGTATATATCCACATATATATTTTTGTGCTTCATTTTTCCTTGCAGCACCTTTGAGCAACCCCTCGCAGCACCCATCTTTTGATATCCCGTGGTTTCAGACTCTGACTCAGTGCTCAAGGGACCAGGCAAGGGAAGGAACACAGAAAGGGAGGCTGTTTGGTGGTCACTCGCTCCCCCATAAGAAACATCCAGCAGTCCAGTAGAAATACAAAGTAATGACAACAGAAGAACTGGAAATCGCTTCAAAGTCAAACTCATATCTTGAGAAACATGAGGAATAATGTTACAAAGGAAATATCAAAGGCTCAAGAAGGATTTTCCGAGGCACTTTGTTACCGAAGTTGTTACCACTCTCCCGCAGAGGCAATCAAGACTAATGGGGACATTAGCACAGCCCAGGACTACACATCAAAAGAGTCCCTGGAGCAAATAACACCCAGTAACTGGAGCATCGCTGGCACCGCGCTCCAAACCACCCCCCTCTGCCTCAGAAATGAGTAAAAGGGTCGTAAACAGCAGAGAGAAAATTTTTGCCTGGTGACTGCAAATAAGCACCCAGCAGAGCTGTTAAAAGTTGCTTGCTGAAGAGAAAAATATGATTCTTCCAGTTTTATGGGCCATGTTCAGATAGCTCTTACTCCTGCGCCATAAATCCAATTTTCACATAGATTAAATGGAAAGGCAGCAGAAGCTCTGCTGAATAATGCACGGATTGTCATGGATCTGCGGCGTGAGGTGCACAAATCGATCCTCCCCCACGCTCATGCGTGGCTCCAGTGATGCTGCAGCGCTCCCACCTTGGTGCCTGACTTCAGAGTGGTACCTCTGAGCATGAGGAGTGCTACCAACATCCTCAGAGACATTCACCTGTGGTCCTCCTTGGATCATCTACCTAAATTTCAAAACTTTTTTTTAAAAAAAGTTATGATAGAGTTTAAACTAAGAAGAGGTGGCTTGAGGAATACTCGATTCCTCTAGAAGGATGCTCAGAGGAGCTGCACTGGGGTACGGCCACCACGGTGTCCAAGGGAGGAGGAAGGCAGATAAATACAGCTCAAGTGTGGCATTTGTCATCCATTTAGCGTGTCTGTGCACTGCTGGCAGCAGCTCTCAGTGTGCTGTGGTGGAGTCACCATCCCTGGAAGTGTTCAGAGAAGGAGTAGATGTGAAGATCAGTCATGGGTTGGACATAATGGTCTTGGAAGTCTTTTCCAACCTCACTGATTCTGGGATTCTATGCTTGAGCTCAGCTGTTGTGAGAAGCTGAAGCTCCTCCCAGGAGCAGTGACTGCACCTGTGGGAAAACTGCTGGTATCACAGAAGGTGCTTTCTCCAGGTGTAGCATTAAGCACTGGTTCCCTTCTCCTAAAACAGCGTCCCGTTTGGTCTCTGGAGGTTTGCTGACATCGCTGTAATTGTGAATGACAGAGCTTTGGGAATACTGTGCCTATGAACTACGCTGTGGAACCGGTGCCACACAAGGTGTGCTGTGTGCTGTGCTTAATGCTGAGCACAAAGGAATGCCACTGGCTGTGGTGTCTCTCAACAACCAACCCGAGTTCGCTGATGCAGTGAGGTTCTCTGAGGTTGCTCTTTGCTATATTTAGATCAAAGAAAAAGCTCAAATCTCTAACCAAGTGCTGCCTGATGGATGTAAGAGATTTCATCGTGTGTAGGGCAGTACCTCAGTTATGCTCAGCCAATGTTTCTGTGTTTTACTTAATTTTGGTTTCATCCTTCCAGTGTTAAAAAGCCATTATTCACATCTACATGTTGAAATTAGGCTCCTCATACCAGTGTGAAGAACAAAATCTCAGGTGTGTTAAATTCTCTGAGTTTCGGGGTTTCCTCTGGCTCCACATGGACCAGGAGTCCTCCCAGCACAGCCATCCCCTTGTTCTTCAGCCGTTTGTACTTGTTGGTGTCTCTGTTAGTGAACTCTAGTCTGTCAGAGCTGAACCTTCATCACAGCAGTCACTGCTCACTGAGCTGCTATTGCCCAGTGATACATTTCTTTTGCAAAAGTGAGTGGTTAACAGCCTCAGTGCCTCACACTTCCCATCACTGACCTAATCCCGAGGGAGCACCTGCAGTATAACCCCCAGATTAGGATTGTTCTGGCAACCCTGTTTGAGGAGAAGGAAGGTCTGCATGGGGACATTTGCCAGACACAGTGACAGCGCTCGTGGAGCCCTTGGATGAATTCCTTGTGTCTTGATTCCCAGAGGGTGCCTGGCAGGAGGAGCTGTAGGGGTTCTAGACCTGCTCACCTGTAGCCTTTTATCCAGGTAACACTTTCAGCTGGATGTTGCCAGCTGGAGTCACCTTTATGGGATCACTTGCAAAGAGCTGTGTTTTCTCACGGTGGCACAGCTGTGGTGCTCCGTGGATGTTGTCTGACTGCAACTCAGTGCAGGGACTAAGGGGCAGCCCTAAACCTGTGGTTGTGCTGTGGTTCTTCTTGCCTTCCCCCTGCTCACTTCGTTCCTTCTATTCCCACCCAGCCCAGCACTGCCACCAGCCCCTTTCTCACCTGAGCAGGTTTAACTCCATGTCTGTCAGTGATCTCTCTGACCAGGATCGCTCCGGCTTCCCTCTAATTGTGCCATCTTACACGACAGAGGGATTTCCATAACTCCAGGAGAAGCTGCTTATTATTTTCCATTATTTCCCAACCAATTTGTTGTCAGCTCAGTTTCCAGCAGCCCGAGTGCTGGACGGCTTCATGCAACTTTAATGAGGCACAAGGTAAGTGGAAATACAATGCAGAGAGGAGGTCAGCAAAATCCCTTCATCAATTAAACAAGATGGAATGACTTTAATTCTGGCGAGGGCATGTTATCTGTCTGGAAATGCACCTCACTGCCAGTTCAGCCCACAAGTGACATGTGGGCTGCATGTAGGTGCTTCTCCAGAAAGATAAAGGTCCCATCTTGCCTGTGACAGGACATTTCATTTCAGATGAGACTGACAGTCTCTGAGCTCCCCTGACACATGGATTTGTGAATTCCAGGTGAAGTCAGTGTGCTTGGAAGTGAGTGATGCAGCCTTGTATTTCTGAGTGGCAGAGAAAGTATAACGTGAGAGGTGAGAATAATTAATATTTGTAATTCCCCACGAGACCTTTAATCTATTTGCCACAAAATATGCTACAAAACAGGGAGCTTTAGTTTGGGTTTTTTTTCACTTTGAGTGAAGAAACTGAGATGGACAAAGAGGTGAAGGATCTGCCTGTCCTCTCAGCTCTGACCCAGCACCACTTGGAGCACCCTGGGCCCAGCTGGGGAGGTTGCTTTGTCTACCTTGTCCTCATGAAAGTGCTCTGTTATGCACTGGTTTGCTGTTTATCTCACTCCAGCCAGACAAGCCCTCCCTCTCCCTTCCTGTACTCAAAGCAGAACGTAACTGGCTAAGCAGACCCCCCAACCCACCCTCCCTCTGCCTTCAGCTGCTCCACTGAAGGGGTTAATTTGTTTAAACCACGGTTGTTCTCATGAGTTATAGGTTGACTCCTGCCAGTGGAGTGGAAAAGTGATTTAATTTTCCAGTTCCAGCATGGCAGATGTGTGTGTGGGAGGGCTGTGAGAGAAAAGGGAGGGGTTGTTGTTGTTTGTAAGGTGACCAAAATCTGGTCCACCAGATTTAATCTAACCTCCTTCCAGCCTGCTGAGCTGGTGATGGCTGACATGGTGCTGCTCTTGTGGTGGGGTGCACAGCAGGGTGGGGATGATGGGACACAGGGGGGGTCCCCCAGCTGGTGGTCTGTGCTCGGGGGCGATGAGCTGAAGGGCAGATGAACAGGGCTGACCTGAGAACAGCTCTCAGGAGAGGGCTGGTGTGAGAGCAACTCCCAGCTGCTCAGACCCTGCCTGGGGTCTCCTAGAGGCCCCAGCCCTGCTCAGTCTTGCTGTAGAACTGGCTCATCCCACTGCCCTCCCTGTGTGCAGGCACATCTTGGTGCCTCATGCCTTGTGCCTCTCCAGGCTGTGGGGATTTGCACATTATTTGACTTGAAATGTGTCTTGCTTTAACACTCAGTCATATGCTGTGAAGGTCAGAGACCTGCCTTGAGCTTGGCCTAACAGGTGAAAAGCTGTGATAAAAAAATCCAGTGCTGGAAAGCTTTTCCACTTCCCTCTGTGCAGGTGAAATGCAGAGTGCTGGGCAGGAGCTGGAGGAAAGCTAAATTTTATTCATTTATTTATTTATTTTCTATCCTTTTCTTTCTGTTCTCCTATTAGAAAAATCTGTTATTAATAGATACTTTAATAGATAATATATAATATTAATAGATAATAATAGATAATAATCCTATTAGAATAATTAGAATTATTCCGCATGAAACACAATCTTCATAAACATCATCTTCCTTTACTCTCACAAGTTAGTCTCTGCTTTGGATTTATTGGAAGGAATTGTGAGGAAATGTGGAGCAGTGTTTGTGTGATGTCTAACAGATGTTTCTTTACCATGTGCAAATGGAAATGATGCAACAACAAAGGATGCAAATGTATGGGCACAGTAAATGGGAAATCAGTTCAGCAAAGAGAAACATGGTGTATTTGGTGGGAACTGAGGCAGACAGGTGTCTGCAAACATCAGATGGGAACCACACTAATTCATTGCACAGGGGGTTCATTACTATATTTTGGTAAAGGTGCTGCTCTGAGTCATAACTGAGGGATTCCTGCCCAAACCTGCTCCATCCTCACAGCAAACAGGAGCAAATGGTGGAGCCTGAGTGGCAGCAGGTGGCAAGAGAGGGTAACCTGGTTTGGAAATGCTGGGAAAGATGCTGAGCACTGGTTTGGGGTTACAGATTAAAGCATAACTTGAGGCCATGGGTCTGGAGACTCACATCCTGCTCCATCGGGCTGGAGATGTCCCGGCACAGGACACAGAGCCTTTGTGTTCAGCTGCCTCGATCCATACAGGAGAGCAAAAGGGGAGATGCTGTTAAGGTTTGCCTCATTCCCATCTGTAAAGCACTTTAAAGTCTCCACAGGTCCATTTGGAATCGTGTGCTGCAGGTCCATGGTCCCTGAGAGAGCTGCTCTCTCACGGTCAGTGTCTGCTCTGTGAGCCCCCTGAGCCAGACCCTGGTGCTCTGCACTGGGGGGGTTGGTAAGTCCCCACATCATGTCTCTGTGATGTGCTGGTTGGGAAGGTCATTGTGTATTTGTTTTTTTTCTTTAAATAAGCACATGAACTACTCTCGTACCATTGCTATGTCCAAAACTGCCAGTTGGAGTTCTGAGGTTGTTTTTCAAGAGGTGTTTTTTTTTCTCTGTCCCTTTTAACCTTCTCTGGTTTTGCAAATTAAAAGGAGCTTTCTCATCAGATTCATTTTCTATTTCAAATAAGTAGTGTTTATGCTGGGAAAAAACTCTTCAAACCGCTCAGGAATTGAGCAGTAAATCAATGGCAGAACCAGTTAGTGATGCTGAGAAACTGAAATAGTCATGGATTGATTGGAAGGGTTTTGGGAAGACACACAAATGGAAACCACACCTTTTGGGTTCAAATCTCTGGACATTTGTCTCTGAGAAGCTGGTGCCGCCCAGATCTTTCTGGATCTTCCTGGATCCTTTCTGGGCTGGCTCAGAGCATGGACCTCAGGCCCTCCCAAGAAGACAGCGGTACATCGTGCTCTGACACTCTCCAGTTCAGTGGCTATTGAAGCCCAGCCCAGATTTTCAGCACCAGATAAAGTCCCACTGACAGCTTGTCTCCGTCCCTGACATGAAACACTCATTGTCATGAAACAGGTAGGAACCTTCCTGGTTTTAGGTGGGAGCTTATTCATGAGTAATATATTTATGTAGAAACAGAGCATGTGGAAAGCAGCTGTTTGGTGCTCTGAGTGACAGCTTCCAGCCTCAAGAGAACTAAGTATTTGGGGCTGAAGCTCTACAAGGAGACACATCGTTGGAAATCAGGAGTAAATGAAGCATTAAGAAGGAATCAGCAGCTGGGCACGGAGCTGCACCATCCCTGAGAAGTGAGGCTGTGCCCTGGACACCGGCAGCTTTTTTTTTCTCTTCCTGCCTTTCGTTTTTTTGGCTCTACCTGCAGCCCTTGCAGGCAGTGAGAGGGGAGCAGTGGCACAGGGATCCGAGTCTCCATTCTGTTGATGCCACGTGTAGGTTTCCCAGTGGAGAAAGCACCGCAATGTATCTTAAGTATTTTTAGGGTAAAAGGACCATTGAGCAAAGATGAACCATTCTGGAGTGTTAACGCCGCGTGAAAAGGCATCGTTATCCTTGGCAAGTGCTGCTTGCTGTCGGCAGCAACCTGTTATTTGAGTTTATTTGTTTTTGTTAAATGAGGGGTACATTTCCATGCAGTACATTTTAAGTGTTAACCCGAGGAATGGGATCTATTTCAGGGACTCAGGGGCCATTACCTTGGTTGCATGTCTCATTAACACCTCCTGCTCATCACTCCATCCTTTTTCATTCTGAAGCTCCTTTGGAGGGGCTGACACCCCATATTTGTAGTTCAGGCATTAACAGCAACACGGTTTCCTTTAAGTACCTCACTTAGGAGCAGGATATGGAAACGATCCAATTAATCATCTGCGATTTCTTGCAAGCACATTAGAATGAGATCACAGTGTTCATGCAAAGGAAATACTTTTCGAGGCCATGCTTAATTTTGTTGAATACTCTCATTGCTGTCACATCCTAACTCTCCTGTACCTGGTGCTTCACTCTCAGGTTTCTCCTGTTCCTAGTCCCATACCTCAGTTAATCCTTCTTCCCTGCAGGAGCCCCGAAATGCCATCTCCTGTGCTGGCTCAACGTGTCTGGTTTGTGATTAATCTGCCTCATGCCTGAGCATTGAACCCTTTTAAACAGCCTCAGCAGCCGGGGACTTTCTATGAGGTTTTCCATTTTCTTATTTACTGTAGAAAATTGCTGATGGAAGAAAAACCGAAGTTCCCTTTGGCTCACTGCCTACAGCTTGAAGGGATAGCTGAGGTCCATCTGGCTGAGACAGGAAGGCAGAAACAAGATGGGGGAAATGAGAGTGAGAACATCTGGATGTTGGTCCCAAGGTATCCCTGTTAACAGACTGAAGCACTGAAATACCGAACCCACCACATCAAGACATCCTGGTGCATGTGGCCCCTTGCTGAAAAAGAGGGGTGGAAGGAGGGGAAGGAGGAAAAGCATTGATTCTATAGGATTCTATAGAATAATAACTAATGATAGTTATAATAATAACCCAGCAACCGGGTCCAGCAACTTTGGAGTTGTTAGAGTCCTCTGGAGTCAGGGAATGCTGGAGCAGGTTTCCATCCTGCTCAGCCTGTCCCAGTGACCTTGGCAAGGCTCTTCACGTGACTCTGCTCTTATCCTAAAATCAGCAAGGTTGGAAAAGACCTCTAAGATTGAGTCCAACCATCCCACAACCGTCCTCTTCACCTACAAGAGGCCGGGACCACTTCGCTGTTCCGTCTGTGGGTGGTGCTCAGGAGGTGCAGGTACTCACACCCCCTCAGTGCAATGATCTTATATAGAAGTTTTCTGCACTGAAATACTTGGAGGTGACTTAAAAAGCGAATACATAATGTTTTTATGGCTGGATGTGTTTATCACCGTCTCTCAGCAGTATCTCATGACATGAGGAACAGTTATAAAAGCACTTTGAGCTTATTTGACAGTAAATGTTTTGTGGCCATTCTCTATTTTTTTTCCCCTTGTATTTTAAACTGCTGAGCTGTGTCATCAGAATTTATGAGCATCCAAACCCAGCACAGTGCACACAGCTGTGCCAGGGAGGAGGGAGGAGATGGTGCCTGCCTGGGAGTGGGATCTGGAGGGGGTGTGAGGACACAGAGGGGGTGTGGGGCTGGAAGGTGTGTAGGGGTCCAGAGGGGGCACAGGGCAGGGGCTGCTCAGTGCTGCTCAGGCCATACCAGCTGATTTCACATTCCATGGCAGAACTCCACGTGGATGTCCCATGAGAAGGAAGGCTGCAGGATCAGGTGAAATAGAGCAGCTAATACGGTAAGTTTTCAGGTGGGCAGGGCTGAGTGGATTGCCTTGGAATCCAATTCTGTTATAGAAGAGCAGCATTTGTGAAGAGCTTTAACCTGGGTCCCTCCATGAGCAGGCTCTGACCAGCACCAGAGCAGTGTCTCATGGGGTACAAGAGAGCAATAAGTTCTATATTGATGCTGAGCAAAATATAATATCTGCTGCCTTTTGCTCTCTGTAGGAAGGTCCTTACTGCACGGAAATATGCTGCCAATTCTGAATAATTCAAGTAGCCAAAGGCATTTCTAGGTACAGGTGTGTGTCCTTCAGACTTGCACCCCTTCCTGAGATCCCCCTCCTCAGTCCTGGTACCCCTCAAACCTTCTCCCCTCTTCATGAGGATGTGGTGCACAACTATTAAATGATGAAGCTTTGCCTCCCTCAGCCTGTGATTAATTAGCTGTGCTTTTACCCCAGAGAGCCAATTAAAAGAGAAGCCCGTGCAATCCTACAAAAGAGCATGAAAGTAAACATGGGAGACTTGTCACGAGCTGCTCCCTCTCTGTGTCACCACGCACCAGGCTCGGCTGCTCCTGCTAGTTGAGAGTAATTGAACCAGGTGCTGTATTAATATTTATAAGTCCTCACTAACCCATGACGTGATCTCCTCCTGGAAATGCTGCATGTGGAGCACTTTCTGTGACCGGCTCTCGAGTGCCCTCCACCCTCCCCTGCTCCTGGCACATGGTATGCACATTGCCAGTGGAATTTCATGTTACTCATAATTTGCTTTTTATATCTCAAAATGTCTGAAGAGGGATATCAATGGTCCTTTTCTCCCCAGGTCTGGCCAGGGAGGGCTGCTCTCTAAAAAGGAAACTCTACTCAAACAATCTTAATAATAATAAATAATGGTATAATAATATTATATTAATTATCATAATAATGCAATAATAGACACTGTTAAGTGATTTGGAGGATATCTTGCATCCAGCACAGGCTTGCTGGGCTGTGATGTCTGTGGGATTCGGCTCTGATGGTGCCAGGAGGGGGAAAACAGTGTTGTCGCGGTGTATTTCTACTGCTCTTGGGTTTTCCACGAGTGACCTCACTGGGGAGCATTTCTGACTGAAAACAGCCAGGAACAAAACCCTCCATGGCAGCCTCATGCTCGGCACGGCCGCAGCTCCCGCTCCACCTCGGTATTCCTCTGGTGTCACCGTCTGTAAGCGCTTGCCAGTCCCTTCCCACCCGCCGTTCCTGGCTGTTGGCTGCCTCTGAGCTGTGTAATTGAGACAGAGAGCTTTGTGTGCACACACGAGACGCTGCCTCCTGTCCTCGCCCTCCCCCAGACCCGCTGGCACGTGTCCTGCTGGCACGTGTCGTGTCCCTGGCGGTGGCCGTGGCCGCCTCATCCCGCCGCTTGTCTGTTGGCAGTGGCGTCACAGGTTATTTCACAGTTGGGTTGGATGGGCATAAGGACAGGAGGATAATGAAAGGTGAATATTGTAATGGCTTTGCACATCAATTCGTACCAAATTCCGTGAGGAATGATGGATAACTGTAGGAATAGGTTGCAATAATCCAGGTGCTCGTTTAGCAGGATACAGTAGCGTGACTCTGAACCTCGTGACCCTTTCCCACTGAAATGTCAGTGATCCAAGTATTTTTATTGCTTTTTTTTTTCTGCTGGCAGACTCCAAAGCCAAAGGAACCACTGTGAAGTCTCATCTGACCTCTTGAGAACACAGGGACAAAATACTCCTGAGCCAAACTCACCACGAACTGAATGATGTGCTGCAGGACACAGGATATAGCGGGGGCTGCTCTTCCTCCCTGGAGCACCAGGAGACACTGTGGAATGGGAACATGGATTGTTTTTTCATTGACAGTTTCAGCAAACGAGTAGATTAGAATCTGACCTCTGGGGACAGATGGACAAGAACATGAGAAAGCATCCATTGAGGGGGCTCAAAGAGTAGCACAGGTGTGTGACAGTGTCTTACCTTGGGCATATTTTGAAGCGTTTTACAGTTTATTACTTTGTGGCAGTAGGATTTGAGTGTCACACAGGTGTGGCTGCAGCTTACCCCATGCCATGCTGCCTTCTGGTCAGCCAGGTACCAGCAAAGAGAGGGAAAATAACAGAGCTTGCAGAACAGTGGTTTCCAAATGGTTGCTCAGGATTCTAAATAATTAGGTCTAGGAATTACAGCAGGCAATGGCATGCCCAAGTGCCTTGGAAGAGCTGGGCAAAATGTTTTTAATGAAAACAGGAAAAATCTATTGATCTAACCTTGAAGAGTGAGGCTTTCCGTGGCAGCCTTCTGCTTAAAGGCCTCGCTCAAACCAGTAGACAGGAGAGACTGGTGTTGGTGGTGAGGTCTCACTGGTTGTACTTCCCAGGAAAGGAACCCTTTTGACAAAGGGAGAATTCTGCTCAGAGAAGTGAATGCAAGAGAATAAAGGCATGAATTGAGATAACCTGGCACTAAGCCCTATTTTTGACTCTCCTAAATTGAAACAAGGTCCCTTTGGTTCTGAAATAATTTTAAAGATTTAATGATTCAGTTAATGATTTTGGCCTGATTGATAATGCACAATTAGTTGGGAATTTAAACTCCACAGATAGCAGGTTTGGGGTTTTTTTTTGGTGAGACATTTTGTTTTAGTTCTTTTTATGTCAGGAATCATCACATGGATGCAGGGATATTGAGAGCCAGAGGGAAATCATCCTGCTGGAGACTGCGGTAGAGTAAAAAAAAAAATTAAAATCCATATTGATTTTATATTTTCTTGTTGCTCTGAGCTATGGGGGATTCTGATGGGATGGGCAGCTGGAGGAGTCCCACACCTACTGCCAGGGGTGCTTCTTGAGAGTGGGGTGGGTCAGGGGCATCCTGGTTGTTTTAATCTTGGAGAGGTATTTGCTTATCCTCGGGGAGGATGGTGCTCAAGGAAGCGCAGACTTCGTCTGATCTTGGTTTGGTCTTCCTGGCTTTGTGCTTGCCCTCCTGGTGCTGCACCAGCTCAGATCAAACACACCAGAGTGTTCTTTGGATTGCAAGTGAACTTGTCGTTTCTCCCATGGATGTCCACTGGCAGCAATAGCCAGAAAGTTTCTTCCTACATAAAGCCAAAGTCCATGTGAAGGGATTTGTTCTGCCTGTGTGGGGATAAACCAGGAGAGCCTGAGCTCCATCACCAGCCTGTCCTGGCAGACCCCACCAGCTTCCCATCTGCAGCAGAGACCACAAGCATCCTGCTCTATGTGGGCAGCGTGAGCCAGGGAGACATTTCCCAGCATGGAGAGAGCAATTCTCTTCCTTTCTCAGGCAGTGTTTTAAGTATTAGCAACCATGGAAACTGGGATAGCGATGCAACCCGTGCGCTGTGCCTTCAGCTTGACACAATTATCTTTGCAGAGCAGTCGTGTTAAAAATAAACACAACTCGCACCAGATTCCTCAGCCACCTCTCTCTGTGCTCTGCAGACCTGCCCAAGGGTTGGTGCTTGGATGAGGCTGGGCAATGGGTTGGTGGTGATGGCACATCTATAATTTTTATGGCCATGTATTGTCTTGCTAAAACATCTGGAATCAATGTTTGCTCTTATAACTCTGGCCCTAGATCAGTAATAATTCCAAGTTGACTGATAAAAGTGCATCAACCACTGAGAGCAGAGACCACCTGGGACATCAAGAATTTCACTTTGGAAATCCTAGGTGAGATCAGCTGAGGGCAGTGGTCAGAGCCCCAAGCCTGCCAGAGTTCAAGAAGTGTTTGGACACTGCTGTCAGGCATGCTGTGGGACTGTTGGAGCTCTTCTATGCGGGGCCAGGAGTTGGACTCGATGGTCCTCGTGGGTCCTTTCGCGCTCAGGATATTCTACGATTCTGTGAGGGTGCACAAGTTATAAGCTGTGTCTTGAAATATTTGCTAGGAGCAAGTATTACAAGAAAAAACAGATCTGGATACTTCATTTTGTCAATGAACATACTGTGATTTAAGACTCAGAATAGTTTGGATTTGATGTCTCTACCTCACATCAGTTTATACTTTACAAGAGATGGCAGAATGTGGGGGGAAATTGCTATCAAATGGGTCTTATTTAACATCAGGCATTCACCAGGAGTTTGTGCATTTTGGACTGCCCAGTGCTCACACTCAGTGCTGGGCATGTAGTGTAAGCCCCATGTGATTTTCTCCACTGTAACATTGTGCTGAATTCCTCCTCCATCTCCAGAAGATGAGCAGGATTGAAAAGAGTTCAGTCAGATGCTCCTCCAGTTGTGTTTGCAAGTTCAGCATGTTGGGCTACTGAGCTCTGCCAGGATGAGGCCACTGAGAAACTCACAGTGAAAAATAGCACAGAGCACAGACTAACACAGCCCAAAGTGTTCCTGAAACACCACGGTCTCAGAGCCAGACCCACAGCGGTTCCCAGGGGTGAGCTCAGCCCAGCTGGCTGCAGAGGGACAGGAGGAGTGAGCTGCCCAGGTAGGTGGTGGTATCACCATCCCTGGAGGTGTTCAAGATAAAACTGCACGTGGCACTCAGTGCTCTGCTCTGATTGACAAGGTGGGGATTGGTCACAGGTTGATGTGATCATCTTGGAGGTCTTTTCCAACATAATGATCCTGTAATTCTGGGGGGACTACCCTGTGTACCACATTGTACTCATCAGAGAAGCAATTAAAACGCTGAGCAATTCAATCATCAAGGAAAAGCATGTGGAAGAAGGGAAGAAAATCTGACTCAGGAAGTATAAATTTTTTTTCCCCTTGTCTTTTTGAGTGAAGGTTGTGGAAATCAAGGAAAGGCTTAGATGGCAGGCACTTAACCACTAAAGATTTTTGCAAGAGTCATTTCCACAAATGTCTTACAGCCCATCTATAGATCTGGAGTCTGTGCTTTTAATGGACTGACAAATGTACACTAACCCCAGATGACTGTTGCTTCATTGCTTGGCTATCCAGATAAGAGGAATGCTTTCCTTTGATTGAGATCTTAAATCAATTGTTCCTTTACCCAGTGGCTGGTGGTTATTATCTAAAAAGAAGATAAAGTTCAGATGGTAAATTGTTAATATTGTAAGAAAAATGTCTGTTGTGTTCTGCTTAAAGTTTCCTGTCTAGATGAAATACATTCTCCTATAATATTTAGGATTGTGTGTAATCCATCAGAGCCCACACTGTATGAGTGGCTGTATTTGCTTGTTCTGGCTCTGCACTGTCAGGTTTTGCTGTGTAGTTGTGTGAAATCTGCCTGTATGAAGCATCCAAAAGCTTTGGGGAGCAGAACTGAGCTCTCCAGGGCTCTCTGGCTGGGCTGGGTGTCCCCTGGACAAAGTATGAGCTGCTGGGAAGCTGGGCAAGACCCTCCCACAGTAACAGGAAAGCAGTGAGCTGTGCCACAGCAGATGCCCTTGTCCTGCCCCAAAATGTCAGGGACTGTGCTGTTGCCAGCATGGAGGTGGAAAAAATCCCAAAGAGGTCACTTATTTCACTCCTGCCTGTCCCTGCCATGTCACCCCCACTGGTGACACATGGAGGGAGAAGGGAGCTGCAGGTCACAGGTGTGGGATGGAGCATCCTGAGCTATTCCACCTCCTGAGTCGTGTCAGTGTTTGGCAGCACCAAGCACACACCAAGCAGGTGAACAGCCCTGGTGTGATCCTGGGCGTTCACACCCCTTTCCTACAGCTTCTCCCAATGTCAGGCTCTTTGCCATGTTTTGCTGTGTGTGCCCCTGGACCACCCTTTGCTCTTGAGCCACCAGCACTTTGAAAAGGGCGGAGGGGGTCCTTCAGTTTCTTCCTGGGATTATTCGTTTATTATTCATTGTCTTTTCAAGTTCCATGACTACAGTAACAGATGAAAACCCTTTGGATGTTCTTCCTTTATATCATTGTTACCACAGATACCGACTTTCCTCTCAAGCACTCAAAACACATCGTCTCACATTTGCTTCCCAAATGAGCACCAACTGTAATTCCTCATCTACTCATCTTTGATTTAGTTGGGGTGCTAATATTTCACACCAGTTTGCTGTTGAATTTTCACCTCTTGTCATTGAGAGAAATAGTTCTGTTATTTTCTAGTGGTGACTCATGTTGAGCCTTATGAACTTTACCTACTCTCAGGGTCGTTCTCACTGACAAATTGCTGTAGGCTGCTCCAGTAATTATTTGTCCTTAGGAAGAAGCATATCCTTTATTGAAGATATCATAAGAATAAAGCACTCTCAGTATGAAAATATCTGGGCTATCACTGGAAGATTAAATACTTACCCTTTTGACCAGTTCATGCCAGTCCTTGAGAAGCAGAGATCTAGAAAAAAGTTTTAAAATCGACTCCATGAGAGCTGTTAGAGAAGGTGTATAATTAACACAAATGCATATAATTAATTCTGATACATTGTTATTTTCATTTCATTTTTGTGTATCAGATCTGACAGTGATCGCCAAGGAAACTAAAATATGCTGGTTCTTCACATCCCCAGCAAAGCTAAGATCCTCCTGGTTCAGTGTTCTTCACTTGAGGCAAGGACAAGCAGCATCAGGTGTTCCCAGGTAATGGCTCTCCTGGTTGTTTCTCTCTTGGGTTTTGAGCTGTCTCAAGCCCCCACTGTGATTTCTGGCACTGTTATTGAAAGGTGACTTCCAGCACCACCAATCTGAGACTGAAGGAGGCAGAGCAGGAATCCCAATGTCTTTCCCTGGCCAGAAGACTGGCACAGGTACCAACAGTATCCAAAATCAGGGCTCTGCTGCTGCTGGTGTCTTTGGTGCTGCCACACCAAATGTGCACAGGAGTTGGTAGCTGAACTGTCCTTGTGCTCCCACATGCTCAGCCTGAGTTTGTTTGGCTGTTGGGAAGCACAAAGGGAACACCTTGAATCTAAAACATGATCACTAAGAGAAGAGCTCAGTGAAGTAAAGCAAATCCTAATTCTATCAAAATCAATAGGAAAACTGAAAGAAAACTCACAAACTGGGATTTGGCCCCAAATTTGGTAAGGGAGCAACAAAGAGTGAAGAAACTGTGCCTTGGCAGACCCCACTTGCTGCAGCCACAGAGCCCAGTCCCACAGAGGGACTCTGTTGGTTCGGAGTCACAGACCTGACACCAAACACAATCCCAGTTCCCACACTGGCCTCTCAAACCTGTTTTATTTCCCGTCTCCTTAACCCAGATTTGTGGCGGTGTCAGCTGCTGCTGCTGCTGTGACAGATGCTGAGAGAGGCTGGCAATATTTTCGGTGTGAAAAGCAGTACTTCTTTGCTGACAAGCTGTTAAAGAAAAGATTTACTGTTATGGGGCTGTTTCCCCTCTGGGTCATTTTCGAGAGGGAATAACTTTGGCTCTGTCGGTTGAGGACGTGTGAGGGCACAGAACCAGGGGACACACAGACACCAGAGCCCTCGGGGAAGGACAGTGTCCCATGTCCTCACACAGGCAATTCAGAGCAGTGGCTTGTCCTGAAATGAAGATCCGTTCACTCTGAGTTCCTTTTTGGTTTTCCTGCACTGATGAGACTCTGCTCTAGGTCTGGTTCTGCCTGAGAGGTGAAGTGGTGGCTGTGAGTAGGTCCCAGAAGGGCAGAGCAGCAGGTAGCATAATCAGCTCAGCTGGGGCACAGCTGGTTTCTCCTCATCCTCTTCTTCCTCCCACCCTGTGGAGTGAAGCAGCTGGAAATGCCTTCCCCACCAGCCTCTGTGGCCTCTGGTGCTGTGACATGTAAACAGAGGGGCCCTGGGACTTGCTCAGGGATTGGTACCCAACTGGTGGGATGGAGGGGGGATGCAGGGGATGTCCTGCTGCTCCAGGCACAGAGGGAACAGGCACAGGCCAGCACCACATGCTCCCTCTCCTGACAGCCCTGGCCCTTCTTGGGGCAAGTGCTCTGGTCTGGGATGGGTCAAACATACACATCATTCTGCTGAAGTTCAAGGCATCTCAAGTGTATCCACACTTACACCTTTTCTACGTCGGTGCTGTCATGAGTGGTTTCATCAAGATCCCTCCAGCTGAGACAGATCAGCACTGCTCCAGGACTCATTTTTCCTTCCCAGCTCTGCTGATGGCTGTGTACCCATGGCTGTCGGTGCCCATGTCCCCCAGCAGCCTCTGCCTGGGATCTCCTCATTTGTCTTCCACAGGAGCACATGCTGACTGTTCCCATTGCTCTCACTGATGTGATGGACGGCGTGTGGTTAATGTGCGGCCAGAGCGAGCTTGGGACTAAATGCCACTCCATGGGAATCAGTATGATGTCCTGTTCCAGGATCCCTCCTCCAAGCAGTCTTTTCTTTTAGTAGAGCTTATACTACACATCTGTGCTTTTCCTGCTGTGGGAATAACTAGATGACAGTTGTCAATCCATGCCGTCTCCCTGACATTGAATAAGTAGCTTTTTTTCTTCAAAGACACTTTGGGGATTTTGAATGATTTTTTTGGCTGTTAAGAGAATTCACAGAGCTCCAATAACAGCTTTGTAAATATTCACCTACAATGTGTGTCCTCCCTCTACTGCATTCCTGATTTCTTTTTTATTGACAGGGATCAACAGTGGCCTGTGTGAGAAAACAGATAAATGTATATCCAGCTAACGAGGGGTAAATGGCTCTTCAGAACAAATTGGCCTCACAAATTTTCACTTGTTTCTGAAATTTTTTATTTTTTCACTAAATATTCAGCTATGCATGTTATATCCCTCACCTTGAAGGTATCTGAACTCTCCAACCTCTCTTCTATGTGCTTTCAATGTTTTGCAATGTCAGATGTTGCTCACAGCTGTAAGAGAAATTATCTTTTATAGTTCTTTAAAGGAAAAGCAATTTAGAGCATTTACATCTGCAGAAACAGTAGCTCCTCGAGGAGCCCAGCACCCAAGGGGGGTTTGTTTTTGTGCACTATTGGGTGATATCAAAGGCAGCATTGGGGTAGTTAATGATTCCCTCTTCATGGCAGCCTTTAAAGTTTTGTGTAGTGCCTTTATTATTCACACCAATCTGTCTTTCAGATCATCTTCCATAGACACTCCAGATTAAATTTTCATCATTATCATGATAGAACTGGATGAATAAGTGGCACATCTGTTCATGAAGTGCTTTATTATCTGTTCTGATGAGGTTTTGGATGAATAGCAGGATGACTTAAATATGGAGCAGAGAAGCGCATACAGGTTTATGCATAATCTTAAATTCATGACCAGTAGTGCTAACTCAAGGCATCTGATTTTATACAGAAGAGGTAATTATTAATTAGTGATATGGGCCAATCTATCATGAGGACCAACTTAATGAAGGGACAAGATGAGACAGAGCAAACCTACCTGTGAAACAGCACTGATGAAGCCCCACACATTGTTAAAATGGTTCTTGTTCCATCACAGCAAAGGAAGACTCCATAAATATTTTATAAACACACCATTCTGGCCATGTAAAACCAAACTGCACCAATAAATCTATTTATCCAGAACTTATTTCCTAATCTCTCACAGCTGCATCACTTACAAAGGAGGATGCTGATCATTTGTCTGTCAAAGAGACAAAAGGGCTGAATTTTCCACACTGGGCTGGTAGTGGAGGGTTTCCATGAACAGTTCCAAACTGCAAAGCACACACGATCCCATTCACCTTCAGGGCTGGTTGTCTCACAAGGAGACAGAGCCCTCAGAGGCAGCCCAGGATGTACACAGTAGCCAAGGTTTTCCAGCTGCGGGTTCAGGTTCCCTTTTAAAGGGGATATTTTTCTTGTCACACACCAAAACTTTCTTGAAGTCCTGACGAAGGTGCCCCAGGCCCAGTAAAAGAATTCTGCTCCACTCAGGTGCGTTGAACAGTTTGATGCCCAAGATCACAGAATCCCAGAAGAGTTTGGGTTGAAGGGACCTTAAAGCTCACCTTATTCCACCTCCTGCCATGGGCAGGAACACCTTCCACTAGAACAGATTGCTCCAATCCCTGTCCAACCTGGCTTTGAGCACTTCCAGGGATAGGGCAGGCATCCAGAGCTTCTGTGGGCAACCTGTGCAAGGGCCTCACCACCCTCACAGGGAAGAACTTCTTCCCAATATCTGTTCCAACCCTGCCCTCTGTCAGTGGGAAGCCATTCCCCCTTGTCCTGTCACACCAGGCTCTTGTCCAAGGTCCCTCTCCACTTCTCCTTTAGGTCCCTTCAGCATTATATGATGAGGCACTTCACTGACCGCCTGCAGATGAGGTAAAACAAAGCATTAGATTCTTGTATGTTCTTGAAATCTTTATTTTGAGGATATAAAATGTGAACCTGTGTCAGAGGGAGGAGTTGCATCTCGAGCTCCAAGTGACAAATCCCTGGAGCGCAGGGGCTGTCAGGGGGTACAAGGTTACAGGAACAATCAATGAAATTGCAGCCTTGTACCACAGGGTTGTTCATCCATGGTTATGGAAATAAAGTACCGTCAAAACTGCTGCAAAAACTGGAGGGTTACAGGATGCCCAATTTGGGGACGTGACAGCAACACTCAATCATGGTATTCTGACAGGTTCTGTTTTTGGAAAATAAAAATCACAAACTTCTACTGTTGTTGCCTGGATAATAGGATAACTGTTAAGGTTATTTGTCAGCTGTTACGGAAGAACTAATCTGGGATACCGTACAGTGCCTCAGCAGGCTGAAATCCTTGGGGCAGCACAGGTGATGTGGCAAACTCCAGGATTCTCATTATTCCTGTGGCCTCTACCAAGCAAAGTGCTCATCAGATGAGTGATTCTTGTGGAATTTAGTGGGAATTTTACGCAGGAGGAGAGCACAGCAATGAGTGGGTGCAGGATGGGGTCCGAGCTGCAGCTGCCACACAATGCCGGAGTTTTTATTTAATAGAGAAAAAACTGCTCATCTAATCCATTTTGATGGTCTTTTGCTGTCTAGAGCTGTGTGGAAATATTTAACTTCCATCTGAAAATACATAAGGAAAGTTAATTTAATATATCACTTAAAGAACAGGTCATTATACGCTCAACTCTCTGCCTTATTAAGGCATTAAGAGCTTAATTTCGGGCTTGAGCTGGGATCTGGGAGAGCAGAGCCGTTCCCAGCCTCCAGGTTCAGGCCTGCGGAATCTTGCAATTAAAAAATGCTAGTATTTCATTAAATAATATTAATTGAATAATGGCACTTGCAAAAACAATGCAGAAAAATTCAGTGTGCCCGAAATTGTACTCACACCACCCTGTTGCTTACAGGTTTTTGAGATGCTTTCTTTCCTTACTGATTTCCTGGATTATTGCAAAATATCTTTACTATGGCTTTCCTGCAGAGGTAGGATTCAAACATAAATTACTGTTGTAGGAATTTTAAATATTTAAAACAAGTTCTGTACAGCTCAACTTCAGACCATTGTTTTTGAGATCTGCCACAGTGGCAGATACCACATGGAACATTTTTGTCTCCTTCTGAAGATAGTATCAATCATGTCTGTTCCTGACAAGCCCTGAGGAGAAGAACATTTATCAGTACCTATTAGAACAGTCTAAAAAAAATTCTAGAAATGACATTTCCTAGCGAGGGTATGATCTGGTTGGAAAATAGCAGGAGCTTGATGCTTTCCCTCAAAAATTCTGTGCTGCCTCCTTATATAGCTGCTGTCATCACACCCTCCCCACACCTCATTCCTCTTATTTCAGGAGATCCTTTTTATATATTTTCACGTCAATCCCATGGGGGAAGATTCCAAAATGGGAGTGAGCAGGAGGCCAAACCCTGTTCAGTTGGCCCAAAACCTCCCCAAAGTGCTGAGACTACAACTTTCTGTTGGCTCCTGCCCCTCAGCTCCCAAACTAAGCAACGTCTGCTGCAGGGATTTGAGGGAAGTGTGAGGGTGCTGAGGCCCTGGCACAGAGAAGCTGTGGCTGCCCCATCCCTGGAAGTGTCCAAAGCCAGGTTGGATGGGGCTTGGAGCAACCTGGTCTAGTGGAAGGTGTCTCTGCCCATGGCAGGGGGTGGGACTGGATGGGCTTTAAAACCACCCTGGGATTCTGTGATTCTACAGCACAGCGAGGGACATCAACAGGTAATGTTTCCCTTTTCCTGCTCTTTCAGGGCCAGACCCAGCCAGGGGGTTCCTGCCCTGGCACTGGTGACATTCTTTCTTCAGAAGTGAGCAGAGGTACTCTTCATCCATGGGTATGTCTTCTCTCCAACAGACACTGTATCCCCCAGGAACTGTCCAGAACTTTATATGCTTAAATTTGACACCACATACCTTCAGCTGTAACAGTAAAATCAGTGGGACCATTAAAGCAGATTAGGCACTAATAATTATGCAAATATTCCTTCAGTGAAACTATAAAAATCTCATGAAGATTTAGTACATGGCTATTATGGGTTAGAGGAATATGTGGGAAATGAAAATGAAGATTGTCATTAACTTTAAGGAGTTAGGGGAATTTTTTTGCTATCATTTAAATACATGATATGGGACATCTTTGCAGGCTTAACCTGGAGGAGATGATTAGTTATAATAGTACTAAAATACAGCTGCAGGGTGGAAATTTGGTCTGCCTGGAGACATGGTCGCTGGAAAAGAGAACTCACCTGCTCTGTCCTTTTAGAAAGAACTTCAACACAGTCTTAGGGCATTTATAAAATGCAGAATAACATTTGTATTCCTATCAGGTAGATCTAAAGGGAATATCCATCCTCCTGTTTCAGGGCATAGATCAGTGGTTGGAAGAAATTACACAGGGGTTTGACCTCTGCAATGCCCTTGGATTCAGCTGTGGCTGGAGGAGCAGGAGCCTTGTGGTGGCTCCGCATAGAGGGTGAAGCAAAGAACCCACAAGCCAGAGTAGCAGAGTTTTCACTGTGGTTGTGGCTGCTAAGTGATAAAATATTGAATGAAGAGACCACCCAAAGGAGAGAATTTAATTTACTGAGGTTGGGTTCAGCATCCTGGTCCTAATGTAGCACTTCGTTCTCAATTAATTTTAAACCTGCAGAAACCTTGGGAGTTGTAGACATCACAGGGTCTTCAGAGCTGATGGATCTATCCCAGTAGGGGAAAAAAAAAAAGCTATTTTTTTGTTATGATTAGTTCTTGTTTGGGTACACTGAAGTCAGAAAACTAAGTGCTTTACTGGCCCTGGTGCGGTGCCCAGCTCTGATCCAGCTTCTGCCTGCCCAATGCAGTGCCTGAGGGAGTGAGGAGCCTGCAGCACCTTCAGACAAGGGGCCAGGACGGGATAAGCAATGTGCTGCTCCAGGACGATCTGGGTGGGCATTCAGGATGCTTGGCTGCTCATCCAGGATGTTTCTGCTGGCCACCAGGACGCTTCAGCCCTCCACTTACTCCAAGGAGATCAGTATCAGAGGTAAGGATGCTGCAGAGGTGATTGGGTGCATCCCTGACCGTTCAAAGCAGAGGAAAAGCTGTCACTGCTCTCCCCATCAGGTCCCCGTGGTACCACATGCAGCAGCAGCCACCATTCCCTGATACCATTCTGGGACAGGGAGCTGTGCTCACTCATGTTTTGTTTGCTGGGGAGGCACCGTTGTACAGCCACAACTGAACTGCCAGTTTTGAGCTCTGCTTTGTTACCTGGATTTATTCCTTATTCACAGTGCTGGGAAAAACAAACAAGGGATGGGGCAGAGATAAGTGCTAACACTGCACTGCAACGTGGGGCAGCACCAGAACAGGTAAGGGTTTTCTGGCCAGTGCAGCTCACCCTAGACACAAAGGGAGTTTTTATGTATGACACAAAGACATGAGCAATTATAATATATGAAATTATGAGGGGAGATCTTCAGCCTTTTGTGTTGACTAAAAGCTGCAAAATGTCTGAAGAGGCTGGTGAGGAGTGGAACGATTTCTGTAGATAATTAAATCAATATATTAGGTTTGTGGACAGCTGAAAGAGCTGCATGGAAATGTAGTTACAAACGTGGCAGTAGCTGTGCAGGGGATAATTCAGGTGAGCAGAACATTCCTGAGCAGGTTAAAAAGCTAGAGGGAAAGGGGAGACACTGGGGCAGAGGGAAGGTATGGCTGGAGAATCCAGGCATCTGCACTTCAGGGGGCTCAGTCCTGTGGTCACTGTAGTCAGGGGCAGGTTTTCCCTTAAATAACAATTTTACCATGAAAGAAGAGAGCAGCAGTGGTGGGTGCAGGGGCAGAGGCAGCAGGGGCAGGGCAACAGTGGTGGGTGCAAGCATCTGCCTCTCTCCCTGTCCCGTCCCTGAGCCTGGCCATTAGGGTTGAAATGATGTGTGAACACATCCAGGCCAACACTGCTGTTAATTGAGGGTCATTGGAGACATATTTTTACCCCTTCTATTATTGCCTGTGTGTGGGCACTGACCTTCACTGTCACCCACCCCGGGCTGCACATCACATCTCTGTGTCACTCAGCACTGGCAGCTGTCCCTGTGTCGTGATGACAGAGCTCAGCCCTGCCTGCATCCTCTGCATTCCCTATCCTTTTACCTAAAACTGTACCACTCCAGCCCCTGATCTCCTCAGCTCTCGCAGGTTTGATTGGATTAATTCATTATGCAGAAAGCCAGGGAGAGATCTGGTTGCAACAAGAAAAAATGAGTTTCTCTTTCACAGGGCCTTGTCACAAACAGTTATCCCACCCCCCAGCAGAAGCTGCCCCAGAACCTCTTACACCTGTTTCTACCTGTCCATCTTTCCATCACACACCACCAAAAGCACATCAGGAAAGCTCCGTGGTTGTTCATATGGCTTGTGATAAGACAGAAAGTATCTTATGACCAAGGGAAGAGGGATTCAGATGTAATGGCTCTAATGAATAATTATAGATATTTTATATTATATTTTATATTCATAATGATATATTATAGATCAAGACTTGTTCATTTGGTCTAATGATGAAAAAAAAAAGCTCACAGCTACATGAGTAGTGCCATTGATTTTAGCACTGGTAATATCACTAAACTACACACTATTCCCAACACATTATGTTAAAATTGCACATATAAGATGTCTTTATTGGATTTTAGAAATAATTAGGGTAGTTTAATAACAATTTCAAGTAACAGAGTCAAGATCATAGAGAAAACAGAACCCACATTTTGGCTGAGTGTCCCTGAGAGCTGGCACCAGCCAAATGTCTTGGAGAGGGGCCAGGCCAGAGTGGGGGCAGGTGGAACTTGGGATTAATGTCTGGACTGAATGAAAAGGAAGAAAACTCTGGATTTCTCTTGGAGGTTCAGCCAAGGGCATCATTGGTGCCATCAGCATGTACAGTCCATCACACATGTGGTGCCCTTTACCTGTCACTGCCCATCTGCTGGATCTTCTCTGCATTTTATATCAGCTCATAACGAGGGAATCCATGTCTGTCTCTGGGAGACAGGCACAGTGATGTTGGAGTGAGATGTACTGAAATAACCCCAGCTCCGTGCAGAGGAGGGGTGGTGTCCCTTTGCCCCCGGTGGTCGATGGGGGTGGCACAGCTCCCGGGGACAGCAGTTCCCACAACCCGGCTCCTTTCCCGGCCCTCCCGCCAGAGCAGCCGGGGAACATCACCTCTCCTGGCGGCCCTTCTCCCCTGGACAGCTCAACCCTGCCCGTGGCACTGTCCCATTGGCATGAAGCTCTGATCCCCAGTGATGTGACTGACCAGATTTCAGGGCTGTAGAAGAGGTCTGGGATGTCAGAGCAAAGGCAGGAACAGCCCCGTCACCTTCTATTCCGCAGCTCAGCAAATCCAGCTGCTAAAATACATTTACATTGAAGTGTGCTAAAGGATTTTTGACAGCCCAGCACTGTCTAAAGCTGGAAGGCTTCAGCAAACCCTTCCCAGGCTGTTCAAGGGGTTAAATTCCAAGCAGAGTGTCTGCCCAAATTCCTTCTGCTCTCCCAGCTCTATTTCATGGGTAAATGGCCGCTCACAGATATTGACTTCCCAGTTCAGTCAGCACTAAGTCTAGAAATCAGGAATGTTTTGCTTCAGTAAAGACTAAATAAAAAGTGCTAAAGGGTTTAGATGTGGCAGCCCAACGTGGCACAGGCACACCTGACTGGGAATTTGGTAAGAGGAGGTGCTTTTAGTACCTCCTGGCTGCTTTTGCTGGGATCCCTGGGGCAAAATAACCCTAAGAACTGTGCCTCGTTTTCTCCTCCCATTAAATGGGCACAATAATAAAAATACATCTGGAAAGATGCAAAATTTATGCTGTGGAGAGGATGTTTATAGTATTAATGGTTTTAGTGATTTTTTAACGAGTCTCTGATGAACCTATTTTTCTCAAGCTTTTCTTTGGGAGGCAGCTCATTAACATGCAGTGTAATTGCTGCAAGTTTTGTTTTTCTTGCTGTGCTTTAAAAATCCTGAGTGTTTTGGGATAATTTTTGAGCCATTTGTGATATTTGTGTCATCACAGCCCTGTTTCATGACTCAGTATCGCACCAAGAGCCCAGTACAGCTCAGGGCTCACCCAGAGACGGCGACGAGCATGAGGCTCCTCTTCCCACGGACCTCAGGGGACATTTGCTCATCCACTGCATTTAAATGGGTGATGGTCTCTCTTTGGAGGGGATCGCCGGGATTGATGTGCTGGGGAGGAGAGGCCAAGGGCTCTGCAGCTTCTCCTGTCACAGGTACCATCTCTCTATACTCAAGTACCTGCAAGGGGCTCGGTCTGGGTCACACAGATGATGCCAAGTGCCTTTTTTTGTCTTTGGTTGATTTTTATTTATCAATAAAACAATACTACAAAACATGGGAAACATCTGCATTAAATACAGACCTGCTGATACTGTGCCAGTTTTTAACCTGCTGTATTTACAGAGCTGTCCCTACAGACACCTCGGCAGCAGCGCGGGGGCGGAGGCACCACCAGTTCCCGGCTCTCGGCAGCAGCAGCGGGAGAGAACAGTCGAGCGAGAAGTGAGTATCCGATGCTCCTGCCCTCACCTGACACCATCCCGTTGTCCCAGTTCCCTGCAGCAGGTTTCCTCGTTGCCCTGCCTCGGGACAGAGGGGACAGGCCGGAGGATGCCGGGGTTTGCGTCCCAGGCACTGCTGTCACACCCACATCCTGGCTGACAGCGGAGGGATCTTCCCTCCTGGATACCTCTGAACAAGCTGCTGAGCTCCTTGTTTGCTCTGGTTTTGGGGCACAATAACAATTTAGTCCCATTCCTGTCAAGCCCAGAATGACCTGCAGGGTCACACCTCACCTGCCCGAGCATTGTGCCAGGTGGGAATGGCCCAGGTCAGGGAGCAGAAGGGGTGACACAGGGACTTACCACAGCCTTCCCCACCCCACATCTCCTCCAGAGACTGACCACAGCCCTCCCACACCCCACACCTCCTCCACAGACACCAGGTGTGGGGACAGCTTGTCATTTTGGGGGGTTGGGGGTTACCTCTGGGGAGGGGTGGCCTCTCCTCTGAAAAGGCTTTGGAAAGCGAGGAGTTTGCTCTTCCCACCCTGACTCACCCTTGTGCCTTATGGCAGCACCCAGCATAAAGCAAGCCCAGCCCAAACCTGGTGCTGCCCACTCTGCTCCCAGGCCAGAATGACTGTAACTCCAGCAGCAAGAAAAAGAAATATATGTGTGTGTGTATATATATATATATATTTCTATATATAAGCTCCTTTAATTATATAGTTGTAAGGCAGATTAAAATAATTTTCTGGTATCACCTGGTATCAAAGGGAATCTCTCCTCTTTTCCATGCACATCATCCAGTGCTGCGTAGGGGAGGTAATTAAATCCTCAGTAATTATTGTGCAGGTGTTCTAACCCTACACCCACTACTCTTTCACATCTGCCCTGACATGAAAAGAAGACAAGACAGTGCTCAGAAGTGCTCAGAATAGCAAAATTCAGCTTCCTGCCCTAGAATGAGTGTGGGAAGCAGCAGAGCTGAGCTGCTTCTCAGAACTGAGGGGTGTCCTGCTGGGGAGAAGACTTTGCCACCCATATTGGGGGTCTCAGCTGCTCCCCGTGTGTTCTCTCCTGTACGGAGAGATGGAGCGTGAGGGACAACCCCAGCCAGGAGTAGCAAATCTACAGACCCCTGGATTTGCTCAGGAACAGCAGCAGAACTGTCTCCTTGGTTCACCCTGCCCTCTCCCCCAGCTCCTTGGCTCCAGACAAGGGGGGGTTAATCCAAGAGAAGCTCACTTGAGAGCTGTAAAGGGTTTAGGGACACTGGCCTGGCTGCAGGTGTGGCCCTGAGGCAGAAGGCAAGTGCCTCCTACAGAGTCCTCTGCCAGGGTAGTAGAGATTGTGCCAGGATCACCTGGCTCGTGGTGCTGCCAGCGCCAGGCTGGTATGCCTGGAGAGGTGTGCCCGGAGAGCAGCCGCCTCACCATCTGAGGAGACGCAGCTTCCAACACACTTTGCCTTCCATATGCTTGTGCAGACACTGCAACATCCAAATCCCTGCTACAGGGAAGCACCATATGGGGGAAATGCTGCAAAGATGGATCTTTCACCTTCTCCCAGGAAGGGGCCATTGGAAAGGGCTTCTTCTGAACCACATCCAAGTGCCACAGATTAAAAATAATAATAAACCCTATCACGCCTGGATCCTCAGCCCCACAAGTGAGCCATCATCTGGTTGTCTGGCTTTTTCAGCCCCAGCTTGCCTACAGTGATGCTTCCCAACTCCAGCCATGCAGGTATGACTGGGAGCATTGGGAACTGGGCCATCCATGTGGCAGTGGCAGCAGGACAGAGCCCTGATTGCTCCCAGAGAGCTGCGCCAAAGGGAGGAAGATCATGGAATCACAGAATGGCCTGGGTGGGAAAGGATCTTAAAGCCCATCTCATTCTACCCCCTGCCAGGGGCAGGGACACCTTCCACTAGACCAGGTTGCTCCAATCCCCATCCAACTTGGCCTTGAGCATTTCTGGGGATGGGCCAAGATACAGCAGTAACCCCAAATTGTGAGTCTGCTGTTCCAAGAACAGCCAAGCTGGGGCAGAACAGCCACCTTGGGGTAGAACAACTCCTTTCCACATCCTTTTCCCCTTTTATCTTTGCAGCAGCTACTGCAGAAAGGTGAAGCCTTCACTGCTGAGCACCATTCCCCAGGGACCTGCCTGGGATGGATGACTGGGGACCAGAGCTGGAAAAAGGCCACAGCTGGTTGCCTCTGCATGTCCCGAAGAGATATCCTGCCTTTCCCTCCATATCCTTCTCCTCTTGTCATGTCCTGCACCTTCTCCACTTGTGACTCAGCAGCTGGCTGGGATAAAGCCATCCCTTGCCAAGGCATCTTTAAAATGACAAAGGATAAATTATTTTTGGAAACACTCTGGCAGGTAACCCCTGATGCTGCAATGGCTTCTCCAGCTGCTGGGGCCAGGACTTTCAAATCACAGCTTCTGAAAATCTCTGTGGAAGACAGAGAGCGAGAAGAACTTTCCCCTGTGACCACTGAACTGTTATTTTCAGCCCAACCCAGAAATAAATGAGGAAAAATACCCACCGCTTTCACAGGAGAATAATGCCCAGCGGGGAGGGAGGGAAGGGGTTACAATGCCTGATGCTAAATCCCTGTGGGCAAGAAAGCCTGGATGGATCTCTGGATGTATTCCTGTGTGTGTATGTGACAGTTGAAGGATACCAACTTATTTCTTGTCTGTGCTTTTACAGTGTATATTCACTGCTTTATTTGAATGGCAAGACACAAATTGGCTGCAGTTTTCAGTCGCCCAGCGCCCCGACACCGGTGCTGTGCTCCCCCCATGCAGGGTCTGACATCCACCCTGCACATGGAGCAGCTCTTCACTCATCATCCCCCGAACCAAAGGCCAGCTCTGCTTCCAGCAGCAATGCCGGAGCAGAAGGCAGCAGCAACACCTTCACTTCCCACCTCCCAGCCTCTAAAAATGGCATTTTTAGCACTTGTACCACAGCGACCCAGAAGGCGCCATTGCGTGAACGACCCCACACAGGTCACAGCTGTGACTTCATTTTTTCCAAGATCCCTCTCTTTCCTGGTGTTCTTCGCACCAGGGAAATACAGCAGGCTAAAAGCTACAAGATTTTTTTTTCTTTTTTTTTTTTTTTTTTACATACCACAGTAGAAACAGTTACCGAGTTATATTTGTCAGAGTCACAGTAGTTTATGCATATTTGTTATTCACAGACTGCAGAATATTGCCAATAACCTCACTGGTGGGGACTGACAACACGGATACATGCATTCAGGTGAGACCATTAGCAAGGATGTCTATACTGTATTATGCACATTCATTTTTTTTAAACACCTTGCAGTAAAATCGATTCCTTTAAATTTGTAGTTAAAACTTTTTTTTTTTTTCCACAATTACGCACAAAAGAACCTGTAAACAGTTTGACATTACACTTATGTACAAGTGAACCACGTTGGAAAGTCGAGAGGTAATTCAGTGGGTGCCACTTAATCTACATCAGTGTGCAACAGACTGACTCAGCCTCAGCGAAGTCATTAAGTGCTGTATGAGGTCCGAAAATGTAACGTAAGCAAGGCCCCGAGAGATCACAACATCACCAAACCCCCTCTGCACCCCACATTGGCTGGGACAATATTGCACTGGCAGCACCTGCTCCTCTGTACAACCCCAAATGCCTGGGAGGGACCTGGTCCTGCCACCTCCCTGGGGCTGGGGATGGCCAGAGGGGACCACAAAGGGGCCCCAGGGAGGACATCATCCCCCTCAACTCCAACGCCCACCCGTTCAGCCAGCTGGGCCCTGCCACCCTCCTGCTTCACCTCAGTAAGTTTTGTCTGTGTAACTCTGAATTCTGCTTTTTTGTGTTTGCTTTAGCATTGCTATAGTTTAAAATCTGCAATATCCTATTTATAAACGGATTTTTTAGCTAAGTGACATCGATGCCAAGAAAAATAAAGAATGTCTTTTTATAATATAAATAATTTAAAAGTGCTTTTTCTTTTTTTTTTTCTTTTTTTTTTTTTTTGTTCTTTTACTATTAATCTACAAAGCCCCGTTGGGGCATAAACTATCCATAAGACTGGACAATTATTTTGTACCATGATACACATGGGGCCTTATGCATAAAGTACTCTGAAAGTCCATACTTGCAGTGGTGGGAAGGGCTTTGGGGAGGGTAAGGAGCTGGAAAGTTTCCTCCAGCCTTTCTAGGGCTGGGAGATCAGACTGGGACACAGCTGAAGGGCTTGGTTACATGATGGCCATTTCCAATAAACCCCAACCTTTTCTTCTCCTTCAGCCCACAATCTGAAAACAAAATTAATAAATGGACTCACCAAACCAGAATTAAAACCCCAAAATGTTCTCCAGAGCACTGTGAAGCCTCTGGACAGTGTGTGCAGATGGTAAAATAATTTGGTCCCCATGTGTCTGTGTAAACTGACACATTCTCCCTGCGTCTCCCCTGACGATCTGAGTCCTGCTCAGGCGTCTCAAGGTGTTTGGGCACATAACAAACCCCTTGGAAACTGGGAATTCTGCCCGTGAGAGGTGGAAGCTGTCGTGGGCACCGGGGCAGGCGGGATGTGGGTGGCTGTGACAGGAGCTCTGTCACCCACCCCATGGCCCAGGGGGGCAGGGGATGCTCACCACACTCCCTTCCCAGTGCCCTAAACTGAGCTTAGCAAGACTATAGACCAGGCCATGATATTTGCAGACTGGCTGTGCCACACCATCCCCGAATGACTGGGCCTGTGCCACACGGGCAATGTACATGGATGTGAATGTTCTTACTCATCCTCACTGGGGCAAGTGCCCATTTCTCTTGAGAAAAGGTGTTTTAGGGGAGATTCAGTCCCACTGAAGTCAATATAAGTTTCTCAGTTAGTTTCCACAGAACTTATATTTGGTCTTTGTTACTTGTGGAAAGTAGCTCAAAGTCCAGTTTGCCCCCCAGATATTTTAGAAAGAATGAAGTACTCTGTGAACTGAGTTTAATTTTGGCTTGCTACCAAAACTGTCCTAGGGAGAGACATGGGTTCTCTCACTGAAACAAAGTAGAATTGAGTAGAACATATTTTAGAGCCCAAAACCCAGCTGTCTTTCTGGCAATCTCATTCCAGTTTCCTTTTCTCCTCTGAAATACCTTGTCTCCATTCTTCTCCTCATGGCCCCATTTCCCTGCCCCAGGGAAAAGCCCTGGAAGGAGGAAGGTGCTGGACACACCAAGCATGGGCTGCATTCCCCTCCTCCTGCTGAGCTGGCCATAGGCTTTGAGTACCACTTTGACACCCACCTATTGCAGGGATTTCCTGTCCCTGGGAACAGTGAGAGGTGCCCATCCCAGAGGGGAGGGGGAGCAACCTTGCCAAGAAGGTATTAGCACCTGCCTTTGATCCCAAGGAGTGTGATTGTATCTATCCAACTACATGGAAATATGTATAGTGTTGTGTCTCTATATGTCCATGGTATTATTTTTGCGAATAGGTATTCCAGAGTTAATATCACCCTCCTGCCACCATCCTGGTGCCTGCAGAAGGTTTGGTTGCTCTTTCCCGACCCACTGCCACACACAGCTGATCTATGGAGCCATCATGGAGCAGCATTTTTAATTCCCCTGGTTCCTGTCTCTACCTGCCCATGATTTTTCCACACCACTGCTGGATGCTCCCACCCCTGCCCCTGCTCCAGTGGTGGCAGAAGGAGGTGCCCCAAAGGTGGCTCTTTGAGGGGGTACCATGGGACAGTGGTGGTGCAGAGAGAGCAGAGAGTGAGGAGAGAGAGAAGGGGAGCTCTGGGCATCCTCCACACAGCTCTGACTCCACCAGGGAGGAGCGACAACCCTCCCACCACCACCCAGGGCTCCTGCGTTCCACCTACAGCCCACCAGTCACTGTGAGCAGCACAAAACCTGGCAGCACAGCCCCAGCTCTACACAAGCCACTCATAAAACAACCACACATGTAGTCAGACCAGAACAAGGTCCCTCAGTAACACAGCAGAACACACACGAACACACACACACAGGAGCCCCACGTCTGGGCGCTGCCTTCCTCCAGCCCCATCTCTAATTGGGTTTCCCAGCAGGTTTGGCCTGCCTGTGATTACTGAAGTTTAAGACCTTTATTTCTGTAGCACTGGAGAGTAATAACCATTTCATCTCAAACTGGAGACATGAAGGCCACATAAATCAAGCCCACTCGGGCGCATTTCATTTGGTCTAATTTTTCCACAGTTATTAATCACTGAGCAATCCTGTGTCCCCTGAATATCAGCCTGGGAACACACACACACACATCCAATGCCTGTTCTTCCACTCTGGCACACGCAGTTTACAGCCCAAATATTTGTGATATTAAAGAGAGACTTGGAAAGATCTGGATTGAAAGGACAAAGTTTTAGCTCCGGTCTGCTGCCGAGGAATCAGGGTGACCTGTCCCCAACTCCATCCTCTGCTGGAAATCCCGAGGAGAGCCCTAGCTGTTCCCCAGTTTTTCTTGCTTGGTGCCAGAGCAGGGGGACAAGCTGTGGGAAATGTTGAGCAGGAAAAGAAAAATGTAATAAACTAACCACAACATAACTAAGCAGGGTCAAATCTGTGGATCTTGTGCAGAACGTTGATTTCTGTGGGAAAATGTGTCTTTTGAGCCTGTAAGTGGAGGGTGGCACAACAGCCAGGCCTGAACTCCAGCATGAAGGAATGTCTTAAAACCTGAGCTTGTTCTAAAGAACAATCCTGGGAAGCTCTCAGTTTTGTCACCGAGCATTTCCCAGCCCAGAGCCTCTGCTTCCCAATCCTTGGTACCAACACTGCATGCCAGCTGTAAGGAATGGCACCTTCTCCATGTACAATCTCCACAAAGGTGGTGACCAGCTGCCACATCCAAGCCCTGTTCTCCAGCGACCTGGAGATGTATTGCTGGGAGGGATTTCCCCTCCCCACAGCCAGCTCACACTTATGAATCCCGCTGGACAAGTATTGCTTCCTAGTTTTGCTGGTAAAATGTGCATCCTCACCAAAATACACCTGTGTGCTTGTAAAGACCTCGCAGTTCTCTACCAAACCCCTCTGTGCCTGCCCAGCATGATGGAACCCCACAGGAACCAAGATTCCATCTTGCTGGAACTGCACAAGGATCACAGAGAGAACCAGTGCACACAGGACAGCATCTCCCACAGCAGCCTCTGGAATTTAGTAGAGGGGAAGCCCTCGAACTTGCAGGATGCTAAGTCAGTCAGAATCCAAGTGCTCTGTGCTACCAGCACTGTCACTGTCTGTAGTTTTTTCTGTTTATATAAAATCTTCTTCCTGTGCCTTTAGAAAATGAAAAATTTATCCCAAATCCTCAAGCTGCCTTGGTCCCCGATATGGCCAACAGAGGCTAGCTGGAGCAATTAAGTTTTCCATCACTCTCCATCGTTTCCTTCCCTGGCAGCCTGAGCCCCCTGAGCTGAGCCACCCCACTGTTTCCCTGCTCCAGGTTTGGCTCATCCCACACCTTGCCACCTGCCAACCCGCTGACGCTCTCCAGTCTGTGCAGCCATGCTCAGGCCTCACCCAGCCTTGGCACTTCTGCATCCCACAGACCCATCTGCTCCCTTTCCCCTTGCTCCCACACCCCGTGGGTCAGTGCAGGACCAGCCTTTCCCACAGCTCCCGGGTGACACGGCACACGCGGTGCAGTTTGCCGGCTGTCCCATGGGATCCATGGGACGGGACGCAGGTACCTCCTGGGGTTGTACTTTCTCTTGGCACACACCTGCTCCCTCCTCTAACAATGGATCCCCACACGCAGCACCACCAGGCTGGCTGGGCGGGTGATTTCTGTGGGTGCTTCCGTGCCGGATGGGACGCAGTGCCCTCTGTCCCTGCCAGCTGGGATAGACACTCCTGGCACTTGTGCCTGGCGTCCACAGGAACTAGCACAGCCACTCCACACACAGCCGTGGAACCAGCCCTACAGCTTTCCAGCGAGGATCAGCACACCTTTAACCCACTGGCACTGGAGAGCCTTGAGGAACACAAGAGGTGAAGGGAGGACACAGAGGGACAAGATCATCCAGAACAAATGGGAGTATTTTGCTGATGGTAACAAAGAACCACAGACTGCACCCTGGTCTCCACTGAAACACATTTACAGTGTCTCAGAGCGGGGGTAGGGACAGGGAGAGGGAGCAGGGGAGAGGCAGTGAAATGGATTTCTACTGTTCAGCCCTCAAAGACCTGGAGAAGAAACAGAACATCCACAGACGGCTAAAAAATGCTCTTTTCTGAGAAAGTGCAGTTATGAGGAGAGAGCCAGAAAATCTTTAAGCAATATATATTGATATATATATATAGATATATATATACATATATATATACACAGAGATATATATACACACATATATATATGCACATATATATATATACACATGCTTAAACTGCCACGGCAGAGCTTGGGGCTTTGCCCTGTGCACCTCCCTCCAAACAGACGAGCTCCAAGGAGGACACAAAGGGCATGGAGCTCACATCCCCCTGACCTGCCTGTTCCCAGGCCACGCTCCCACGGCACCGGCAGCCACATGCAACCATCCCTTGGCATGGGTCTGGTTGTGCCCTTAAGGTTTTCAGCTTGTGTAAGACTCCGAGTTTACAAACGAAAGTGTTTGTCATTGTGCTTCCAGGACTGCAAAAAATATCATTACCCTACGACTAGAAATGTTAAGGTGAAATAGGCAAATTAGGCAGTACTAGAGATGGGTTTTGGTTTTGGTGACCTAACAAGTAATTATTATCGGGAATTATTTTTGTATCACTTAGGATCTGTCTCTAATGTAGCAAGGTCGTGTGCTCTCCCCACCCCAAGCCTAAAGGTGGTACTTCCGCAGCAGTTCAGATTGCCAGGGGTGTTTCCTCTCGGGAAACCTGTCTGGGATTTTGATTTTGAGGAAATCCTGGATACATTTTTCCAGCTCCTCCTCAATGGAGAGCTTCTCCTTCACTGCTTTTTTCTTGCTGGAGTTGGACTCCCGGGAGCCGGAGGTGAGAGTCCGGAGCAGGTCGCTCTTCCTGCGGATCTCAGACTGCTGCAGCAGCTGCACGGGGCCCTTCTTGGCCGGCCGGTCCAGAGTCTGTATGTTGGTCTGGCGCGTGACGGGGCCGCAGATGACGGTCTCCTGGGGGGAGCTGGCCTCAGACTGGCTGTCGCAGCTCGACGTCGACAGCTCGTTGCAGGATGTGCCGCTCTCGCCCTCCTTGTCGCCTTTGCCGTTCTTGCAGCAGCAGTCGCAGTGGGACGAGGACCACCGGGAGGGCTCCCCTGCAAGAGGAACAGAGAGTGCCTGGGGTGACCGACAGCTCCAGACTCCCACCCACACTCAGGACAGGCTGCTCAGCCCCACTGGGGCCAGGATGGACACAGGCAGCCAGTGCCACAGGAGTCCTTGCAGGGAAAATCCCTGAACGTCACCACAAACTGCCAGCAAACCCTCCACCCAGTCTCAAGCTGGAGCTGATTCCTATTAGCCTGGAACTCCTCCATCCATCCTGCTGGCATGTGCTGCTCGATATCCCACGTCTGAAAATTTTCTGAGATCCTCAGTGAAAAATCACCTCTCAAGGATCCGTGTTTAACCTGAGTGAGTGACCACGGACAGAGCACCCAATTTCTCCAGACACCATTTCTTCCCTGAGGCTCAATAGCTGAGCCAGCTGGGGCTGCCAGATGGTGCAGCCAGCACTGCCAGCCTCTGTCCTGGTGGGCATCACAGCCCAGCATTCCCTTTCCCTCCCCAAACCCAACTCCTCCCCCAAAGCAGTCTCCCCACACACAGGGACCTAGTCACACACAAACCAGAAGCTTTGGGGAAACACAATCCTTCATTTGCATGACCTCGGTGATGGAACCCCAGGACAGTGACTATTTCCTGATTCACGCGGCGCAGGGATGGAATTTTTGTTTTTCAGCTGGAACCCTGCCCAGCCGCAGTAATCCGTGACAAAGGGGAGAGCTGGCACTGCTAACAACTGCTCCCTGACCACACCGCAGTCATCACGGAGATAAATGTCATTTGGAAGCATCCGTCTTCCCACTAAAACGGAATTACCATTCCCAGCTCATGCAGAGTAGTAATGTCATCCGGACCAAGAGAAGCATCACTGAGCTTTGCAACATCAGAGCAGCACTGCAGGCCCTGGTCTCACCTGTGACCCAGAATCCCACTGCAGCCCCGTCCCCAGAGTCACAGCCCAGGGTTGAGGGGTCTCTTACACAGGGACAAGGGGCAGGGGACAGGATGGTCCGGGCAGAGCCGCAGCACTGCCCCGGGGTTTGTAGCAGTGACACACAGTGCCAGGGTTATTCACAGCCCTGCCAGAGCTCCAGTGGAGCAGTGGGAGGTGAGGCCAATAGGGAAACCTCCTCACACCACAAACTGAGGGGACAGTTTGGTGTCAGCACTCCGGACACAGATCCTCATCAAAAAATGGGGGGGAAAAAAAAAGAAAAATAAACCCGCCAATTTGCACCTCCTGAGCCCAAGGAGTAGAGTCTGGATTAAGGGGCCTGTGAGCTCATGGTGGTTACAAAGCCACTGACAGTCACTGCCCTGCTCTTCTGTGTCTCCATCTTTTCTCAGCTGGGAACACAAACCATGTAATTTACAGGAACAGGCAGAAAAACAAAGTCACCAAGCCTCCTCATCTCCTCCTTCCTCTTCCTTGTCAATGATGAAAGAGTCTCTCAGTCTGTGAGCTGTGGGGCTACATCTAATTTACAGACTCGCTTCAATTCTGTCCTATATCTTGTCTTAAAACAGTCAATAATGGCTAAATTGAAGATTTTTATCATTTGCTGGGCTTGGACAAAGGCACCATGTACTGAGCCCGTGTAAAACCCTGGTCACGCGTGCTCTGAGAATGCTTCCAGGAGCTGTGTGGATTCCAGCTTCTTATTGCAGCTGACATTCCACTCCGTGAGGGTTTTTCTGATGGCTGCTCCCTGCGAGGGCTGGCTCCAGAGCTCTGCCCTTCCCAAACACAGAGCAAGTGATTCCAGCGAGCAGCCACCACTGCTTCGAAGGCAAAATCAGTCAGGTGGAAGCAGTGAGCATTTTTGTGGCCAGCCCTAGGGAGCAGGTTGGTATGGGAAGGGAGAATCTCTATCCCAGAAGCTCCTGCTCAACCCCTGTGAGCACTTTTCCTCTTCTCACCTATAAATCACTGATTTTCCCCCTTCTGCCTCTGTGCATTTAAGGACAACAGTGAATCCTAAAAGAGGAAACACATTTGACAAGCAGCAGTGCTGCCACCAGCTCTTTCCCAACATGTTTTCCCTCTGGACACTGTCTCCCTCCTTCCTGGTGGACGGCAGGACCAAGCTCATGGCAGCAGCATGGGGGGTGCTTGCCTGCCCCAACACCAGAATGACTTGTTCCTGGTCTCCTCGCTGCTGACCCCTCACACCAAACCAAATGAAGTCTGAGAAACAGTGAAAAATGAGCTCAGGTCAGTTCCATTAGTGCCGTGTAACCTCCTCCCACCTCCCACTGCCGGCTCTGAGAGTGGCACTTCTCGGTGCCCTCCTGACAGCTTCCCAGCCCATTCACAGGGACATTCAGCCAAACCACATCTACATCCCCCAGCAGTGGGACAGCCCGTGGAACCCACAGGGCTGCACTCACCCAGCCAAGGAACAAAGCTCCAACACATGCCTTAAGTACCCAAACAGCCAAAAGTGATCATCAAACAATGAACATCAGCCCCAGCAGTGGCACAGGACATTGCTGTGATCGTCCAGGGAAACTCTGTAAGTCTGCCCTCGTGTTCAGCACGTGCTCAGGTCACAGACATGCTTCTCCCAGCTGTAACTTCACATCTGTCATACAGTCCCAGAATGATTTGTGTTGGAAGGGACCCTAAAGCTCATCTCATTCCAACCTCCTGCTCTGGGCAGGGATACCTTCCACTATACGAGGTTGCTCCAACCCAGCCTTGAACTTCCAGGGATGTGGCAGCCACAGCCTCTGTGGGCTCTGGGGAAGAAGGGATTCAGCCACCTGTGTCCTGGCCAGACCCAGCTCAGGGATGGTGGCTTGGGCAGAGGAACTTACCAGCTGCCAACAGGCACAACTACAGCATATACTTCATTATCACAAAACAAGGCTTTTATAAGTCTGTTAAGACCTAATAGATGCTAATTGCAGTTAATGAATATTCACCAACCCCGGGCACACCACAGGTGAGCCGTGAGGCAGAAACTCATCTATTCATGAGGCAGAACTGCAGAACCCAGGTGGGGTGAGATGCTGGGAACAGCCACAGGGTTTGGAGAGGCTCCCTGGGCAGAGGCCTCCCCTGGCACCGGTGCTCAGTGAGCTGGCCTGGGTCAGTTGGTGGGGAGGGGGCTCATGGGACTGCTTGTGTCCAGCAGCAGGGCACACTGAGATCTCCAGACCACTGGGAAACAGGAAAGCCCAGCTAAGTTGCTGGTGCCGCAGGGAGAGCTCCATCCAAAGAACTCCTTCTGCACCCTGAACTACTCCTTCACTCTGAGAAAACTACAGGGCAGAGGTGAACAGGTTTCTTTTTATTAACCACAAACCCCACACACTGGGCCATTCTCTCACACTGCCCAGCAGGAGCCTTTTGATTAGAGGAAAACCTCTGCCAGCATCAATTTTTTCCTTTGGGCACCATTTTGCCATGAAATAAACAGTTTTGCTGGAGCCCCAGGCCCTTCAGTGCCACAGGTGTGAGATTTCACTGAGTTTGGGTCTGGGTCAGCAGAAAACACTGGTTCCCTATGGGAAACCATCAGTGTTCAGTGTGCAGGGGATGTGCATGTCCTGGGCTGGGGGATTTGCACAGCTCCCAACAGCGTATACCTACCCACGATGGGTCTCCTCACCCCAGATTTGAGTACTTTCGGGGTGACAGGCACGACCAAAAGGGAAAAAAGAACTATTTCTCTGTGTTTAGCAGTGAGAGGTAAGCACCTGCAGCAGCATTCACCCTGCAGGACCCAGGGCTGGGCAAGGAGAGGTGCTGAGCCTGAGCCTGGCCACGACTCCGGCGCAAACCGAGCATCGTGCTCATTTAACCATCGGATTCATTAATTAATGTCTAAATGCTTTGAGATTCTTAGATAAAAGTGGCTAATTAATTCTGGCCTGGCTTTCCTGCTTTCCTCCCTGATCTCAACACATTTCTCTCCCAGTGCCCTAATTATAATTATTATTATTAGAAGCTTCTGAAGCAGCAGCAAAGCCTCTGATGTATAACTGACACACAAACCGTCAGCCACCCCATTTTCCCTTTCTCTCCCTCCTTCCCAACAAACACACTGCAAAGAAGGAACAGGAAATCTCCATGCAGTGGACAGCTGCTGTAAGAAAACAGAGGAGCAGAGAGGAGTGGGATATAAACCAAGATTAGCACAGGACCTTAAAACCAAACTTAACAAAGAATTTTATGGTGAGAGATGGCACAGACCCTACCCCAGCCAAGTCCAGTTCAGACAGGGAGGTGTTTAAATTTGGAAATGCTGATCCTGACATGAACAGCCCAGTGCAGATGGCCCTGGGGTCTCAGGGCAGTGCTCCCCCATCCCCGTCCCTCTGCCCCCTGATGGTGACCCCCCAAGAGCAGGGGGGCTGCAGAAACACCTTGAGGTGTCTGAAAGTGCCCCAAAGCTTAGTTCCAGAGCAGGCTGGGACATCTCCCCCTCCCTCCCCCCCAATTCTGAAGGACTTTAAGAAGGAGGTTTTTGGGTTAGTTCACCCAGAAAAAGGCTATCAGGGAATCTCTTACTATTCAAATGTAAATGCCACCTATAGGTAACTCCCAACCAAGTCCTGTTTGACCAACTAGCTGCACACAGGTCTTGTCTGGCCTCAGCCTCTCCCTTTCCCCAGCATTGGATCCTCCCATATTTAATACCAAACAAATTATCCAGCTGCTGAACTAGACAGAAATCATCCCCATTGCTCTCCAGGCCCACCTGGGAGCACAGCGGGAGCACCGTCACACATGTGACACCTCTGACAGGCCCGGGAGGAAGGGCTAAACACTCCTTGGGCATTTTTTCACTGCTAAATGCTGCTGTCTTGAAATTGAAATATTCTAAAGGAGCACAGGGACTTTGATGGCATTTGCACTGGGAATGCGCTCAGCCAGATCCCGACAACACCTCCTTGCATTTTGACATCTGTGTTACAACTTTAATATCACACCACGTATAGTTAATTTTCTGTTATAACACCTCAGACCTAGAGCAGTACAGTGGTGTGATATTTCAGAACGAATGTTACAAATTAACATTTTACAGAAAATTTCAAAATTTATACTTTTTTGCATACTGAATTTGGACTGGAAATCCCTGGTGTGGAAGCACATGCAATGGAATGGGGACTGTGCTCTCACATATCTCTGACCTCACAGGCAGATGATGACCTCATTCTCAGAACTATATTCTTTTTATTCAGTTTCTACAGTTTTCAGAGCCCTTTTTCCTGAAGTCCGTGGCCTGTTTCAGGAACAGTGTCACACCATCCCAGGAGTGTCCAGCAGGAGCCATGGCGGGGAAGGGACAATGTTCCCAGGAAGGTCACAGAGCTGAGGTACTGTCTGATGTCTGGCTTTGAGGCAGGCAGGGATATTTTCTGGATACACATGTGTGGCTGTACCAACTTTCCAGTCTGTGACCATCATTTAAGCCATTTTCTCTCTTGTTCCCAACCCAATCTTGTCCACTTACATTGTCCTTTCACCTTTTATTCTTCTTCCAGCTTCTTCTGCTTTAGGGCTTTGATGTTGGGTTTGATTTTTTACTTCTGTTTCACATTTGTTTTCTCCTTCCCCGTCCTACAGCTTTTACCTCTGCCCTGTCCTGGGGCTTTGCTGTTTCCTCCACAATTAATCTCTTCTGCTGGGGCTATTGCAGCACCTGATCCCCATTTGGGTGGTAATTAACCACACTGCCCAGGCAGGACCTTTGGCAGGTGGGAACAGGGTGGTCCCCAGCCTGTGGGGACACATCTTGGCCAGCTCTCCATCCCACTGGGGTCCCATCATCTGCATGTATGAGGGGCCGGTGCCCTCACCTCCAAGCTCATCTTTGTTTCCAGCCTTGTGAAGCCAGTGTTCACCTTTCAACACCAAAAAATGAAGTGTGGAAGCTTTTAAAAATGTCACCCATTATTCATATGGCAAATCAAAACTGGATTGCCTCTGGGGCCCAGGATAAGGGAACGTTGGTGAGGTGACAATTTGATTTAGATCACGCACTCATGCGAGCCCAACACCTCCAACGGGTTTGCATCCATGCAGGAATTAAAGGTGTTGTGATTGATGAGAGACCAAGCTCTAATTGCTGTTTTAATAAATACCTTCTGACGTAGTAATCGAGCCAGATTTATCAGAAGAAAATGTCCCTGTCTAAATAAAATTAGCAAGGTAAAGCTGAGGAACAATGACAAATGCCGGGCAGTACCGGGCTCCAGGATCCACACTGGCAGCGGGATGGACACACTGTGGATTTATTTGTATCTAGGATCGAGTATCTTCAGTAAAATTTCAGTGAGAAAAAAAACGGGGAAGGACTTGGAAATAATGCCATCAGTTTGAACCCTCCCATATGTTCAAAGCCAGGACTAGGGGGAGGAAGGGAACCAGGGAAGGAAGGCAACTGGCAGAATCCACAGCTGTTTCAGCCTCCTTAGCAAGCTCATATAATTTTTTTCCCTTCTTGGGGCAGCTGTGGTGCTGCCATGGACTTGAGCTGCTTCCCATAGATTCCTGGTTTCTTCCTAGCCCAGTCTACAGATTTCAATTCTCTATTTCAAAGCTTTTCCATTTATATATTCTGAAGTTGGCAACCCAATATAAACCCCAGAATTGTTCTTGTTCACCCATGGTCACTCTTTTTTGTGCAAAGAGGATTTAAGCCAGTCCCCAGCAGCACAGGCGCTTCCATCAGGAGCCCAGCACATTGTCGTTTTACCAACACTCCTGCAATGTTTCCTAAAAAACTCAATTCAGGAAATGAACTTCTGCAAGAGCATCAAATTTGTTTGGAAATAAAAATAAGTTCCCCAAATGGTGGAGAAAAATAAGAGACCTAGTGTTAAAATACCAGAAGGCATTTTAAATGAGCCAAAATATTTATATATGGCTCTTTCTCAAAGTAGCATGTGATGAAGTTAAAATTCGGAGCGGAAAGAGAAGCCCGAAGTGTGAGCAGCAGTATGGTGAGACACGGAAAGTGTTGGGAGAAATTGGTCAACATGGTCATGGACATTGTCAGACTGTTTCTGAAAGCTGTGGTGTACCCCAAGTCATACAGATTACTCCTTGCACTTCATAACAAGAGATTTTTAGAGCAGGAAACTCCTTCCACGGTCAATTTATTCTTTTGGGCACCACTTCTCTGCGTAATTTTTGACTCTACTGGTGTCCCCTGTGTTGGCTCACCTGGAGATTCAGCCTGGACCTGGGCTACTCACCACTTGTCTAAACCAGCCACCTTGTCCTGAGAGAACCCTCCAGCCTCAGGTGTCTCCCAGCTGGGCAGGCAGGTGGTGAGAGCAGCTGCAGGAGCAGCCTGGCCTCACCTGCATCCTTCCCAGGGGATGTGGTAGCTGTCCTGCTCTGCACTCTCCAACCAGCACAGCACATGAAGAGGGGCTCCAGGCAGCCTCCTCAGCAGGTCTGATGGAGCCTGTGCAGATTTTGGGGTCGGGAGGCAGCAGGAGACTCCATGGCTCAGCACATCTCACCCTTAAGTGAGTCACTGCCATGTTCAGGAAACTGTTCTGCCTCTTACTATGGAGATGTGTGGTGATAGCTCAGCAAGTGTCTCCATCATTAATTCAGGTCATCTGTCAACTTTTAATTGTTTCTGATTATGGTCTCTTCAAATCAATCCTCTTTTTAAAGCTCTTTATCAGCCTGGCCATAGCTGTCTGCTTAACCAAATCCTTCTCTGTGAGCACTGAAACCATTCTGACCTGCACAGCCCAGATCTATCTGTGTTCCTGTCTTTTAGTTCTCATCCACTAAGGAAATCTTTAGCCAGACTGAAGCAGAGGCAGGGCTGAGCAATGCTCTCCCAATTCTCACTGGTATTTTCCATTGATGGTTTATCAAGAACTTTGACTGAAGAAGAACAGTAAAGTGATCAGCTTGGTTTGTAGGAAAGGCTGGAGAAGTCTGAGCATTCAGCATTCCAATATTAAAAGTAGTAATTCAGGGAGTAATTCGGTGCTGCTTTCTGGCTTTGTGCTCTCCCAGTACTCTGACTAGAATCAATATTTGGCCATCAGGACTGAGGCATTTAAGTGTGTTTTCCTCTAGGAAAATGACATTGATGTGAAAACCTGACATCCAAGTTTTCTTCCGCCCACAGTGTTTGCTCTTTCTGTCCTGCCAAACATCTCCAGCTCTTGTAAGTTTGGTGCATAGAGAATTAATAGCTGCCACTACTGGTACCTTCCTTCTTCAAATCCAGTCTTCCTCCCTCAAATTTAAGACTCTTCTGAATAGTTTTTTGATTTATTAATGATGTATTATCTTAATACAGTACTTTATCTTAATACAGCCTTTCCTTTTATCTTCTGTTACTTAAAATTTATGTTCAAGAACTTGAAAGTGAGGTTTGATGGAATCAAACCAGTCTGGGTTAAGGAGCAAGAGCTTTCCTTGTCCTCTCTGGACAATCCCCAGGAGTGACCCATGGCATGGGCTAAGAGCTGCACCAAAAGGCATGAAACCCTCTGGTCAGACAGCAAACTGACAGGCAGAATCCAAGGAAGTGATGGAGGCTGATCACGGATTGAAGCCCCACTGCTGTTTTGTACTGACGTATTCACGATATTTATTAAGAAAGAAATTCCAATCATCCTTTAATTAAAGCACAAGTACAACCAAATTAGTCTGAATAATCAGAAAACACGTCTCCTCATAGGGTCCTAATTTTGGCATAACCCACATGAGCATTGCTGAAGGCTCCTTGCCTGCAAGAGCCAAGCAATCCAGCATGAGATGAGATGAGATGAATGTCAGCAAAGCTTAAACACCCAAACACAAAATTATGGCATCTTCCCCAGCCTGCTCACCCCAAGGTGTTGTGTCCATGACTGCACACAGTTCTGATTTAGTAGGAAAGACCGATATATATATATATATATATATATATATATATATATATATATATATATATATAAAATAGAATAATAGAATCACAAAATCACACCTCTGCCATGGGCAGGGACACCTTCCACTAGACCAGATTGCTCCAAGCCCCATCCAACCTGGCCTTGGACACTTCCAGGGATGGGGAGTCCACAATGTCTCTGGGCAATATATAGATAATTCCATATCTATAAGTAAACCCCCAGTTTAGATTAAACTTGAGCCCCGTTTTGGACACCTGTTTTAATTAGCCAAGCCAAAGTGTGGATTGCTCCTGTTTCTGTAAGATTTGTATTTTAAACTGCTGACAGATGGTTGTGCTAATGTGGGAGCCACAATTTTTGAAATTAGAGCTCATGAACTCAAAAATGCTCTGGAGATCCGAAGTTATCATGTCAGCCTATGTTGTTCCAATTAATTGCAATCAATTGCTAATTGAGAGCTATTTTAAGACTTGTCATTACCCTGAACATAATGTAGAATAAATTGCATGTTCCCCTTTACCCCCACCACAAATTACATCAATGCAAAGAAATCTCAGGAAACTGAGTGAAAAAGAGTAACAGGAACCTGATTCCTGATTTCCTTCTGCCTCTTTGGCAGGTACAACAACACCAGGAGCTGTAGGTGTAGAAAAGTAAGAGATAAGGGCCGAGACAGAGAATCTCAGGGACTTCTTGGGGCTTCACCTCGAAAACATGCCAAAATGGCAGCTCTGATATTACTCATACTTTAACAAGCTGGAAGTAGATGATCTTTAAGATTCCCTCCAACCCTTTTTCTGATTCTGTGATGCTCTGATTCTATGATATACCCCTGGGGACAGGAAACACTGTTTGGAATGGGTTTACTGGGGAGAGCAGTTGGTTTGGCTTTAGCTTGACTGGCTTTACGGCAATGGCCCCAAATCCTGACAGAGCTACTTTGACATAAAAATCAAATTACCTAAATAACTGTACAGCATTAGGCAACAGGCTGGATGCTTCCTGCAAAGCTGGCAGAGCAGGCAAATCCAACAGGGATAGACTCTCAGAGGCACGAGGCACTGACGAGACCAGCGCTCAAAGACAGCGAGTCTGTCACTCAACGTCGAGCTCAGACGTGCACCAGCTTGACAAGCTATTTTATGATGTCAAGCAGAAAAATCCCCAGGCAGAGAGATAACTAATTCTTAAATGAGGAGTTTCTGCTAACAGTGCTGGTTTCAACCAACTAAGATATTTTTTAAATCCATCTACAGTTCTGCTGTCTTTTCATGGCATTTTACTGTGGTTACAGTTGGAGCAAACCCAGCTCTCCTTTTGAAAGACCCAAGTTTGACCTTTTTCTCCCGATTATTTAATCGCATACTCTCTTCCCATTTATTTCCCACCTGGTCCTCATACATAAATATATCCTATATATATAAATCTATCTCTCCTTGGATCCTGTCAGTGGCCTCTGTGTGCAATTATCCTTGCCATCATCACATGGACAAATTCACCCCTTTCACCTCTCATTTGTTCTGTTCTTGCAGTCGCTCCAGTTTCTTCCCTCTCATCTTTTACTCTCAGTATCAAGTGATTTGCTATTCTTGGAGTATCCTCCCCTTGTCTCTTTGTCTCTGCTCCAGTGCTGTTCCCAAAAGTCACCCTTTGCAGGAGGTGTTCACAGGGGCTCCTCGGTCAGCTCTCCCCTGGGCTCTGCAGTCCAGTTCTCCTTTGGGTTTCCAACTTCTTGTCTCTCTGCTTTACCAGTCCTTTCCCTTCCCTTCCCACATTCACAGCAGGGGGGGTTATAACGCTATAAACCATAATTAATCTGTGTAACTGGGCTATAAATCAATAATTAAGCTGTCTAACAGGCAGGAAGCTGTTATAACGCACAACTGAAGTGACGCTATTGAAAAGGGGTGGTGGTGGGAGGAGATTCTTTGAATTTAAACCCAAGAATACTAAAGGTGAGTTAATACAGCCCTGCAGCTCACCCTTACAGCTCATGGGACAGCTGAACAGCCTCCCAGGGAGGAGAGGATCAGCTGCCAGCCCTTGCTGCGTCCTGGTAAAGGAAACCCCAAGAAGAGGTCTCCAGCCTCTTCCCACGCTGGCAAAGCTCAATACTCATGTTGGACACCGTGTGAAGAGTGGGAGTTGGAGGAAATCAGCTCTTCCAGAGGTACCTGGGGACCTGGAGGGGAGTTGCTCCCATTCGGACCAGCTGAAGCCACTTGTGAAGCACCACTGGGAACACCTGCACAGGCAATGGAGACGCTGCAGGAGCAGCCTGCAGTCAGCAGCCCACAATGAGTTTATTAGTGGCATTTCTTCTCTGCCTCGTTTAGCCTCGTGTGCCTGCCTTGTCCCCCAGGCCTTGCTGGCATCGGCAGAGCTGAGAGGAACAGCTGCTTTCTGGATGGGAAACATTGACATGATGAATGTTGTTATTACAGAGGGAGATGGACCATGGCTGGTGCACCTGGATCAGGCACAGTGAGAGGGGTGAGAGCAGCAAAGCAGCCAGAGATAGCTCTGCTGAGAGATCCAGCTGAAAAAGTTTCTTAGGAAAACAATTACTTTGGAAACTATTTTCCTCTTTCCTGCTTAAAGCCATCACTGATCTCCTAATTAGGAGGCTGTAGCAAGGTGGGGGTCAGCCTCTTCTCACAGGCAAAGAGAGATAGGACAAGAGGAAACAGCCTCAGGTTGCACCAGGGGAGGTTCAGATTGCATATTAGGCTGTCCAGGGAGTGGTGGGGTCGCCATTCCTGGAAGTGTTCAAAAACTAAGTAGATGTGGCACTTTCTGATATGGTTTGGTGGACATGGTGGTGTTCGATCAATGGTTGGACTGGATGATCTTGGAGGTCCTTTCCAACCTTAATGATTCCATGTTCTAATTGCTGTTATATGGTTTTAAGCAATCTAAGGACCATCACTTACCCTTTATTGTTGTGCAAAATGGCCAGTCATGGCCCAAGCAGGGACACCAGTGGCACAGCAGGGACACCAGTGGCACTGCCAGGAGCTGCTGGTGGTTGTGGCACCCCCTGCCCATGTGGGCTGCACACTAAGGAGTTTCCCTGTAGACCCAAGGCACTGTTCCTCCATCCTAAGGATTCATTCCCAAATGAAGGCGCACATCACTTCCCTAGTTATCAGGAATTATCAGCCTTCCATACCTACAAGGAGCTTACAGGAAGGGTGAAGAAGGACTTTTCACAAGGGCATGGAGTGACAGGGCAAGGGGCAATGGACTTAAGCTGATGGAGGACAGGGATAGATCAGATACTAGGGAAAAACCCTTCCCTGTGAGGGTGGTGAGACCCTGGCACAGGTTGCCCTGAGAAGCTGTGGCTGCTCCATCTTTGGAAGTGTTCAAGGACAGGTTGGACAGGGCTTGGAGCAACCTGGGATAGTGGAAGGTGTCCTTGCGCATGACAGGGGGTGGAACAAGATGAGCTTTAAGGTCCCTTCCAACCCAAACCATCCTGGGATTCTATGATTCTATAAGCACAGCTGGCTGTAGAAGCTGCCCAGTGGTGCTGCTGGGCATTCCCTGCTTTTTTATCACTCAGGAGGATGGTGGCATTTCACCATGATAATGGGCAGTAACAAACAACTCGGGTTCTTTGCTGCAGCCCTGCATTTGCACTAGTCCTGAACCAGCTGCATCCTTCATAAACACCTTCCGAGGAAGAGCCCTGCGTGCTGCCAGGAAACCCAGCAATGGATCGTGGTGCAGGACAGCAGTGCCAGCCCAGAGCTGTGACATGGAGCAGTGTGTGTGGGGTGGTGGCTCATCACCCACCCAGGCTGCTCATCCTCGACGGCTCCTGCTCCCACCAGGGTGAGAGAACACTGCAGCTACATGGAAAACCAGAGATTAAGGGGCTGTGGGGTAAGGAAGCCCTGAGATGCTGTTGGTTTTTAATTATTTGAAGCATGACCAAGAGAGCTGCTGCCAGAAGAAAGGAGGGATGGTCTGACCCCACAGCAGGAGTATGGATGGTGTTGGCATTTTGCATCAGGGCTGCTACATTTGTAGGACTATCAGATATCCCTTTCCATAGGGGCAGATGCTCGTTTTTTATGAGCTATTTAAGACACTCTCTCTGGAAGTTTTCTTATTTTTTCCCTGTCTGAACCTCATAAACTGAGCTTCTGCTCTACAGAGATAAATTTGATTTATGTAAGAAACATTCTCAGGCACAGTGGGCTTTGCCTTAAACCCCGTATCTCGTTGTTCAGTGTTGCTGTGGCTTAGCTTGGTTTATTTTCTATCCTCTAAGTGGTGAATTGAACTTTCAGAAATGAATGGTTTGGTTTATCTGATTTAGCATCTAGAGCAAAGCACTTTTGCATCAAATAAATGCAGGCAGTGGGAGACCCTCCAGACGCTACAGTATTCCAAACAGTTTCAGCACCGGTTTCAAGACCAATTAAGTTACCCATGCCTGGGCAATCCTGAGTGCTCTGAGATCACAAGCTTTTCACTTCCAGGGAGGGTTTTGAGGGGGTGAGGAGCACGCTGAGCTGTGGCAGGCACAGCACCACCGTGGCTGGGCTCGTCCTCCGTTGCATGCAAGGGTCTGGAGGTCACCGGCTCTGAGTGCTCTCATCTTGTGTAGCATCTGTGAAACATCCATCTTTTTCTATTTTTGCAATGTATAAAAAGAATAGAAGTAGAAAGCAGCCAAAGTCGAACGTGCCCCATCACTTCCAACTTCATGAAAGGTTCTGTGGGAAAAGGGACGAGCAATTCCAGAAAATGGATCAGAACATCAGTGAAGAGGCTCCGCGGGAGTAAATCCAAGAGAAGTCTGGAATTAGTGACATTTAGAGCTGGAAAACACAGCACAGCGTCCAAGCTCAGTGACAGAGGGGAAGTGTGGAACACACCAGACCAGACAAATCTCTCTCTGTGAGGTGAGGGGCAGGTGGGCACAGAGAGGCCGGTGGGGTTGTGGGGTCCTGGGCTGTCCCCAGCCTTGGGACCACCTGACCAACCCTGCAGCAGTGCCATCCCTCGGTACCAAACAGCAGCAGTTGCACACATGTCCTGTGGCAAGGGTTTTCTATCAGGTACTGAAAGATTTTTCCCTAATGAGTCCAGAGGATAAGTTGATTTTTTTGAGGTGGGCAGACTGGGTTGCCCAGCTGGGGCCCATCTGGCCCTGTCCAACTCTGGGTTGGATAGGTTTGGGGAAAATAAACTAAACTGGTTTGGGTTAACTAACCTCCAGCTCTGCCTTGCAGTTACAGAAGAAGAAAATACTTTTTTTCCCCCCTGCTAAATCTGACAGATTATTTGATATTTTCTTCCATATTTTTCTAAAGGAGAATGCAAAAATCTGTAGAGATATCAGAGGTTCCTGTTAAACTTCTCCAGAGGAACGCAGAAAATCTCAATGGTTATGAGCCCAGCACCTCTGTGGTAGTCACAGGAAGTCTCAGAGCATTACAGATGTATTCAAAAGCATAATAATGGAAGGAGTTTTCTACACGCTGTAACGTGGGAATGCATCAAACATGGAAAAATCGGACTAACTGTCCTTTGACCTAGAAGAAATGCTGAAAATGTAAGTAAGCTCTCAGCTATGTACAGACGTGATCCTAATCCCTCTGGAAATAATGTGAGCATTTCTGCTGACTGGAAAAGACTTCAAAAGAGCCCACCAGCTGCAGCTGCAGCCTCGTGCTCCTCACCTCACACACACTTCATTGCTTCAGAAATCACCGCGTCTCACAGCTACCCCAGAGCTAATGAGGCAGATTCTGAAGGCTGGCTGAATCTAAAGAAAACTTCAGAGGGGAAAAAAAAATATATATACAGAGTTAATTTGAGGGTTGGTATGTCAGGCTTCCCCAGCTGGAGTAGCAATTCCCCCTCAGTACAGCACAGAGTACTGATGGAGCAGGAACAGGTCATGGGGAGCACTGACCTGGCTCTGGCCCCCTGGGCAACTCCTCTGTTGGCACAACGTGACCTGTGAGTGTTGCAGAGGAAACCTCCATCTGCAGGAGATGGACCATGGGCAGGAGTACACGACACCAACAGGAATATACAATGGTCAGTTCACCCCCACGGTGCTGAAGCCACGGGATGGAGTTCCAGAGCAGCCCTGGAAGAGCAGCCAGGGTTGCCTCCATCTGCCTGGTGGAGCCAAGCAGTAACTGAACATCCCATTTGTGTTTTCCTGATTTCTGTTCCTCTTTTTCTGTTTCATCAGAAGTCGTTGTAATTCTGTATTTCTGGAGTGACTGAATGCAGAGCTTCCAGCACTTTCTGGACAGGTGAGGCACATAGCCAAGGGTGGCAGACATGGGAGCCCTCGCCCTGGCAGTCTCCACACTCCCCTTCCAGCCCCACCAACCCCGTGAGGTGCCACCTGCAAAGTCATTCAGGAAGAATTTTGGGAAGAATTTCTTCTCAGAAAGTTTGTCAGGCATTGGAAGGGGCTGCCCAGGCAATGACTGGACGTGACACTCAGTGCTCTGGTCTGGCTGACAAGGTGGTGATGGGTCACAGGCTGGACTTAATGATCCTGGAGGTCTTCTCCAAATTAAATGATTCTGTGATTCGCACACTTAAAATTAAAAGCACATGATAATTACATTACATCTACATTACGGTATACGTAATTAAAAAATTACAAAAGGTGGATTCATGGGTGACATCTAATAACATCCAGGGAATAAGCTGACCTCCCAAAGATTCTTCTTGCTACTCACAATGAAGTTGTCATATGGGGCCAGGCCATGCCCCAGCCTGGCTTCTGCAGGAAGGACTCCCAGCCCTCTGCCCATGTACCTCGCTGCTGCTGCAGCCCTTACACAACAAAAGCCTCCCGCAGAAACAACACAGTTTCAGGGAAGCAGAGTGTTCAGCTGCTGTAATCACTCTAATTACTTGAGACGTTTCCTTTCTCCCTTCCCTCCTGCACCCTCCTGGGCCCTTTTGCCTTCAAATCAGCTACAGAAACAAAGTAATTTGATCAAGGAAGAGGCTTATTAACGCATCGGGGAGCTCAGCAGCACAAGAAAACAGAACCCAACAAGGTCCTTCCTCCCCATGTCCTGACAGACTGAGCGCCCCCCGCACGGCACAGGGGGTTTCTCTGGTGGGGAGGGGGAGGAAACCTCAGCAGCCTGTGGTTTAAAAGACCTCCCTCAGTCCTCTCCATTTCAGCTGAATTCCTGTCCATAAGGAAATGGTCTAGAGCTTGTTTTTGGGAGTTATTTCCTTTTTCATCCAGCACTGATGCTGACACAGGGACTGGCTGCTCAGGTCTCAACCTATTGCTTTATTTCAGCTTTATCTGATGAAAACAAAATGCTGCAGCCCAGTTCTGTTGCTCAGGAAAGACAAATTGCAGTCCAAATGCATGCGTGACCTGCTGGTCAAGATGCTTGTTTTAGTGTTTTACGGTCATTATTTATTGACCAGCTGTGAGATTCAGATCTAGTCCTCTGAGCTCTCTAAGCTGGGCTGGAGCTCACAGGAGCTTGGACACAGACACGGTGCAGCCGTGGGGGTGCAGAGTCTGCCCCCCTCTCTGTGAACTGCAGCAGCCTCATTTCAGCATCACTGCTCAGGTGAGAGAGTCTAAATGTTTCAGGTTCAGCTCAATACCCGATTGTGTGTGAAGTGCTTACACCACTCTCGGCTTCCTGAGAGCTGCTCAGGCCTGAGTCACCACAGGGTTCCCTCCTGACCTGTCCCTGGTGGCTTTGCACCCTTATAAAGCTGCTTCCAGGCAGCCTGAATCCAGCCAAAGGTACGTCCTTCCTCAGGGAGCTGGTATTCCTGACATCTTTGCTGCCCAGCCACAAGAAGAAGCTGCAGATCCAGTGAGTAATTCCTAATGGGAGCTGTTGGACCTGAATTAATGTGGAATATACTCACACATGTCACAGTGCCACATTCAAGGCTCATCCCAGCTGACAGCCAGGCAGGATTGGGCCCAGGAGGGGCAGGAGGGTCCCAGTGCACCAGGAGTGGCACAGAGTGATCCCAGGACTGGGGGAACAGGAATAGCAGCAGATCCCCATGGGGAGCCAGGACTGACCCATCGGGGTGCAGGAGGTACAGCCAGGCCCTTCACAGAAAGGAGGGAGCAGCTCAGCACCTTTGTGCCAGGAGGAAGCCCCTTTTCCAGCCGGGAAGGTGCCGGCTCTCAGGGCCTGGGATTCTCATGGCCAAGCGCTCGGCTTAGCAAGATTTATCCGCTCTCTGGGGCTTAATATTATATTTCACTCTCAAAGTTCAACCTACTGCCTTCAAAAAATAAAACAAACTCTTATTCAACGTGGGAGATTAATCTGTAACACAAAATATTTAATTAATCCAGTGAAATTTCATTTCATGGGTACTTGCATTTGTGCTGTGATAAGCAGTAGCTGAAGATCAGTGATTCACCAACTACTGCCGACGACAAAGGAATCGCTCGTCTACATCGCAGTCAAGCATAGCAAATACCCAAGTAGTATTTTGGCAAGGTCTGTAATGTTTGCTGTATTAGTCCTGTACATGAATAATTTACAGCTAAAGGTCTGTCTCGTTGCCATCACCAAATCAAAAGCCATTTGCTCTAGTTATGATATCACAGTGACAGCTTGGCTCAGACAGTTTCCACACTGCCAGCCTATGGATTTCACTGAGTGTAAGGGATTTCTCTTACACATTAAGCAAAAATAAAATTAAAAGAAGCATTAACAGTATCTGGGACAGAAGCTCATGTTTGATTACAGTTCAATCATGGTTCAATGACCAAAGGATGAGCTGAACTGAGACACCTCATCACTGTGAGAGCAGCCCTGGGCTATCCCGTCCTCCCAGCACAGCTGCTGGGATTGGGGTCACCCTGTGGTAGGCAGTGGGTGCCTAGGAGGGCTGGGGCAAGGACACAGATGGGGGCAGTGTCAGGGAGAACCCCGGGACCCTGCCAGCCCATGGGACAGGACAGGGAGCTGCTCCACCACGCCACATGCTGCCTCTGGCCACGCTCCCACTTATTGCAGCGAGTTTGTCATTGGGAAAGTATCACAAATCCCAAACCAGTGGAGTCAGATCCTCATTTACACATTAAGCCTTTTTATATCTCTCTTGCTGCATACGAGTGCCATAAAACAAGCAGCAGTGTGATTTACTTGCGTTTCAAGGCCCCTGTACAGAGCCAAAATGATTTATGGGGCCCCCGTGCACATGACCAAGAGGCCCTTAATATTTAACAGCTGTAAAAATCCTGCACGAATGCTGCACGTTCCCGAGGCAGCTCTGGCCCACAAACAGATTAAGGTAACTCTGCATACACTGTGCCTGGTCAAATATTAATCATTGAATAATTTATCCTGTGAATTTATTTTGTTTTAAAAAAATCATTCAACAGATAAATTTGCCCGCTCCAGTGCAAATACATATTTATGATATGGTTATTGGTCTAATGTATGTTTTCTGGTATCCTCGTTTCAGGATATACATAATAGGAGTCAAATCCATCCCTAGGAAAAGGAAGGGCGGAGAGCCCAGCAGAAGTTTTCTATGCAGGGCTACGCTTGGCTGAACGGCGCTGCCTGCACCAGGGAGCTCTGGAAATGAGCACTTGCAGTCTCTTTAAATATTGATGGCTTGGCTGGAACTGTTATGAAAGCACTGGGGAGAGCACTGGGGCTGATGGAAAAGCCCCAACACGTGGAGCAGAGCACACAGGAATCCCGGCAGGGCTGGCTGGTACGTGCTGTTCTCAGCACCCGCTGGCCCGCACCCTAAATGAGCCCCTGCACATCTGAGCCCCAGAGGATCTGAGCTCCTGCCCCCAGCACATCCCAGCTCCACTCTGGACTCCACAAAACAGTGGTGTGGAAGTTAGAGTAGGGAACAGGTACCCACAGAGGTAGCTAAAGGTATTTGTTTCCCAGCATCTTCCTGGCTCTCAGGAGGATGAGGATCTGATGGCACAGAGCATAGCCAGCCCTGGCCCTGGAGAGCCCCTCAGGGGAGCCCCTCAGCCTGGCTGGGGCTCATGGCTTCATGGGGGCCAGGCCAGGTCTCATCCAAAGACATCCAGCCAACATGTTCCCATCACACAGCCTGATGACTCCCAGGATTTTAGGGGAGCAGTGCTCACACCAGAATTGCACTGCTCCCTTCCCAAGTCCTCACTTGGGAACCCCCCTTAAAACATCTTGATGATGAACTGAAGGAAAAGCTGTGAGATTTTGGCACTCATTAACATCCTGGGAAGAGCAGAGTCAGCTTGGAGTCTGTGCTGGAGAGTGAGTCTACAAGATCCTGTAGCACATCTGAAACGTCACGTAGACGAGCCCAAAGGGACCAGTGCTCAGGCTGTTGCTGGAAACAGCTTGTGCAGGCAGCTAAAAGCAGATAATGCCTGCACTGTGAGATGCACACTGCCGTGGGAGTCTGAAAGCACAAATCTGGGGGCCTTTTAGGGACAGAAAATTCATATGGGAAGCGAGTCCTGAGTTCAGGCTGGGCTTCCTGCTCCCTGAATCCCAGCACTGCCCCACTGCCTTACAATCATTACCTGCGGAGTCGTGCTTGATAATTGCAAAGTGCACACAAAAGGGGATTAAAGAAGGCAACACAACTGACATTTCTTGATTAACCTTAGCCAGGCATCAAATTAGGATCACCAGAAGTTCCACACTAACGAGTGAGAGCTGGGCTGTGGCATTTCCAAGCCCTCCTGCAGCCCATTGCTCGAAGATTTCACCAGAGATTCCAGGTTGGCCACTACAGCCACGCACTGTGGGGGCAGGTCAGCTAACCCAGCAAAGGAATGGCTGAGGAGCTTGGCCAGCAGGATGGGCAGGTCAGTTTTTCCATCTCTTCTCCACCATGGAGAGGCACCGTCATTGACAGAAATACCCTGATTCACACAGGGTGTGTTGGGTGCAGAGCAGTCACTTTAATGACCCTAAAATGGCACATCCACCGTAAGCACTGTGAATACACCACTAGAGCAGCTGAGGGGAGGTATTTCTAGCACCTCCCTCGTCAGCTCACTGCGTCACAGCTGCAGCTCCTGCCCAGCTACGGGTTGTGTGGGAGACAAAAACTCTGTGAAATACATCAAACTGGAAAAGCAGGACTGAGGCTTTAACCAGGACTGACACCTCAGCTAGGACTGACACCTTAACCAGCACTGCTGCAGTGATGCTTGCATCCCCTGCATCCCATTCAGCCCCTACATCCCCTCCAGTCCCTGATTCCAGCCCAAAAGCCAAGGACAAATCCAGCAACCATCTGAATGCATCAGCATATCCGAGCTTCCTGCCTGCTCTGAGCCAGCCAGCGCTGCCACTCCGGATCGATCGCCTGAAAACCCCTGTCTGAATCCTGACAACTCCTCTGTGTGCCTCCAGACAGGATTGGATCCATAGCCAAGGGCAACCTGGCTTTGTTTTAAAAGTTTTTAAAGTTGCCTCTGATTTTTAAATCAGAGCAATTGATTACTGAACCAAAGCCCTCAGGCCCCCTTGGCTCAGCTGTTCTGCTCTCCCCATGACAGCCTGCAGCAGGATGTTCCCTGTTCTTTGGGGCTGATCCCTCATTCCCCTTACCTCCATGCTGCTTCTGGGCACTGCCCCTCACATCTACAGGTCACCTCGGGTCCCCCCTCAGCCCCTGTCCCCCAGCAGATCCTGTTTTGCAGCACTGCCCAGCATGAGCACTTCATTCATGCTCAAACTGAGCAAAACCCAGCACAAACAGCTTCCCCTTGCTCCCAGGGCACCAAAACTCCCACAGAAATAATTAGTTAACTTATTTTCATTTCTTCATTATGAGGTGGTGGTTGTTGTTTGGCAACACTGAGATTTTCATTTGGAGCAAGATTTTTCTGTCTTAGGTTCACCCTACACTCATCAGACCTTCTCTAAAATCCCCCAGTGACCCTTCACACAGGAGACGAATCGCCAGGCAGGGGTGACATTCTGCAGGAATGGGAGATTTCAGCCACACTCAAACAGGGGGGTCAGAGAGGTCCCTCATCAGAGCAAAACATACCCTGGAAGTGGATCCCAACTTCCCATTAGCAGCCTGAGCTACTTTGGAATTTAGATCAGTTGGGATTTGAGCTGTGAGCATTGGACACCTCCTCGTGCTTCCTCATGTGCCACACACAGCTCAGGTGACCCTGCTCAGCTCCTCTCTGAAAGCCCAGACAGCAGGAGCTGGACTTCCAGCTACAAAAAAAGAAGTTTAAATTTCTAGTAAACTGAGAGTGATCTTCCATCACAGCAATGAGCCTGACATTCTTTTAGGAGAACATAAACTTAATTTTAAAACATCTGGGAAATTCCATTAAGTGATTTATCCTGTAACTGATGAAACTGCAATTTACTTCAAAGCCCCAACCAGCATTACAGCCAGTCTTGTGAGCTCAACAGTACAATATTTGACACTGAAAATTATTGTAACAGCAGATAGTTTCAGTCTCCAACTAGCCTGATGTGGTAGATCTCGTTATGGGCGAGCAGCAGCCAATCCTCTGGGATGGGCACACTCAAGGCACCACAAACTGCTTTTAAGTGCAGTGAGAGGAGTGATATAGATTCAGCCAGGGAATCCCAGGTGAACTAGCACCATCCTGCTCCATCCCAGCCAGCTCTCACCTCTCCACAACCTTCTCCTCAGAGCAAAGAGCTAAATATAGCGATCACCTGCAGCCTCTCCCCTCTGCGCTCCCCTCTGCGGCACCACAGGCGGCCGGAGGATTGTGCTGGGATTAAGGTTGGGAAAAGAACCCACTGTGCTGCAGGAGCTGCTCTGTGCTGCTGGCCCAGCTACAGCCCCAGGCAGGTCCTGGGCTCCAGGGAATCCAGAGCAGGAGAAATGTCCATTCCCAGCCAGCACATGCTTAATTACTGTCCAACTGCCTCTTGCAGTAACTGGCGACTAAGATCCTTATTGATCTAATTAGCAGCAAGAGAAGAAAATTCTGCTTTTTTGTTGTGTTGGGGATTTTTGTTTCTGTTTTTAAAGGGCTGTTGGCTGGTTCCAGGTCCCAGCTGGAGCTCTGATAGCTCCATACTGGCACGTGGGCAGCAGGACGAGCTGGCCCCAGAGCCCGACATGTGGATCCATCACAGGCAGGTGCCCTGGGCAGAGCTCAGCACCACACACAGCCCAGGGCTGGGCAGAGCACGCAGGATCTGCCCAAACAGGACAGTCCTGAGTGAGGGCTGTGGGATCTGGTTCCTCCTGCAGAAACTGCCTTAGTGAACAGCCTCGGTCCCAGTTTCAGGCTATGACCAAGCTGGATGAGACCAGAGGAGACCCAAGGATTTACACCCACTCTGTGTTTCCTCCCGTTATCCTCAAACAATGCCTGGGGCTGTTCCAATGTACACACTGCCTCCTCCACACCCCCCACCCCCCCAGCAATCCTGGTGTGCAGAGAGCAGGAAGGGAGCAGCGAGGGGATCTGCTCCCACCCTGTGCCCTGCCAGAGGGATTCACGTCCAGCAAAGAATGCTAAATGGGCAAAACATACCACTGCCTGGAAATGTTTAGTTTGAAAAAAGGATGAATGGAGGAGGGAAGGAAGAAGAAATATGTTGTTGTATGGTGTTTGTTTATCTTCTGAAAGGAAACAAAGACTTCCCGGGACTGAATAGCTCAATTAAGCGCTTGCTGGAGTGACAGATTTACTGCTTGCTCAACAAATACATCTCAAACCAGAGGCAGAAACAGAATGAAAGAATTAACAGAGAGATCAGGAGAGCCTCAGATAACCCAGGACAGGATCCACCTGCACAGGCACCAGGAGCTCCTACAGAGTCAGGTCAGATGATTTGTTCTGCAGCTCTGCATCCCTGGGAAGGAAGAAGAGCCCTCAGGAGATGACACAGCTCTGCAGCCCCTGCTCAGCTGGCAATCCCCAATGAACCCCCACAGTCCTGCACAGGCCAGGGATCCTCCACATAAGGATTTCAGCCAAGGCTTGTTCTATCATGTTAAAATTTCACCTCCAGCTGCTCTCCTGGAGACATTTTCCTAAAAACAATGCCAAAGCAATTACTTTCTGTTTTCCTTTTCATCAGTTACTCCTTATTCCCAGCCTGGGGATGGGGCTGTCATCAAGCACACCGCGCTGAGCACCTGCCAAAATCTGGGACAGATGATGAGTCCTTGTCTCTCTAGTCACACGTGGGGCAGAGCCCAGCCCTGCAGCTACACACTCATGAACACTCAGGTATTAAATAAATAACCAGGTAGTGATTTAAACCTCAAAAATTAGGTGCAATCCTTCAGTTCAACAGGAAGCACTGGAACGTGTGTCCCTCCAGGAGCAGCAAGGAGTGCACTTTTTATTATGGGGACTCTGCTGAACAATGATCTGCTCCATCGAGGAGGGTTTTGATGAAACCAGACAGAGGATCACCTACATGAGTTAAGGTGAAGCTGTTCCCAGCCAGGCTCTCTGGCAGGCAGGTTTTGTTTCAGCCAACCAGTAGCAATGGCAGGAATTCAAGATTTGCAGGTGCCCAGATAGAAGCTCAAACCCTCCTGTTACCAAACTTCCCTGCTATTATGGCAGACAAATCCCTATCCCTCCCTCAGCGCCCAGACTGAGAGGATTTGTGGGTTTTCCGTTTCAGGCAGATTTTGAAAGGCACAAAAGCCCATTGTGTGTGAAACTCCCGGTGATAAGCAATGACAGTTGGGTCCTCATCAATCATTATGTACTCAGAAATCTTCACTTTTGTGATTAACATATTGTTTCTTTGGCTCTCCTCTTGATTAACAGGAATCACAGAGAAACACTCACACATCCTATCATTACTGACTCAGGGAGCTCTGCAATTACAAATTTTAATTAATATCCTGGTTCATTTCAGGGAAACTCTGGGTTTTAATTCTACTTTTTTGACGACCAAATAGCAGCCATGGCATGGATTGAGAGCTTTTCTCCTACAGCCTGGGGAAAGGGCAAATGAGAAAGAACATCACTCAGGCAAACTTTTTTCTTTTTTCCAAAACCTCTTTTCTTTTCCAATCAAAAATTCTGAATTTAACCCAAGCCAAGCAGTGATCTATTTCTCTCACTCATGTTGCAAAAGGCTCTTTTTGTGCAGCAGAAAAAAACTCCATTTGCAGTTTTTGGAGAGGTCACCATGACAACTCTCCAAAGTCATTCTTCCAAGACATCATGAGTAATCTACAATCTGACCGTCACACCATGTTTTAATCTGGTTTGCAGTTATGTGGCACAAGGGTCACAGAATCACAGAATCGTTGAAGCTGGAAAAGACCTCCAAGATCAACTCCAACCTGTGACCAATCCCCACCTTGTCAACCAGACCAGAGCACTGAGTGCCATGTCCAGTCATTCCTGGAACACCTCCAGGGATGGTGACTCCACCAAAAAGTGGGTTCATGTGGATCTGGGACCTGGTCTGGGCCTTGACCAAATGTGGTGTGGCATTAACCTGGCTGCAGGTGAGTGTCTCTGAATGTGGGTTTTAAAGCTGAGCCTGGCCAGGACCTGGGTGATGCCACAGCTCCCACACCTAAAATGTCCTCCATCTTGGACCATTCCCTTTTTATTTTATACTTTCTCTTCACTCTCCTTTTGACAGCAGACTTTCTCTTCAGCCTGTTCCTTCTCTGATGGAAGAGGGGTGCCGCGGCTGGGAGCTCTGCCCGCAGAGCTCTGTCCCCACACTCGGGTTGCTCCCAGGGCACTTGAAGGGTGCCTGCAGCCATCACCAAGCACAGGATCCTCCTCTGAGCCACACGCTACAGCTCAGCTGTTCTTCAACCTGCTCAATATTCTGATTGCACCCGGATGCCATGAAAGGAACAATCACACAAAGCCCATCGCGCACCAGAGCGCGAATCACAAACAGGAATTTTCCTGCCATTAAAAACAAAACGGTGCTGGAAAGTGCTTTGGAAGAGGGTCGTAAGGTAAGATGGGAACTATGTTATTTTTGTAATAGGGGAACATTTCTGTGGGGAAATATGAAATGCTTTCAGCCTTGAAATGTCTGTCTTTTTTTTTTTTGCCAAGTCTTCCTAATGAAAAATGATGAACAGTCTTAACTCTGAGCAGCCTCCTGGCTGTACAGGTGAAAATGACCCATTGCCAAGTTCCCAACCGAGGGTTGTCAGTGCTTTGGATCCCATTTGTCCTGCTGCAAAATACAAATCAGGGAAGTTGCATTTGAGGCATTTCTGAGATTTGGAGAGAGATTTTTATCCTAAACAAGAAATAAGTCAAGCAGCCACTGAAGCTACAAGTGACTTGACATGAGGATCCACTTTACCATCAGCCTGCAGGTGTTTCCCCTAACCACATGCCTTTGCCTTGGAAAACAGTAAGGCGCTTGGAAAATAGACAGGATCCCTCAGCTCTCAGGGGTCTGCTGCTGCTCTTCTTCCCCTGAGCAGCCCAGGGTGGCCGGGGCAGAGGTGCCCATTCCCCCCTTGAGCCCTCCCTGGGTGCCAGGGCTTCTCCCCTCAGTGCCAGCTACAGCTAGTGGCATCCCTATAAACACTGGATGTGCCACCCAACACCACAGTGAAAAAGCCAAAAGCAATTACTTAACTGCTTTGATCTGTGCTCTGGTGAGATCCATGGAGCATAATTATATTCTTGCTTTAAAAAGAGTGAAGAAGAAAAAAAGGCTTTATTTTGATGTTTTAATGTTTGCTTCACAGCAATATGTGCTTAAAGGGAACTATGGTAATTTATCTTTCCAATGCCTGCTTTCTACAACGGAAAAAACAGGAATAGCTGCTGTACATTTGCATCTCATTTTTAGCTCAAGCTTCTCAACAAGGATTCAGCCAAATGAATCGGCGCAGTTTGCACAGAGAGCAGCTCAAGGAAATAAAACCTCTAGGGATGCTGACAAAAAACAGGCATTAAAATCGGGATCTGCTCTTCCATGAGGAAAGGAACCCAGCACTTGTAGCAGGATCTGAAGTTCACTGAACTCCTTCCATCAGCTCCGCAGGCTCTGGATGGCTCCCAAAGATCAAGTGATCGACTCTGGCTGAACCTGCTGGGGCCAAATTCATCTCGAGCAGCGAGACCACCCCCTCCATGGCAGAGGTTGTGAGCACAAGTCCCTTGATGGCCCTGTGACATCCCCACTCCCACCAACGTTCCAGGGAGAGCGGAGGGGGTCTGGGAGCAGCCAGGCTCCCCCAGGCCCCCGGCTTTATTCAGAGTGGCTCTCTCAAAGTTCCACCCGAGAGCACAAAAAAGCCTCCACTTTCAATTCACTCCGGAAAAAGCAAGGAATATTGGCCAGCTGCACTTTTTATGGGGAAGTTATGAGCACTGATCTTGGAGAGCTGGAAAACACGTACCAGTTTTGCATAACAATTAACTTTTATGTTTTTCAAGAGGGCTGTTCCCTTTGCTGTCTCGGCACTCCGGGCCAATCCACTGAAGCTCTGCTGCCTCTGCCTCCAGCCACGGCGATTTCCCCAGACTGAGGTTTTACTCTCTGTTTTAACCCTGCCTTTGTCTGAAGGTCACCCAGGCTCCGAGGGGGAGGTTTCAGACGTGGGGAGGACTCAGCTGGCTCTAATCCCTGGCTCCCAGGGAAGCAGAGGCCGTTAATGCAGCGCTTTCAAACCCTTCCCGGAGCCCACTTTATCTGGAAGTGCAGCAGTCTGAGAGGCTGAAAGCAGAGGTGGGGCTGATCCGGGCACTGTGGGAGCCCAACAGACCAGATTAATTAGTAAGACTGAGCTGAGATAGAAGCTTTCATCTCTTGATACGGCAAAGAGGACAGAGGAGCAGCGAACGATCTAAAAGGTGCCCATTGCCCCGGGCTGGCTTTCACTGGGCACTGCTCCCTTTGTTGCTCAGTCCTTTTGGTCTGGTGAATTCAGTCAGTCACAATGGATTGCTTATTGCATTTGAAAGAGTGGGAGGAAAAACTACTCCCAGTAACATGCCTGCAGTCAGGGTAGAGCAGTTGGAGCAGCTCCCAGGATCTCGGCTGCTTTTTTCAATCAAGGATGTTCAAAATTGTCATCTGGGACAGCCTGGCCAGTGAGGCTGTGAGTGACAGCCATAGTCAGGCAAAAAGTCATCCCACTGGTTTTATTCTAGGACAAAACAGCAACAGGCATCATGCTAAGAGTCTCCATTCACCACCTGGATATCTGGGGCACAGATGGTTACCTCCAGCATGGAGCATCTCCGTAACCCACTGCAGCAACACTCAGGTCCCAGCTGGTATTGACAGGGTCAGGCTCTTATTGTCATTTTACAAAGCACATATAAAGTCAGCAGTTTCTGAGCTCTTGGCACCAAAGCCTGTGTACTTTGCAGGGCCCCATCACCACAGCATCTCCAAGAACCCACATGGAAACGATGAGTTCACCACTGGGATCTGACTGACCCCAGTGCCTGGCTGGGAGCACCAGGCTGGTCTGGCTCATGGGGCTGCTGGCCGTGGTCACCTGGGGATACAGGGAGGTGTCACAGCAGGATTTCCCCTCCGGACCATTGCAGATCATAGAATCATAGAGTGGTTTAGGTAGGAAGGGACCTTACATCCCATCTTGCTCCAATACCCTGCCATGGGCAGGGACACCTTCCACTAAACCAGGCTGCTCCAAGCCCCATCTAACCTGGCCTTGAAAAGATGGATGTAAAGCTTTCCTTGCTTTCCTTGCAAACCCCTCACACTCAGAACAGCTTAATCAATTTTACATTGTTGTACAACATCAAATCTAGAGCACATTCCAGGAGATGACTGGGAAGACTCATGACATTTCCAGTTAATTCAGGACATGCAGGAACTGTATTGGCATCACCCCCAACTCACCATCCTGCAGGTGGAATTTTGCCATTTTTTTGAACAGAAAAGTAAAACAACACAAGCATTTAGTTTTACTAAGAAAAGCTTCAGATAGGAAAAGAATAAATCTGATTTCTTTGGGACCATCTTGGTTTTTTTCCCCAGGGCAAGATGAGGCAAGTGACACAAGCAGCTATAAATGATTCTTTTCCAACAGCACCTGTATGGCCATTTTTATCTGAGACATGAGGAAGAAGCCGCCTCAGACACACAGTATTTTCAGAGGAATATCTCAGGAGTGCTTTGAGCTAGAAATGACTACACCAGCTCCCCTCTAGCAACAGACTGCTTTCTAATTCACAGAATGCAAATGCAGATGCTGTTCTTGGCACTTAACCAAATTATTGCACAACACATTTGTTTCTAGAGGAGCAGCATTTAATACAGCAGCAATAAAAGGGAAAATAATACCTGACATCACCTGCATTTGCCTGGGTTTGTTATTTCTGCATATGACACAGTGAAGATCCTAAACTGACAGCAAACATCAGCCCTGGAGAGATCTCAGGCTGCCTGTCCTGGCAATAATGAACAGGGAGGAAAAGTAACAAGAATTTCTATGCTGTCCCAGCCTTCAGCACTGGTGTCATCCTAGGGGTCACTCTGTAGGGTGAGGTCACACAGCACAAGCCCTGTCTGGCTCCTGTGGCTCGGCCGGGAGGCAGAATGGTAAAATTAAAAGAACTGTTATCAGAGCCAGGGATTCAGAGTCTCTCCCACTTCAAGATATTTGCCTCAGGATCAAGAGGAAGACAATTAATCTGCATTAACAACACAAGAGCGGTTCTCTGGGATTCAGTTCCGACATATATTACAAATATGGGTTTTGGATCAAGGTTGGCCACACCAGCTGGGTCACAGCCCAGTGCCCAGAGCCACCCAGAGGGATCCAGGATGGTGGCAGGGAGCCCTCTCATGTGACTTTCTGCAGACCAGGAACATCTATTGCTGCCAAACAAAGAGAATTAGGAGAAAAAAAAAAAATCCACATTTTCTCTCTGCCAGAACAACTCTAAAAAAGAACCAGAACACACTTGAAAATGAGGGATTGTAAAGGAGGGTCAATATCTTGTCCCTCAATAACAAGGAAGGAGAGATGCTGTCTTTTTCCCTGACATTTTCTCTCTCTGTTCCCACTTGGTTCTCCTGATGTGGCTCTCCGTGCCCCCACAAAGCTGGGGAGCACCCGGAATCCTGCCTGGGGCAGCCCAGACCCTACAGCACCCTTTGCAGTGACCCAGCAGGCTCAGGAGGGTGAAAACATCTTTGCAAAGCTGAAATTCCTGCTTCCAAGGAGCTGAGGGCAAATGCTCCTACATCCCCTTACGCATCCAACCAGTTGAGTGGATCAGGTTTTAAATGCAAGGGTCACCTTAATTCAGCTGTAACGTTTCCCTGCTTGAACTGAGCCCATTTCTCCCCCCCAGGTTTCATCAGAAACCTCCATCCACAACCACATTCCCTGTAAAATGCCATTGGAACACCAGGGATTACTGACATGCCAACTCCTCACACAAATTGCATCTTATCAAAGAGGCATTGAAGTACATAATACAATTACTCAAAGAACAGTTTTCTGGTGGCAGAGCCAGTATTTTACATCCACCACTGAATTTATGGTTGAAGACTGAACCCTGTCAGTGAGCATCGATCTGATACATGTCCCTCCTTGGGGCCTTTTCTTCCTCCCTTCTTCTTTCAGCTCAAGCCACAGATTAATGTGTGATTGGAGTTAACAACAGGTTCATGACTCCTACTGAGATGGACAGGAGCCCTGTCAGCAACCACAGCCACACCAGCCCATCAAAACCAGCTCCTGCTTCCCAGTACAGGCAGGAGACAGTGCAGTGTGGTCCATACACTGGATTTCATCATCTCTCCCATAAACCAAAGTCAGTTAGGTGGGAAAAAACCCCCAAGATCATCAAGTCCAACCTTTGGCTGATCAACACCTAGTCAATTGACCAAAGCACCGAGTGCCACATCCAGTTGTTTTTGAACACCCTAAACATCTTGAATATCTTAAATACATCAGGGAGAGAGAGAACAGAGCAGTGCACAGGACACATCCTCAGATGGCACCAGCAGATGAGGTTCTTCAAAATCACTTACATGACATAACATGTATTTTATACATATTTTATACAGACACATAAATATGTATCTGCAGAACATGCAGATATTTTGGATTGCTGAAGACTGAAGGCTGTTTGATGCTTGTGTTCACTAAATCAACCTGACCTTTTGAATCCTTGAGGTCCGTTTCACAACCAGGACCCAGGAACTGGATGCACCTCGTTTCAGGTGACAATGACAGCAGCTCCCTGGCCTAAGGATGTGCTGGCACTTCAGTGTAATCACAGCTCTCCTCGTACAGCTCAGGACAGGCAGCCTCACCTTCCTCATTTTACTGTTGGTTAATTATACACATAACATCTAGATTTTTATCTGTTTATCCAGATTTCTGTACATACAACAACCTTATTTACCCAGACAGGTTGGTGTGGGGCACCAGTAAGCAAATATTTGTTGAGCATTATCTGAACCTTAAATGTTATTCCTAATAAAAACGTCAGCTTGAAAATCAATTAAGTCCCATGGAACCAGATTCGCAGCAGAGATGAATCGGTTTATTTCTGGGAAAGTCAATGAAGTTAAACTAATTTACACAGCTGCTAACGCCACCCTGACTCCTGAACAACAATAAATAGCCTGTGCTTCCCCCTATTTAAGCAAAAACACATTACCTATTCAAAAAGAAAAAGCTTTGCTGAAATAGATACTGAGCTTTTGGCCTAGAAGAGATTCTGCTTTTTTTCTACCCCAACAGGTCAAAACTGCTTTTTGCATTCTTTGCCTTATCTAAAATCAACTGCACTCACAGAGTCATTAAGACCTTTAAGATCACCAAGTCCAACCATCATCCCAGCCCCAACACGTTCACCACTAAACCATGTCCTTAAGTGCCACCCCCACATGTTTTTTAAACACTTACAGGGATGATGACTCTGCCACTACCCTGGGAAGACTGTGCCAGGGCTGGACAATCCTTTCCATTAAGAAATTTTTCCTAATATCCAATCTAAACCTCCCCTGGCACAACTTGAGGCCCTTTCCTCTCATCCTGTCGCTTTGTCAAGATGTCCCCTTTTTTTAAACTAATTTGTGGGGTCTGAGCCAGGAGCCTGAGCCAGGCCTGTGGTGGGTTTGCCAGTCAGGGTTCTGCAAGGAAAGAGTCTGACAAAACTACTTGTCACTAATTAAATCTAACTAAACCTCCCAAATTTTATGGCCCCCTGAGATCTCCCACACAAGTATTTCGTGCCAATTTTACGAGCCCAAATTACAAACACTGACAACGTGATTTAGGAGGATGTGGTAAATACTCCCTGCTCCTGAGGAGCGGTCCAGAGCCCAGCAGAAGGCATTAATTGCAGAGAAATCACAGGGCCCAGGCTCACTCTGTGTCAGAGTCCCCCATTTGTCCATGGATGTTGGATGGAGCAGAAACAAACGCTGACAAACACCCTTGTGGGGCACAAACCCAATGTTGCACCCACCCCAACTCCTGTATCAACCCAATTCTCCGTCTCCTGAGATGCATTTTCTTTCTGCTGTCAATGTTGTACAGAAATGAGGATGTACTGTACCATAAATATTTAATTACAGGTAGCTAATGAAAACACTGAAGTTAATCAAAACCTCAAGGTAACGTGCACAAATACAGCAAGGGACCTTTTTACATGCAAATGAAAAAATAAGACAGCAAATACTCTGGGTAAAACTTTTAATGCTGCTTAACTAAATTCATTCAGGTTAATTAAATCCTTTACAAATCATTATTTGTTTAGTGTTTTTTACAGAACACATCACAAAGCACGTCCCCCCACTGCTCTGTATCCAGCAATTACACAGCCTTTTCCATGACTCTTTTGTTTCCTATGTTGGATTTGGTTGAGCCTTCCTCAGCAAAATAGAGTTTAAATGTTTCCACATATCTCTCTCAGAAGCTGAGATAGTGACCTTGGCTTAAAAGAAGAAGAGTAAAAGGCAAAAAGGAAAAGTACAAAAATTTAAGTTCAATGAGAGACCGAAGTGGGTTTCCAGGGAATCTGCCCTTCCTGGGGGGCTGTCACAGCCCGACATCACTGTGGCCAAGAGTGGCTGTGACATGTAACATTCCTGCATTTGGGAATCCCTGATAAACAAGGGATTTAGAGGTATAAAATAAGCACATAAAATTCCTTGTTTCAGCACATCGAAAAGTCTTTAACAGACACTATTCCATGTGAATAGCCAATAAAATGACTTGCCTCAGTGCCATCAGCATTTTTGCCCCAGAAGCATTTCCCTTGCACTTTCCCCACCATTAACAAAACTGGGTTTTTTCCTCCAAAAAGCTTTTCTCCCAACAGCATTTTCTTTAAAATTTAAATTTATATCAACAGCTGTGAAAATTTACGATGTTTGCTAAGCAGAAGATCCCAGAATCAATTAAATATAAACCACAGCAACACTGATTTATCCAGTTTTAGCAATGTCAGGGCCAGGAGGGAGCCTTGGGTCTCTCCTGCTGTGTTTGTCCTGCATCCACAAAAGGTTCATCACTAGAATTTTAAGAGACATAAGAAACTGGATTTTTTTATTTCACAGTTGGGAAGTTCAGAATGAGTCTAATGGTGGGAAAGAGTAATTAGGCATTTGCAGAGAAGTCTAGAAGGGGGGGGAGATGAGGAATTTATCATACTCCTCACACCTAGACATCACCTCTGCTAGGGAAACAGGAATTTTAAACTGAGTTTAAATTCTTCAGTGGGCTACAGTACAGGTTAATGACAGCTCATGACATGAGCTGCTACATATTATTTGTGATCTTTAAACTACTTAAAATCATTTCTTGAACTTTGTTTTTACTGGGTGTGTCACTATGGTTTAGTTGACAAGGTGGTGTTTGGTCAAAGGTCGGATCTTGGAGCTCTTTTCCAGCCTCAGTGATTCTGTGATTCTATTCTATCCCAATATGAAGTGATTATCGACACACAGAACCAGAATAATTAGCACATCATTACCAATAAAATGGGGTCATCAAATAAAAGACACAAGATAATTGTATTACATAACCCCACAGCTGGAATGGCACAGAAAATTCATGGGAAATCAGTTAAGCCCATGGAGCGATTAGGCTGACTGGGACTGCGATGATGTAATTGCAGTAAACCAAAGCAAACATCCTTGTCCTTCCGTGGTGGCAGCAGGAAAGTCGCTGTCTGTAATTGGACTCTGTCAGGGAAGGAGCAGCCCCTGATCCCCGTTAACCACTCTCTGGCATAAACCCACTGCTCTCGCAGCCCAACGTGCACCAAACGCACGTGGAAAATGAATTGATGAGGATATTAATAATTACCATCTTCTCAGCAAATTCCCTGAACATGCAATTATTTCACCCTGAAACGCTCCTGAGCAATCAAAGACAAGATGGAGAACAAAGCATTTAGCAAAAAATTGTGTAATCAAATAATTATTTATACCGTAATTGGCACTGAAAAAACCCGCGTGTGCGGGGCGAGAGAGGCAGCGCGATAACGCCAGCGCTGCACAGCCCAGCAGCCACACGAGCCTGACTGCAGCCACCCCCCAGGGTCGCTCAGCCCCCTCCCACACCATCCCGCCTCCTCACAGCCTGTGCCCACATCCCATTTGTTTTGCTCATTAGGGAGCAGCCAAGCGGAGCCAGCGGGAGCCGGGCTGGGATCAGCAGCGCCAGGCAGAAAGGATTGCTGCTATCTTAGGATATGCTTCACTGGAGCCTCTTCAGAAAGGGAACTTCACCAAACAAGAAGATAAATCGCTCCTGCATGCAGGCGGGCACTGCTGGCTGCCCATGGACACGAGCCTGACTTGAGTCAGTCGGGAATTCAGACCCTAAAACTGCACCAAATGACTTGGAGCATCCAAAAGCATTACATTTGTGGTGTGCATTGAAATAGAAGCACTAAACCTGAAGCCCCACTGTTGCAACTCTCCAGGGAGAGCAAGAGTACAGCCCTGCCGTGACGGCTCACCTTGGATCAGGGAGAAAAAAAAAAAAAGGAGGGAAGAATTTGCCTTTAGCAATCAGGTTTGCATCTGCATTTCCCCCACCTCACACAGGTTGTTGCACTGTCATCTTCTGCCACCTCACCAAGCCAGGGCTTCCAGAGAACCTACAAGACCGAAGCAGCTCACAGGTTCATGGTTCTTGGTGCTCAAATGTTTGTAAATGTACTGTCTTGGTTTTACTCCAAAAATAACTTGGAGTCAAAGCAAACTGGGACTTTGGAGGCCCTGGGCAATGCTGGTGGGAAGTGACTCAGAGCCCCAGCAGCAGAGAGCACAGTGCCTGGGGGGGGGGGGGTGGTCTGACCACCCAAATCCAGCTCGATGCAGCTGCTAAAGTACTTGTGATTTTACCTGCACAAGTGTAAATCCATACCAACAGTTCTGTAGATACAAGCAAACCCCTCTCTGCAACAGAACAGGTGGGTGTGGATGAAAGCGATGAACGGCTGCAGACCACAAACACAACACCAGCTCTTCCTAAAAGGCAGCTTTTATCGGGTTTTGTCGGCCTGTAGAGCCACTTCTGCAACTCACTCTTTCCCCCAGCTTCCTGAGCCAACCACTCCCCTGCTCACAACATGCTCCCAGCACACACACATGCTGCTTGTCGTTTCCCTGTTACTCCAGCCGCTCTCACTTGTTCTTTTTTTTGTGTGGTGAAAAGAGAAATAAAGTGGAGCCAGTAGGTGCAGACCAACCCTCAATGCTCTCTTCTTTCTCTAAAAAGAGCTTTTTTTCCCCCCATAAGCAGGAAGGTATCAGCGCCCATAAAATGGAAACACTAAAAGGCTGGTGGAAATTGGGAGATATACGACTGCAGACATGCTGGGAGTGTCTTCATGTGCAGAACTGCAGCGTCCTAAGCACCTGGTCCAGGAGCCAGATAAATCACAGGCTGAAAGATGAGCTCAGGGAAGTGACTTTATGGAGGCAAGGCAGGCAGAGGAGATGGCCCATGGCAGGCAGAGGAGATGGCACACCAAGGACAGAGGAGATGGTCCACAAGGCTTAGGGCACAAGGGGTGTAAGGAGTGTGGGAAGGGCAGCATAACAACACATCCCTCATCCTGCAGCAAAGACTGCCGAGCAGAGCCCAGAATCCCATTATGTGCACGTACCTGCATTATCCTGGGATGGATTACACTTGACAAAGTGCATTTCTACATCTCTTCAGCTCCTTTCAGCCTTGACACACAACTCCCAGCATTACCATCACCCACGATGCTTCCCACGGGCAACATACTGCTCTTATCATTCATGCTTTGCACTGATGCCACAAGCAGGAACAAGAAGGAAATCACAGGAAATCACCTCATTTAAACAGAAAATAAGTTTAAGAAAATCTATTCTCACTTTAGGGCTGGATCATCACTGCTCTGTGAACAGAGTTTGTGTGTGTAATTATGGTAGCCATAAACATCAGAGCAGTAACTGCACATGGTAACAAGCTCTTCTGCCCAGAGAGGCAGCTCTGGGCATGGCAGTGGGACAGTCAGGCATTGAGGACTCAGTGCTGGGCTCAGAACACACAAAGACCTTGAGAACGTGCCAGGTACACGTGGGTGAGCATCACACCGTGCCTGTGTAACCCTCCATTCGGGTCAGATCTGTCCCACAGTGGCCCAGATCTGAATCTGGAATCATTCTCCTTGAAGGCTTTAGTGTAATTTATTTAGAATCTGATTCTAGATCTGAAAAGGCCATTCCTGCCACCAGACAGCTCAGCCCCACTGACAGCCAAGGGCCTTCCCCACAGTCCAGCACTACATACAAACACAACCATTGGTGCATATGTGGATGCAGGTCAGGGCTCAGAAACTCTTCATTCCCCTGATCCTCAGATCATCTGTTCCACTCTTTTCCCTGTGTTATACCTGCACTTGCACAAGTCTCCTCACTGGTGACATCAGTCAGCCTGGACCATTTGTTCTGAACCATATGTACAAAATAGCTTATTTTTCACTATCATTACTATCCTGTTTCAGAGGAATGTATTCATATAGATATATTAGTTATTAAAATTATTATTCCATTTAAAATCTTATCAATAACCCAGGGTTAGAAGAGGACTGGTGTCAGGGGAGGTAAATGGAGGGCAGCACACCCTTCCATCTGCTGGCACCAGGGCAAGATGCTCCATTGGAAACTGCTGAAGCAACTGATTTGTGGGACTGAGGGAAAAGGCAGCACCCACGTGGTGGAACTGGAGCTGGTTGCAAACAGCACCTGCTATTTCTGGGTGTGACTCTGCAGCAGCACCATGGTACCAGTTCTATGAACTCGACTGTCAGTGCTTGCCTGGCCCCACGTTCCCAGGGCAAATGTCAGATCAGGGGACAGGGATGGCAGGACTCACAGCACACCCAGCCCCTGTCAGGGTCAGGAGTAAAAGTACCAAAAAGCACGAGGAGGGGACTGAGGAGCTTCATGCAAAAAGCAAGCCTCAACTTTAAGGGGCACTATTGCAAATCTGTTGATGTCCTCAAGGCCCTTTTAAGCATAAGAGCTACTGTGCTGTGTGTGGCCTTTCCAGAATACCAGTTAACAGGCATTGATTTTTGGGTTTAGATCCATTTGCCCTGAACACTTGCTTGGGTTATAAATGCAAATAAAAACAGAAGTGAAAGGGAAGACAGTTCTGTGGCTGCTAAACAGGGGACGTGTTCACCTTCCTTGTATTGAGCTGGGCTCGTCTGAGATGTTGTGTCTGAACTGAGGTGTAACACAACACCCACAGTCACTGCTTGGGGACACCAGGCCAGGGACCACATCCCAGGGCTGCCCCAGCCCAGGTGAGGCAAAGCACATGCACTGCTGTTCCCACCACAGTGCCCAATCCCTGGGGAACCCAGGGATCCTTAGTCCATGACATGCAGATTAACCTGTCACAGCCAGGACTTGCTGTCCTGTCTCACACTATCTCTCAGGAAGCAAAGGGACAGAGAAAAAAGCACAGAATTGTACAGGTTGGAAAAGAGCTCCAAGATCATAGAGTCCAATCTACAACCAATCACCGCCTTGTCAGCCAGCCCAGAGCACTGAGTGCCACATCCAGTTGTTCCCTGAACAATTGCAGGGATGGTGACTCCACCACATCCCTGGGCAGCCCCTTCCAATGCCTGACAAACTTTTCCATGAAGAAATTTTTCCTTGTGTCCAACCCATCCAAAAGCTCCATAAAGCCCAGAAGCAGACAAAACACGCTTGCACCAGCTCAGCATCATTCCTTAACATGTTCACTGCTTACAGTCAGAGGTAACAGTGCTACAACAGGAGATTTCTTCATATCAGACATCCCCCACCACCACATTTCCTCCCCCAGTGGCCAAAGGGGGATGGTGGGAAATTAAGATCTGGTGACTGATACTGTAGGTCCTGTTCCAGGCACAGAGCTTGGGAGCTGAGGCAAAGGGAAGACACAAATACTGTAATTGGAAGGTGCCAGGGAGTTGTCAGCACTATCAGCAGAAAGGCAATTACTGTTTGAAAATTAATCTTTTTTTTTTTTTTTTTGTTACCCTATTGTTATTCCCTTTTTAATGTCAGAATAAGCAAAACAGGAGATTACTTGGTGATGTTCTCCCCTAAGGGAAAACACAGTTTAAATAGAAATAAGCACTGAGCTGGCAGAACCCACACTGGTCAAGGGAAAGGCATCCCATACCAGTTCACTGACCAGGCTGAAACCCTCCACTCAAATTCCTGTGCCACCTCTTGTGTTTTTATAATTTCCCAACACAAACCCACTTCTCCACTGCTCCCAGACTGGCCACCCACAAACCCAGGGAACAAGTCCAGGGAACAATATCCCCATCACCCCACACACCTCTCATCTTCTCCACTGTCCCTGCTTTCCCCAAGGTCATTAAAAGCTCAGCTTACACAAGGTGTCTCAAGTGTGAGATGTTCTTTCTTTCACTTCCACCAAAACCCAGCTTGAATCCTGGCCAACACACACTGCTGGAGCCTCTTCTGACCCCCCAGATGCCCACAGGAGAGGATGCACATCTGTCAGCCCTTCCAACACAGGGGTTCAGACTGCTCCTCTCCTCCAAACAAAATCCCCCCTGCAGCTCATCCTTTGGAGAATCCTCTCCAACGGCTTTGTTAGCTTTCTGTGCAGTTCTCAAACTGTCTTGTTTGTCTTTGCTTCTCATTTGTTTTTGCGTAATTTCATCCCCCAACACATCTTTAATTAACAGTTCTGTGTTGATGACTCATAGATGCACCTTTCAGCTCCAGGCACATCTACTTCAGCACTGGGGAGGTCTGTCTTGCAGGTCCGGAGACATCAAAGAAATCCCTCTCTCTTTCCAAGTTCATCACACACTTCTTTCCATCACTGGGGTCAACACCTTGATCATACAAATAACTCAGCCTCATAGTTGGGATCATCCTCAGCTTGGATGTCCTGACTACATCCACACTTTGCAAATTCTTTAGCCCAAGGACTGAAGATGCCATCTCTCTTCTATTTCCATGTAAACAAAAGCCCAGCTCCATAATTGTGAAGTTCTTCTCTCTGGCTGTTTCACTTTCCTGCCATTCACACGACGCCAGAAGATTCTGGGAAAGGTCACACCCCCAGGTATCACTTCAGTGTCTCCTTGCAAACCCTTTTTCTACCCTCCTCTTCCTCACAACCATACGCTGGTTCTTTGCCTCCCTTCTCTCTTCTGAAACAGAATTTGTGGTTATCACAGAATCCCAGACTGGCTTGGGTTGGAAGGAGCCTTAAAGCTTGTCTAATTCCAACCCCCTGCTATGGGCAGGGACACCTTCCACTACACCAGGTTGCTCCAAGGTCTGTCCAATCTGGCTTTGGACACTGCCAGGGATGGGCATGGTTGTCTCCCTGGAGACCCTTGCAGGACATGTGACCTCTCCAAGGCTTCTGGGGAACAGCCTCTCATCCTGACACCTAAAGCAGTGACCCAAGTGGGAAAGGAGCTCCAAGCCCACATTCATCCCTGTGAGTACCAGCCTGCCAGCCTTCAGGAGTCTGGCTCTGGGGACCATCAGCCAAGTTATCTGATAATTCTTGCTGTCACTATTCAGAGGGAGCAATGGAGAGAAGTTGCAGGCTCCAAGGCAACTCACGACTCAAAAAATTGTGTGTGGAGGTGGTGGGGGTGGTTTGAATTCACATTTATCCCATGCAAGTAAAAGGAAAACTAAGCTTTGGCTTCTTTAGCAAATCATACACTCAGGGACCAGCATCCAAAACCAAATAGAATAAAATATGTTCTTGATGCAGCAGAGAAGGCTGCTACAGAATGAAAAGATGCCAGAAAACACAGGAGATGATAAGCTGCACTGGCTGGCTGAGGACATCAGAAAGGAGAAGGAAGGAAAACTGAGAATGGCAAAAGGGATTCATGAATGATGCCTGTTTGTTGCAAAAATAAATTTAAAAAAAAATCATCACTTCCAGCACTTGGTGCTGTAAACAGGCACAGGAACACACCAGATGCTTTTTTCTGCACTGCCCCCCCCCCCCTCCATCAGGAGCCTGCAGCCTCCCAGGACCAGCACTGCCATGAACAAATGATGGGAGAACAGATTGCCTCGTGCCAGTCTTCACCTCTCCCCAAGATGGAAACAATCGGGGACATTTGATTGTTAGGGTGAGAAAACCATTAATGATGTGTTGATGAACACAAAGTTAATTTTCTGATACATTTCCTACAAACTGTTTCTTTAGGAATTCTCCTCGGAGCCCAGAAAGCAGCTTGAAAGAGCTACTGTTAAATATTGACTGCTGCTCTGGGATCGTTATGGAAAATGTGTTTGGGTAGTGTTTTCCATCCGGAGAAATGCCTTTCCTAACCCAGGAGGGAGGAGGGGGAAGTGCAACACACTAAACTGGCCACTGTTTGTTTGTTGTTGGGTTTTTCCTCCCCCAGAACTCTCCAACAAAGCCCAAGGGCAGCAGTTTCCTAAGCCAGGCCAAGCAGAGAGTGGAAATTCAATAGCAAAATGGAAATATCTTTCACTGCACCACAGAGGAAAGCAAGAGCAAAGCAACTGGGAGGGGGGATGGACATGGGGAGAGGTGACTTTGGGACCAAAAAGGTCACAGGAAGAGGGGAGGAAGGGAAAAAAGAACCCAGCAGGGTATGCAGGAGTAGTATCCAGGGGAGCCTGGCTTTCCAGGACCCTGCATGGCAATAGGAAAGCCCTTGGCTGCCACGGCCCCACGTGGAGGTGCCGGGACACCAGTCGGCGCTCACCGCATCACTCCACGGCCAACGAGCACGACTGAGCACAGGGAGTGGCTAATGCTTCAGCAGCACTCAGAAAAGAGCATTAGAAACGTAGTCTGAGAGGATAAGAAATGGAATGTTAAGTCCATGAGGCAGCACCCGGCCGTATCCGTGACGGAGCCTCCGCAGCGCGCGGAGCTGTGCCCGTTCCCAGCTGCTCTGTGTGGGTGGGTGCAGGTGCCTGGTGAGGCTCAAGGGAGGGTGCTGAGCTGTTTCAGTGCCAGCACCCCAAAAGGTGACTGTTTCTAGGAATTTCTACACATTCCCAGTATCAAAAAACATTTCCAGCGTTGATACAGAATTTGTGGGTCTGAGCAGGGAGAACAGAGCTAAGCCAGACACTTGCGGTGGGACGCAGATGTTCTCCACATGGATCCGAGCACCCACAGAAGAGGGTACTTTGCATTTCTGTCTCCTTTTGAATGAGAAAGCATCAACTTAGCAACAAAACCCATGGACAAATAGCTCAAGAATAACGTGGTTTTCCACTATAATTTGTACTGTACACTGCAGCTAACGTGCATTATGCTGAGCGATTGCCGATTCACTGATTTTCCAGGCTTCTTAAGCCCATAATAAAGAGCACATGTCAGGGATTTCATTGCCCGCAGGCAGTGGCAGAAGCTATTCTTCCTCGCTGGCTAATACAGTAAAAGCCACAGTTCTGCACTTGTGCAGTGCATGTCACTGGGAAATACAGATCTGCACAGTAAACGACGGCCCGCGGGGTTGAGTTCATCAGCTCAAACCCAGCAGCACGGAGAGAATGGCTCGATACATCAAGTTATAGGAGGTTGGTGCTGTCAGGCTTCTTGGTCCAGCTGTGGAAGAAGGGAGGGACCCATTCCCCTCACTCCCAAATCTCCTGCCAGAGGAGAGGAACCATCTACCCCTGAGGGTGAGAAGCGGCAGAAGTTGGTACCTGGCTCCTTCCCTGCAGCTCTGCTGCCCCTCCTTGTC